>RPOG01000105.1:604163-925874 GCA_008086565.1 Thalassoma bifasciatum
TTGGATTCAAAGATAGGTGGGTGTTGCTTGGCATTTAAAGCTGCAAAGAGCATGAAGTACTCTTAATTTAAGTAGCATCACTTAGTTTATGAAAAGGGACCACTGAAATTTTCTTTGATCTCGGGATGGGAGGCACACATTAAATAGAGCAACTTTTCACCTAAGCTACAAATTATTTTTAGTACCTCCAACTATAGAGCACCAAGGTGTCAGATGCTGTGTATCTTTGAGTGATAAATATCTAGTGAGTCCTGTTGCTAGCTGAGCCATAGAGATCACAGAATCACAGCTGTGAGGCACAACATCAAAGGACAGTCCTAACATGTGAGCTGATGTTGACAGTTTGGAGCTTGATGTCTAATTCAATCCCAGAACCTGCCAGCTGCTTTGGAACATCCAGAATTATTAGTTGTTATTAATATTTTCAGTTTCAGGGCTGAAAATTTTAAGTAAGTGAGTCTTACAACTAGATAATTAATAGGTGGTGATTCAGTGGTTTAAAAAGCAACTTTAAGTGACTATTTTTCAGAGTTATCAAACTGATTTAGATGAATAAGCCATTTACAATACAAACATTTGTGTGTTTTTTCCCTTCACAGCCGTAGTTTTAACCCATGATGAAGTTTTTAGCTCTTAAATAAAACCTTATAGCATACCTGGCAAAAGTGCTCACTGCAGCACCAGTTTGGGGAGCAGTCATGGCATTAACAGATAGCAGCTGGCTTTGCTTGTCAGCATATAAAAGCAAAAGAGGGCTGTAAACAATGAGAGGGTAAAGCTTGTGACCTCTCAGCATCTGCACCTCCAATGGACCATTAAGCACTCAACATTCACACTGCACTGGTTACTGTGAGGCATCACATGAAACACACAGACCTACACTTGCTTTTACAGAAAGAGTTCTCATATAAAACACTGCATTAATGCATTCTGGGAATATATGCATGGGATTCATCAGTCATGCCTTAATTGCTTTTCATGCTGTGCTTTAACTTAAACATTTATTCAAATAAATGCAAAATTGGGCTTGAGTCGGAATTAAATATAGATAAGTTCCTCAAAATCTTTCAATATTTAATATAATTGGGTAAACATATCTTGTAAAAATAACAAGTGCAGAGAGATATTTGTGTGTTGCTCTTGTTGGTAGCTGGTATGCTGTTATCCTATACAGAGAGTCCTGTTACATTTATTTGGTATGTGTTTGTGTTGTTACCTCAAAGCTTTTCTCTGCATGGTGGGACACACATCCGCAGAGACTTTCCCTCATCCTGCCTGTAAGCTTACTTAGCTGCGTAATCACTTGTTTGCCTCCGAAGAAGAGAAAGGTTTGTTATGGTACTCATGGGGTAACAGTGATACGCACAGAGACACAAACAGCACATCAGACCTATTGTTTTAAACATGACAGTCTCTGTAAGTCACCAAAACTATTGCCTGTCTCTTAGTGAGACAAAGAACGTCAACATTCACCAACCACCCTACAACCATACCTCCACCTGTCCGCCCATTCATATGCCATTAATCATACCTCCTATTATTCATCTGTGCAATTACACAACTGTCATTGTGTCAATCAATCTATTAATGCAACACTTATTGTATCCTGTCACCTATTCATTTATCAAAACAATCATCTATTCAAAGCCATCTATCTTTCTATTGATCCAATTACACTTCTCTATGTCCATCTACATAAGCCATTTTCTCATCCAACCATTTCTAAATCAATTCAGCATCCAGCCATTATCAGTTGGTTTGATCCATCATTCAACCATCAATTTTATGCTGGCAATTCATGCCTGAATTTATTGCTCCTTTCTTCCCTATCCTCTTGTCCCACCATCTTTCTCTTCATCCATCCATCCTCCCTTTCCTCCATTTTTCCATCAATCAATCCATCCATCTGTCTGTACTTCACCCATACAGGTATGCCAATATATCTCTCTATCTTTTAATTTATTCATCCAACCATGTAATCCATCCATCTGTCCAACCACTCAGTCTCCAATTAATCATTTTTCAAACATTCATCAAGTTCTGCCCCATCCACACAACCACCCATCTCTCTTTCTATGAAGATATCTCGGTAATCATCACTCCCAGATCCCATCTTTTAATGAGTACTTTCATGTATTCATTCAGTCAAATTACAGTCAAACCAGCTGCCATTTTGGCATGTTCAGCCATAAACATCCATCTGCATCAGGTCTTCTATAAGCTCAGTCCAACCTTTTACAATTTCAGTCATTCACTCATCAGTCAAAGCATCCATCTTTTGGGTGTCATCCCTACTTATTATTCTATTGTTCATACATTTGACCTCTTAAAGATCACTGAAAACTTTTTTCTCCCTTGCTTCAAAAACCAGCAAAAAGACAGAAACCAAAATCAATAACGTGAATCAAAGTCATCTCAGACGTAATGAGTTTGATTTCCATCCTTCTGTTTTGATCTACTTTCCACTTAAGAATTTGTTTTGTCCAACTTTTGCCATACTTACGGCAGTACACATCTCTGGCATAGTGTCAGTATATTTCCTGGGAATATCCAAAGTAATGTTTTCCATACCCTGACTCTAGCTAGAGGCTTCCATTTGAATGTGCAATAGATCTGTCTGCTTTATTGTCTAACTTCCAAATTTACTGTATGGGGTTCAGGCACAGATATGAAGGAGGCAGTTCGGCACTTAAATCTCCCTATGATGGCCGAATTCTACAGTCTATCGGGTGTCATGACAGTTATGAGTTTATAGATACTTGATTGAGTCATTTCATGCACTGAGCATATTATCGGCCAATCCATTAAAAAACAACTAAAGCCTCTGAATTCTGCCAAGTTTTCTGATAATTTTGGCCAATACTGTACATACAAGCACAAAATGTATAACGTAAAGTTCTCTGAGGCTAATTGCTTAGGCCTCTTGACTTATCGGTCATTAAGTAATATCACTTTTATTTTGTCAAATGCATTTACAGAGTGAGTGACTTGATGAAACCCAGGTAGCTTTAGCTCATGCTTGGATCCTGATTAGGACCAAAAAATAGACACATCAAAACTTTTCTCTAGTCCCTGGATTAGCTTGCCATCCCTAAACATGTCAATGAATTAGGACAAACCAATATCCCCTTGTGCAGCCTTGTGCATCTCAGGTTCACAGTTACCAGGAAACAGAAAACATGACAAAGTTGATTTTGCAGGACTCAAAAAAATTCTGAAACACTAAGAGAGCCTCAGCTTTTGTTAACCTTACAAAGTAAATTGCAACTACTATGATTTTGACTGTTTTTGATTATTATTATCATTTTTGATTAAAGCTCAGGTATTCTGTCTGGCGGATACATCGTAACCTGCCTTTGATACACTTCTCAATTAAACCTCAAACATATCACAGATTTTCTTTCACAAGCACAGTGGGATATTAACTTGTCAATCTTTTCGACCAAAATGTGTAAGAAAAACCCTTGAGATATTGCCTGAGACTTTGATCTGGTTACAATCAACATACTTAATGTAAACTCAAACAAGATACCATATGTACAGTGTGCATAAGGACTTTTCTCACATTTTTCTGGCTCCTTTGTTGCACTGCGATATAATCTGTGAAATGATACCAAAATATGGTCTCTATGGTCAAAAGCTTTCAAACATTTATTGATACATATATATGCCGAATGAGGAGAGACTGTATTACTATGCTGATTCTTGCTTGCAGGGACAGATTTGTGGTTAGCAGTCTCTGAGCTTAGTCCCAGAACAGTATGCTATTCCACCAGCACCATCAACTACACACTATAGAGCTACAGACTGACAGTAAAATAGAGGAACACAGGCACATAAAGCCATTTTCAAACAGTATACAGATTCTTTGAAGCAACGTACTCTCTGAAGAATCTGTCTGTGTATTAATTTCATTTCATCTGAAATGAAAAAGAAAGCTTTAAATGGATAATTCAGTATTCCTAACACAAATCACATCCATAGGATGCAATAGGCTGTCACAAAGGGCAGATCAAATTGCACTCTGAGTTAATTTACTACTGACAATAGAGCAGTCCTCCACTTCTCCACAGTCTGAATTGGCTGAGCTTGCGCTCCAAACAAAGGCTTGTTTCTCCTCGAATAATGAAGTCTCTATCAGAAGGGAAGGTGTATGTGTGTTTGCCTTTGTATGTGTATTGTGTGGACTGCCCAGCTGCTGAGTTATGTAAGGGGGGGTTTAGTGTAAACACATTTCCATGGTCATAAGGTGTCAATCGCTCTCTTTTCTTGCCTCACCTTCACAGTTCATTTACTCCTTCCACAGGAATCGAATAACAGTACAACTCACCTGTAAGAAAGGCTTCTAAATTTCCACTCTCCTTCTGATAAGAATCAGGCCTCACCTTTTGGGCAGGAACATTTGGAAAAGGTGAGGAAATTACTCACTGAGCCGATCCTCCTTTATCAGCCTTACAATGGAATCCATTCAGTCTTTGATACAGAACCTGGACCTGCCATAAATTCACCATGTGTTGTGTAACCTTTCTAATGTACATGTCAGATAATGTTCATAAACAAGCACCTATCCTCAGCCAGAGAAAGTTACTCAGTAACAAACAAGGAAGTGTGTTAAGGGTTGAATGATATATGGTACTGCTACAGCAGGTTTGCCCTGATTAATGACTCTGAATGAGCAGCGTGTTGTGTTTGTGCAGCAGTGAACACAGCTGTTTCTACACCAGGGGAATGGTTAAAGCTTTACCAGGCATCTTCTTACATACAAATACACAGATTGTTGGAAACTTAACCACCAAAGTGAGCTACAATTTTGAGTGGAGTCAAAATTTGATATCTTTGTGATGGTAAGAAAAAACATTTCTGATTTAAAGCCCTCCTTTGTCTTGGAGCTTTACATAACACACACCTGGAAACATTAATGAGGCAGATTTTACAACTTTTAAAACTGTTGCCCATATCACCTCTACAACTCTGATTAAAGTTATTTTGGCTGATTTGTTTACATGCTGCAACTTAGAGATGCCAGACCTCCAGTTCTACTGCTATTGCCTAATTGTTAGGAAGGATAACGCTCCTTGTTTCCCCAGGCTGCACCCTTTTTTGAGACCATCATTATTATCCATTTCTTAAGATCAGTCTGTGCTGGAAACTAATAAAAAAGTATAATAATAATAAAATATTCAGAAAGGAAGCACTTATAAAACACACACCAGTAAAACTAGAATGTGAAGTGCGCACTCCAGTCACCCAGGTTGATGAGTCAGGCTAGTTAAAAATGAAAATATTTAGAGCCACTTTGTTGATAAAGATTTTATCCAGCACATCAGACCTGAAGTGCCTCCATTAACTGTGAAATCATTTGAGTTATTCACTCACTGTTATAACCCTCATTTATTAGATTATGTCATGAAAAGTGATTTTCAGCTAAAATAAACCTGGTTACCATTCATCTGAGTTTTTACAGAACTGTTCGAAAAGGATGCATTATGTTTGTCTTAGGGCTGAGCACTTTGCATGCAGTAGGAAAAAATGGTTATTTATGCACTTCACTGCATAAAATGAAACAACCACAGGCCACTAAGGAAAATGGTTAGCTTTATAATTTATCCCGGTCAGAGCTTAGAACCAGACTCTTGCATGTGAGGATATTAAAGAGTTACTGCACTCTGTCTCCATCCGTTCTGAGTACCGCACACAGCCCACTCCGTCTGTCATCCTGGGCACACAGATTTATCTCTGACAAATAAATCGGGAACTGACTGCCTCAGTCATGACTTGTAGCCTGCCTTCCCCACTCGTCGGTCACCAATTGGCCTATCCGTCAATCAATTGGCCCCATGATTTTCATGTGCCTGGGATTATGTATCGTTTATCACCACCGCTCATCCAACCCCTGCAGCTGTCTATCATTTAACATAATCATCTCCCTCTATCTCCCCCAAGGAACTCTGACTGCCTCCTTCCCAATTCCGACTCCCTCTTGATCATTTTTTTCCTGTCACAGTCAAACTACAAAGCACTGCCCTGCTTTCCCCTCCTGTTCCTCCATCACTTTCCCCATGTCTTTTACTCATCTTTCCACCATCTCTTGCTCGCTGGCATGGATTTAAAACCTAATGAATCCTTTATATTTCACCCTCTGCCTTTAATATTATCAAGGACTGCTGTGGCTCTTAACTGGAACATGAAATGAGTAACTTAAGATCTGCATCCCCTGGAAGTTGCTGGCACTAAAATAAAATTTCACGTACTCGGGCAGAGGGCAAAATGAAAAAAGATTCATCAAAATATCATCGTTGACCATGCGTGAATAGCTTTGGATCCTGAATCTGAAAGGCACAGGAGAGAGTCATTAGAAAACACACATCTGCCAAACAAAAAAGTCAATTAGCTTTATGATTTTTATGGTAGTTTGAGGAGTAAAAATCTGCTTTCACACAACACTTAAAAAGCAAACAGCTGAATTCACTTAACTTAATTTTCAAGAGGGGAATCATGCTTCCCCAAGGATCCTACACATGGATATAAAGTTATAATGCTGGCAATCCAAACTTAAATCTTTGCAATGCTTTATATTGCTACTTATACATGTATTATAGACATCTCTGAATCAGTAAATAACCATTTATTGTCCATTCTAAAAATAGCACAAGGTCTTTATCAGATCAAGAGGTTTGTGGGGGTGAGAGCCTTTAAGTAACAAGGTCTAAAACAAAGTGTTTCAGACAGAGGCTGGGTTTTCTTGAAAAAAAAAACAACTGAGAAAAACAGGTTATGTTTTGCTTAGTTGTAGAGAAGTCGAGTCGAGCGATGCCACCTGTCTGTTTCTGAGATGGAGTTTTGAAGCAGCTGGAGCGGCCATATTAGAAATGGGATGGGTGACGAATCCCCCCACTTACAGCCACAGGGCACCTGTCAGTCATGGGTGCTGATTGGACGAGCTCTTGATCTTAATATCCTTTAAACTGCAAAGTTTACAATGAGTAACGATAGCAAAATTAGTGATTTAGGCTGGAGACATTAATTGTATATGTTAGTTTTTGCTCTGAAAATGACTTTTTTTTTTTGCTTTGTATGTGACCTCCTGTACTTCTTGAGCCAGCCTCAAGCAGAAACACCAAGAATGGCAGATTTCAGCGCTTCCGTTCTGTCTCATGTTTTCAGTCTCAAAGTTGCCACTTGGTTGTAAATCATGCAAAGCCACTATGAAGTTACTGGGGGGACAGTAGAAATCCTAAAGAAATGAAACAAAACAAAACAAAAAACAATAAGCAGACAAGCGAGTCAAGTGAAGACATTGTTGGTGTATATTCTAAAAATAAACTGTGTTTATTTAACTGAGCTGAGTTTATCCTGACTCCAGTTCAATAAAAACCCCTCAACGCAGGATAAAAGATAGACCCATTTTCTCTGCTGTTGCATCTACCTCCATAGGTCATACTTTGAGGTGACATTTCCTTTTCAACTAAGTCCTTGACCCGCATCAGACATGACCTCACCATTTATGGGATCCTGTTACAGTATGTCCAGCTTGAGATCAGGGTCTAAGCACTGAGGATGACTCGAGCCAGTCAATGAAAGAAAAGCCTTGATGTGGAACAGACTATTAACTGGCTGATTTACGCAGCTCATGTACTTGCCCATAAATAAGGGGAGCCTTAAGACATGGACCAAAGTAATTTAAGGTGAAAACACCGCTTATCATAAAACTGCCTACCCCATAATCTCTAATGTTGAACATTTATCACAGTCAAAGTGTTAGCCTCTACATTGCTGCCGAGAGGGGAAATACCTGTGGGAGTCATTCAGTATCTCTGTCTTCTGGTTTTCAATCTCCAAATAAAGCCTCCACATTTATTTATGGGCAACAGAGAGATTGATCAAATGTGTGTGATACGAATCATATAATTTTAATTCTATCACCAGCCTAACCTGGTCTACCCAATGTTTAGATTTAATTTTATCTTAATAAGATCAAAATCTCATCTGCATCCTTTTTATTAATCAAAAGGTAACAAAACCAAATTCTTCATCATGTCAGTTCCCTATCATGTCAACTACAGTATGATGAGAGTGAGATGTCACTTCACAGTCCCTTGCAGTCAGATCTGCGTCAGCTGTTTCATTTCCCACTAAGTATGAAGACAAGGTTCAGATCTTTAACAGTCATTGGTTTGGCTGTAGAGGAGATCAAGGAACTATACTGATGACTTCAATAGGTATTGACACTGGCATTAGTGGTGATGGACATAAAATGTGCAGCTAATTAAAAATAATGAGCTGAGGCTGACTCTTACTGCTTGGAGCCTTGTTGTTAACTACAGTAGGTTGATCCAACAAGCAAGCAAGCAACAACTGCAAGATGACTGCCCAGCAACTGATTATTGACATAATGATAGGTCCTTAAGTGTGATACACAAAAGGGAATCTCTAAGCAGAAAGGCTCACTTGAGTTAGCATGAATTGATGGCAGTAAGTTTAAGCAGCATGTACATATAGTAATTATAGTTTGACTGTTCAACAACAAGACTAGCCAGCTTACCAGCTATTTCACTGTCAAAAAAATCAACATCAAGACTTTCAAGAAGACTATCAATCATACACTTAAGTCACAAATTATTTAGTAAATAGGATGAGATACTGAGTCATGGTGATTTTCAATGTATCACGTGTTTTGTGTTAGTGTTTCCATACAAAAATTCAGGTACTAAAGAACAACTAATTATTGGTGTGAGGTGTTTAAGAAGAATTTGAATGCACTGTAAAATTTGGCTGCCTGTTGCTGTTGCAACTCATTAAAGATACAGTGTGTAGATGTTGATGTAAGTGTTGACAAAAACAAGATTGATTGATATGAATATTATATTCCATTTCTGTTAACAGTGTTCTTCTAAAATGGCTCTTAACACTTTACCTATATGGCATAGGCTGTGTTTTAACACTGATATTCTTACTTGGCTGACAGTAACTCCTTAAGAAGAGTCTTAAGCATTGACCTACTCCCCTCAGCCAACTCTCACCCAGGCTTAATCCTGGCCAGTGCTGGAACAGAAGAGCAAAAATGACAATTTTTGAAACTTCAAGTGAGCATCAGCAGCCTGGAGCTAATTTGGTTAAGTAAATTTTAAACATTAGGAACATTTGCTAATATAGATACCATCTTGCATTATCAATAGATCGATAATAGCCAAGATACTCTTTTCATCCCATCCATTTGCTTAACCGTCTATCCTGCTATTCAGGGTCGCGGGTGGCTGGAGCCTATCCCAGCTGTCATTGGGCGAGAGGCAGGGTGCACCCTGGATTGGTCGCCAGTCAATCGCAGGGCTGACAAACAACCATTCACGCACACATTCACACCTACAGGCAATTTAGAATAATCAATTAACCTAACGTGGGTATGTTTTTGGTCTGTGGGAGGTAGCCAGAGTACCCGCACTGCAAACTCCACACAGAAAGGCCACCCGTGCCCGAACGGGGAATCGAACCGGCGATCTTCTTGCTGTGAGGCTGGAGCGCTACCCGCTGCGCCACCGTGCAGCCCTCTTTTCATCCCACAAGGGGAAATTAGTCACAGCAACAATGCAAAGCTGCTGTAACAAGCTGCCACTTAGTGTTGCTTAGAAAAGTAGAGGTAGAAATCAATTAATGAATTAAAAAAGTCCATAAGAGACAAAAACTTGTCCATAATTCTGTTGCTAGCCTCCACCTCCACAAGGTCCAGGACTGAACTGGACTTCTTCCCCAGTCCGTTCAGTCTCACTCACCTGTATCTTGTCCACTCACAGCAGGTGAAATCCTTCCAATGTGGTGTTGTGTCTGATGTTAGCTTGTTTGCCATGTCTCTGTGATGTAGCATGATGCTACTCTGCTCTCTGGTTTTCTCTCTGGTGCTGGGTTAGTACCATTTGCTGGTCCATTTTATTGGAGACCGATCTTACTGTCCCCGTAGCAATGTATGAAAGGACAGGTCTATATTGCCGCTCACTAGCTCACACAGCAGTACTGGCACGTCGTCCTGACTCCTTCTTCTCAGCTCGCAGGGGCACACGGGGCCTTGCACCAGTTAGCATTGACATGCTATGGGTTGCTAACAGCATAATCCTTGTATGTCAACAATACAGTCATGATTACAAGTGGGACACATACAGCAACTGAAAAAGGAAAAATGTGACTTAACGTCAACATTCAGATTGACATTTAATTATCAAGCTTAAGTTGGTCCAAAGGGGAAGTGTAGTGAATGGATGAGGCAAGGTGGACAGCAGCTGTGTCTCTTCCTCCCTTATGCATTCTGCCTACTCTATCCCTAAAAGATTTTTTTCACTTTTGAGTACCCCTCTACTCCCATCTTTCTTCTGCTTTCTGGCCTGTCATGGGTAATAAACGTGTGACCTAATGGTCTGCTGTGGTAAAACTTTAAAAGTGAACTAGCACTGAGCGTCTCTGGCATCAGCCCAGTCACTGAGAAAATTTCCTCGCTGCCAGTCGAATCAAGTGGAGACAGAGCAGGCTGATATTAGGGATGAGGGGGCGCAGGGAGACTCTTATGTGTGATCTTCGAAGCACATCGCTGATGGGAAAAAAGTGGAGTGTGTGGGTGTGAGTACATGCAAATGGTGTGAGAAAGGGGCAGACAAGCAGCTGAACAGACAGATTGAATTGATTTGTGAAACATTCCTGATGACA
Source organism: Thalassoma bifasciatum (assembly GCA_008086565.1). Taxonomy (NCBI): domain Eukaryota; kingdom Metazoa; phylum Chordata; class Actinopteri; order Labriformes; family Labridae; genus Thalassoma; species Thalassoma bifasciatum. Next base: position 614,853 of record RPOG01000105.1, read on the forward strand.
AGCACAGCAGAGCGGGAGTCTGAAGACTGGGTGGTAAGATTTCAAATACCCACATTAATGGAAGAAAACAGATTTCTAAATTTAGGGTCTCACAGTCAATCAATTCTGTGTTACAGTTTTTACATATAAAGCTCAGCTGTGAGTGATTGGTTGTCATCTCAACAAAAACTGAGCATAAAATATGATTCCTACAGATTTCAGTAAAAGTATGCAACTGAACCCTGGTCTTATTACAGAACCCTATCTAAATTAGGAAGCCAAACCCCCGTTGTTCAGTCACGAATTCTTATTCGAAGGTTTCTTTTACAATGTAGCAGAACAGCTGACTAGCTGACAATAATGTGGGTTATAAATGTCATTTGAAGTGCCGTCATATATAAAACATAGATCTTCACTGAAGAGGGGTAGTCATTACCTCAAACCTGACTGCCTCATTTGTTCACACTTCTCCTGGAATATCTGCACTCATGCAATGTACAAATGTGTCTCTCTGTACAGGTGTTAGATAAAAGTATATTTTTGCATAGATTATAGGCTACAACCTATAAATCTTAGAACCCTCTGGCTCTGGTGGTAAGAGAGACTGGACTGGGTCAAAGGTACAGTGAGAATATATAGTGATATCTAGTTGTCACTCTAGATTTAAACCCTCCTTATCCCTCCTGTTATACTTATCCATTTATTAAGTTTTAACTTTCAAAAATGTCTTTCCCTGAGAACCAATCATTTCATTCAACCATTTTACATAGCCATGTAATCCTAACCCTTACCCTAACCCTTATTAAATACAAAAATGAATGTTACTGGAACATGTCTTTGTTTTGTGCAAAAACAGACAAGCTGAAGCAAGTATAAGTATTTGTTGCATGCAACGTATACACCTTAACTACTAAAAAACAAAAGAAATCAAAAAACAAACTCAGATATACCTTTATGTATGGTAATATGATGTTTTAGATAAAATGCTTAATGAGCCAGCAAAAGGATTTCTAAATTATTGACTTAGTGACACCAGCTATTTGTTTCTTTAGACTTTCTGAAGCCCTGCCACCATACTGGAAAGCAAAATGAAATGTAAATATTTTCCATGACGTGTTTGGTCTTCATATAGAACATTTTGATATTGATGATTAAGCTTATGAAAAAGTCAAAGATAGTGAAAAAATAACAAGTGGAGTTGAAAAGTTTTATGTTTCAGATGCATTACATTTAAGCACTGTTGGCTGCAGCACACAGACATATCACTGAGGGCTGTCTTTCAAATGTAAAAAAAAAAAATAGGTTACTCTGCCAGTGTGTGATGTGATTACCACTCTGCATACTAAAATAGTGAAATGGAAATGTTACACTCTTCAATTATTGGAAGCTACATACTCATCAGTGGATCTATACTATGATCATTTCCCACAAAACTTTCTGCAGCGGATACAAGACTCCTCAGCTTAGTCCTTGGTAACTGCAGCCGAGTGAAACTAAGATGCATATGGATCTACGATCGATAAAATCAATTCCAATTTCATCACACATTGCACCGCAAAAAACTGCAAGGTCAGTTTAAAGAATGTCTATGTAAATAAAAGAAAATAGATTGAGGGAGAAGAGTAAAGTTTCACTGATAAAAGTCGAAACTTTAAAGAGGTACATGCTGGTTTTATTTGCTGTCAGACTGTTGACAACACTGTGAAGAGGAATAATTCTGCTCTTTTGTTCTCAGTTCCTGCTCTGCTCTTTTCTCTTATTTATTTCCTTCATTCTTTTCAAGTAGGGGTATGATGTCTCATACTTGTGGCTCTATTTTTCATCAAATACATGAAAAAGGTGGCTGCACCTTGTCAGAGCGCGGATACTGTCCTGACTCCCCCACTGGTTGTTTCATCCTCGAAGTTTTATTTTGAAACTTATCTTGATTAAACTGTGTTAAAGATAGATGCAGTGTCATAATGTTTTCATACCAGACTTAGCTAAAATAGAGAAAAAACATTATTTTAACAAGGTTGTGAACACATTTACTCTGCTGTCAAGATGGGAAATTTATTCCAGATTACAACCAAGCAGAAACTTTAAGTTTTTAAAAAATCTATTAATGTGCTAAAAGATCCTCCTGTATAGATTTAAATCCATTATTCTAAACCTTTTAAAAGTTTGGTACCAACCAAGATCTGGTTTGGTTTTCACTGTGGCACTGGTGAAGTCCTACTAACCCAGTTGTTTCCGGACCTGATATTCTTTATTTTTGTTGCCATCAATGAGACCAGCCTCTTAAAGGGAGGTCAGCTATGACTCACTGTTGGGTGAGCTGTTGGAGGTTATACAAGAGTGTTTACAATCGTATGCTGTCCAGGCTGTCCTCTCTATACACTTTGTCCACCTCTGGACAACCCCACACAGAGAGCCTTACTCAAGCTTTATCCCTGCTGTTTTACTAGCTTTACATATGAACTTCTTCCTTCTAAGTCATAGAAATCACATCAGTGTTTTTCTGTTTATGATCCTGTTGCAAAATACCCTTGCAAATACTGTAACGTTGTATGTTTTTGTTATTTTTACATGTATGTGCTGTGTAAACAGATACTGTGAAACTATTATTCAGCCTGAGTACAAATGAATCGTTTTTCTTACCAGCAGTCAAATGTATCCTAAAATTGTCCTGTGGAAAAAAACAAAGATCTCGCAAAGACTTAAAACTGTTGGGGCCAAAATAAATGTATATATATATATATATATATATATATATATATATTTTTTTTTTTCCAAGCATTGCTCGTATCCATCAGGGCGTTTAACTTATATGCATCATAAAAAGGAGAAAACTGGCTCTGACACCAATCTGCTGTTTTGAATAGATTTTGGCATCATGAAATCTGAACTCAGAATAAAAACCATCTCTCCCTCTGTTAAAACTTAAGATAGCAAAATAATAAAGCAAAATGCATCTTGTATTCCTCAACCTCGCTTCAACTGCTCTCTCAGCCCACTGACTATCAGTTGTCACAGCAGATTAATGCTCCAGTAGAAAAGCGAGAAAACATTCAAAGCAATATGACAACATGGGCTCAATTAAGTTCAGAATTCCTGGCTTTTAAGCATTTTGGACATGCAATGTGGAAATGTGTTATTGCACATGCAACAATAAGTGACAGACAGACTGAAGCATCCTCTTTTTTAAAAAGCAGTTCAGTCATTCATTGTGATGTGCGCACAAATCTGACACCGCCAACAAACACAAAGCGAAATGTTTTGAAATGGTCTTTAAACCTTTTATTAACTGCATTTGGTACATTTCATTGTGATTCAAATAAATTCCAATTCATATTCAAAGAAGAGAGATCATATTATTCTACCACTATCTGTTATCACTGGAGAACAGTCCATGTCTTTGAATATGGACACAATAAGTAATGAATAACTGGATTATTTTCTTTATAACAACTGATTAGTTCTGCTGGATTTGCTATTATGTATAGGCTTCTAATGTTGTAAAGGAGAGAGGAGTTTAATTATGAATTGGACAGTACCCTGTACCTGTAGCTGAAAGTCTGTTACAACAGTGGACAATCCCAAAGGCAGCACAGAGACCTTCACGGGGAATCTAGAAGATTAATTCAGGAACACATTGAGGAAAATAGACTTTCTATTAAAACAGGTTTGGTCATTCGATTTCACAACTGAAACCATGAACTGCCACCTAAATATGATTGTGGGCAGAGTCTCTGTCCATGATATTATCACTATGAAATGCCCTGTTAGCACAGATTAAGCTAAGATAATGCACTCCCTTTGATGGTAAACAGAAGAGAGCTTGACTGTATTCCCATTCAAAGTGACAAACCTTTGAATTATGCTAAAATATTTATTTTGATCTGTGAGGATTCTCTGAGAAGCAAGTGATAGACTGTTTCCCATGAGCACCAGCACCCCCTGTAATGAGGATGTGAGTCTTACCACGGAGTGAGTTTGGTTTGAAGCAAATGAATGGAGAACAGATCTTCTTTGCAACACCACTTTTCTTTGTTGTCAAGACAACTATTTAAAGGATACAAGGTGTTGAGGTAATGAATTCATTAATCGACTCAATTAAATTCACAATTCCCTGGCTTCAAAGCATTTTGGACATGCAATGTGAAAATGTGTCTGCACATACAACAATGAGTGACAGACAGACTGAAGCGTCCTCCTTTTAAAGGATGCTTTTAACCTGGCTTGTAGGCAACTGTTTTCTGAGTGTAAAACAAACTTAGCGTCACGTCTCTAATTTCATTGATGGGAACAAAGCTAACATGGCCAAGTTAATTCTAACAAGCCAGGCAAACTGGCTTACTTGTGAGTTTTTTCTGAGTTGAACAAAAACATCATGTCTCAACATGAACAGGACAAAACCACTGTGTGGCTGAAGAAAAAAAAAACAACTATTGTGCAGATCTACATCTTTGTAGGACTCAAGGCTTTTGTGTGTTACATTCTGTTCTGTGAGTCAGGGTCTCTTAAAGAGCCTGGTCCTTCATGTCAGTCAACTTTTGTCCACCGTGACAGTTTCTAAAAATACTGGCTCCAAACTGTTGATCCACAATTACAGCTTATCTAAACACTAGACACTGTGTAAATCAGTGCTTAAAAAGTCCTTCTGTCTCTTTTTGAGTGTTGAGACAGTCCGCTGTCAGAGGGTTTCTTTTCCTCAGTATAATCTCAGTCCTTATCTGCTTCTTGCTTGGTGCTGAGAGTTGACCTTCAGACATTATCTTCCCCCGCTATACTCTCATCAAAGGGAGAAATGATAAGAACTGACTGTGTAGTGATAGAAACCTTCCATGGCAAGTCCTCCTCCTGCGCTCCTCCCTCTCTACCCGCAGACTGGTCGGCTCTGTTATGAGGACTCCCTCAGCATGAGATTTAATGCATCGCTTGTCATCACGGTGGTATAAAGGGGGAGGGTGGGCATGGGGCATCGCACCACATCAAAAAAGAGACACAACCTTGTGGTCATACACACCAGAGGCAGAGAAAGTTCAGTGGTTTCTTGGATAAGGTATTACTTTTAGAAAAAACAAAGCAAAAAAACCAAACAAATGAATTAAAACAACAAAAAAAATCAAACCTTTTACTCTGATACTCAGAACAAATTCATAAAGTCAAATAAATGCAAATGCATGGCATGGCGCTCTGAAAATGGCTCTAATTGCTTTTGTTTGAGCAGCGGCCTCACCCTAACTGTTCTCCTGGCAGCAAGTCAAGCAAAAAAATTGCTCTCGATACAAAGAGAGCGACAAAAAATGATGACTGAGAGGGCCAATGAATGTTTGTGTGATGCAGCGACATTCACACACCCATCTGGTCTCAGCACCTGGTGTTGGTGTGTTCTGTTGGAGTGGGATGCAATTAATGTAACCTACAAAGGCAGGATTTGTTTGTGCTCATTGGTTGGCCCACCTGCAGCTGCTTTTTGGCAGGAGACAAGTCTGAGAGTGGCAGTCAAGGGAGATGGCTCCTCTTCCATGTGTTAATTAACCTGGAGGTGACTGTACAAAGAGGGTGTTTTTGGCTGCGTTCTGCCGTGAAGGGGGTTTGCAGAAACAAACAAGCTCAAGCTTTTAAAAGTGCTCTTGTGTCAACTTCTGGAATAAGACAGTTTGCAAAGGTGGCATTTTAGCCTGTTAAATACAGTCACTTCTAGACAAGTTATGTAAACATATTTTACTCAAAAGAGAAAAATAAGTTTTTCCTTTTGCAAAAGTCAAAAGTCTGTGTGATCTGTCATCTAAATAAGCAGGCTTTCATAATCTTGCGCTAACTACAAAAGCTTTTATAACCTAGGTGAAGTTTTTGTGTAAATTTAATGCTTCTAGTGTTACCTCAAAATAATTTGCTGTTTCTTCTGAAGCAAAAGTTGTCAAGTAAGACTTATATTTTGCCAGCATCGGCGATGACGTCACTTTCTGAGTGCCTGTCCAGGGTGCCAGTTTACAAAAGCAGTTCAATTGCACAGCAACTGTTCAAAAGCACTTTGTAGCATCAGCAGGGGCTTTAAATTGATCTTCATCGTTTTTGTTAACAAAGTTGATACTCCACCTCCTTCTCAATTTTGACTGTTTGACAAGGAAATGTTACACTGCCAAGTGCCTAAAGTTGAACTATTTTTAACCAAAAGTACTGTTACCCTAGCTGCAAAAAAAAAACCTAATCCAGAAAGCTTTCTTTCCACAAAGGACAAGGGGTGCTAAAAACAGTAAAATGCATTGAATTTGTTTCAAAAGTAGGTACCTTCAGCAGAAAATGGCGTTTATCCCCTGTTGTTTACACTGTTTGTACAATGAAACATTCTCAGTCCATTGAGATTGCTCAGCTTTGTACAATGAGCAGTTCTGAGCAGTAACGTAACTGTTTCTCCTGTACTACACATACTTGTTTTAGAAACTATGTAAACAATTACAAGACATCTGATTGTTACTGAATATTTTGTTACACTGGACCCTATGGGTTACATCCATTGAAATTAGATTTTTTTCTTTAAAAGCAGTTACACAAGCTCAAAATAGTTTTTTTGTCCCTGTTGATGCAAAACAACTGAAAGACTGCATTACAGTTACAGAGAACTCAAATAAGGATAAAATATATTTACATTTTGTCATAGATAACTGGATCTAGTCTTTTGCCTTTATAGCTTTATAGTATAGTGTACACAATACAGTACTTAATAAAAGTATCTCTATACTATTATTTTACAATGTGTATCTATATCATGACTTAAACATTTTGAATTATACCACAACCAATTTGTTTTATTCTATAGTATTAGTTTTTTCAACCATTGTGTAAAGAATATGCACTTTCAATCTGAAATTTACCAAGACAATGGCAGCACTTATCACATTTGCTTTGATCAAAAAAGGTTTGGCAAATCTGCACCGAATTACTGAGGGTATTAAACAATTAAGACAACTCAGACAAAGAATACATTATGAACTGGTCACTGGAAGCACTGATTTTACAGGTATTCAATGATGTAATGTAGCTGTTTTTCCCACCCAGACCTGCCTGTTATGACCTCTGCAGTGCAGTGATGGTGAGTGGGAGCTGTGAAGTGGAGGCAGGAGTGGGTCGGTGTGCAGTGACAGTCACACTGATTTTTACCCATGTGGGCCGTTTTTCTGGGAAATTTGTACTGTACTTAACACAGATGACTCACAGCCAACAGAGTTTGTTTTTATGCTCTACACCAAGAGAGCTCTTTGTGGTGATACTGTACATCTTCGTAACAAAACTGTCAGGTTTATTACACAATCAACAAATGTACTGTTCCTCCTGGGTGGACAGTTGTAGTACGATAGATGTAATTGCTGAATTTGAGGACTCTTTACTTTCTATTCCTCTTTTTCTTAACCTTTGTGTCTGTTATTCTTCTTATCATGTGGTTTTGGTTTCACTTTATTGTGTTTTACATTCATTAAGCCATGGACTTACACAGTCTGGTAGTTCATAAACTCTGAACTAATGGCTGTAGTTTGTGACATATTGACTTTCACTGCAAATAAAGTCTAAGCACCATTTGTCACTAACAGTTTCTTCAAAAGGACAATTATTTACTTATCAGCTGCAGAATACACATTGACAGCGTCAATGAGAATAATACAAATTAATGTTTGCTTTCTCTAGGAGACATCAGGGTTAGAAATTCTGCACTATTGAATGGTAAATTGGAACAGTGGCAACTGTGTAAAGTGAGATAATTACTTATGCATTAGTGATGGCTTTTTGCATGCTCCAAATACCTTAAACTGACATCGAATGACTAAGATTTAAGCAGACGTATTATTACTTGTTTTGCTAGAGCAATTACCTCCTAAAGGGCCTCCCTAAACAAGCCATGAAATATTCATCATATTCCTCTGGCTAACGGCCCTTTGAGATTGCTGGCTCCGTGTCTGTGCCAAGGGAAACAACAAATTATGAAACAAGGACATCATTACTGGAATAGTGGCATGTCCAGGCGTATTTAGGAAAGAAGTGGTCATGGCCTGAGTGTCTTCAATGCATAGAAACTTCCTTGCTCTTGCTGTGTCTGGAGGAAATTAAAAGTAAAAAGAGCTAAAGGACTCTGCATAATAAATACTGAAAAAAGAATAGTTAGCTTAATGTTTACTCATCCTCTGCTTTTCACAGCTGGTGTTTGCAAGATTCCTGTAGCTTTCAGGTGTTCGAGTTAAATATTTCCTCTTATTCAAATTAATTCATAAATTCTTGTATCCCATAATCCCACATGGAGCATACTTAAATGTGAAGATTCAGAAACCAGCACCCAGGAGGGCAGCTAGAGTTTGTACTGTGCTGTAAAAGTACCATTAATATCCAGACAGGAGCTTTCAAAGTTGTACCCAAACAGGGTACCAGCATTGTTTCGTTAAATATAGGGGAAAGAAACAAAACAAAACAAACAGACAAACAAACAAACAAACAAACAAAAAAAACACGTTACTGAAGAATACTAGACACAATATTTCTTTTTAGTTTTGTTTCATTTTACAATTGCTTTCATTTTGTATGGTGTGCAGAAGTTTCTGAACAAGGTTCCCCTTGCTTGATTAAGTGTTTATGCTGTTATATTCAAATAGCTGTTTAGAAGTCTGCTATTTGTTGCTGCATATGCAAATTGCAGTGTTTGTCACTTACTGCTCTATTGAATACAGTGGCATTCAAAACCATACCTTTACAATTATATACCAGACCATATCAGACAATTAATGACAACTAATCTTTCAATGAACTGAAGGATGATAAAAAACCCTCTGCAGTTTGGTTTGTGGTTAATGGCATCTTTTCTCCACTGCAGGTAGTTGTTTGTATTGAAAGTAGTAAAATTATTGTGGAAATTAAAAAATAATAATAATAATTGAGGTAGTTGTCCTAGCAGATTTGGTTATATTCTGAATAAATTAATTTATAAAATGTTTGAAACATTTATTTGCTATAATTTCTCTTGATGTATCACTTATTTCAAAGGAAACTTTAAATAAAAATTTCCAAACTTAAAAAAAAAACTTGCTGAAGAATGAAGGCATCTTTGAAGATAAAAGAAATCCTCAAACTCTTACAGTTCAGCAGTATATGTAGTAAAAGTTTAGTATTTACTTCTTCAGAACTCTTCATCTACTGTGATTTCATCAAGGTTACACAGCGTCTCTGCATGTTTACACAAAAGTCACTTCCAATTAACAATAAATACCACGCAATGCTTTACCCTTTCCTTTGAAACAAATGCCAGCTTTCATGTTCCAGCATTGTCCTTTGATATAATGAGATTCATTCAGGAAAAGAAAATCCCTATTATTGCATGCCAATACATGCCTAAAGGTCAGAGTGAGTCTAGAAATAACATTTTATTGGAGGAAATTCGATTAGAATGGGTAATTTAACTGAAAGGTATAATTTGTGTTCCCTGACAGATGTACTTCATTGAAAATTCAAAGTGAAGAAAAGGAAGTAATTACAACCTACACAACACCGCGTTATGAGTACGGATATTTCTATATTTTCTAGGTTGGTCTTATTTAAACAGAGACCCCTATTGAAATTAAGAACTGGGCTACAAAATAGATCAAACTATGATTCCTTTTATGCAGAATTAATGCATAGGTCACAAACAAATATGGATTTGGGGCCAGCTCCTGGGTGATTAATGATGTTAGTGAGGCTATCTCGGCACCATCCCTCACCTCGGCTGAATATGGAGAGTTCAGCAGGGCCCCCTGACAGTTTATCAGGACGACATGTTCAGGTCACAAAGCACCCAGAGGTCCCACCCTCCCCCTACCAACCTGCAGACCATTAGATCACTATCATGGATCACTGCTGAAAGACTGTCACCACACACAGAACCTACTCTGGAAACAGTTTGAGCTTGTTTTCTTATTTATAACAATCAATATTCATGGTTGCCACAAGATAAATTCTACTGACTTTGATGATCTGTCTTAAAGGAAAGCAGCGGTGCAAATGTCTGAATTTCAGAGACAAGTCTTGATGACTTTTGTTTGAATAAAAAACTTTTAAGATATTTGCTGTCCTAAGAAGGTAAACCTACTGACTTTAATGATGGTGACTTTTTCTCTGCAGTCCATGGTAGGTTGATATTTCTGTTTGAATAAAATGTCTTAATGACCATTGTAAAGCTTGCCCTGAAATACAACAAGGGTAATTACTGTCCAAGGAAGATATCCTCCACTGAAATTTCTAATCCTGACTTCGAGGGCCTCATTTTGTCATCACTAGGCTTCAAGGGAAAATTCTTCACCACAGTTGCCAATACCATGAAACAAGGCTCAAGTATTCATTGTCCCCAAAATGAATATTCCTGTTCCACCATAACTAGGTTGCCATTTTTTTTTATTTGAGGATGTACCCAAATGACAATTAAGATTTATGATTCTGAGGGATATCTTCAAATAACCACTGTATTAATAGCTATACAACTGAACACCTTTATCTATGGTCCCTGGAAAGTACATACAACTAACTTAAGTGATCTGTTCCTCTAAGGCCTGGACCAGGTGAACATTTGAAGCGTTCAGTGAAACATCTAAATCACTGTTGAATCAACACTGAATAACTGGTTTAAATATTTACTGCTCCCAGAGGATGCATCCTACTGGCTTATATAATCTTTTTCTCTGGGGACTCCATCTGTTTGTCATGTGGTTTTTAGGTAAGTAGTCTTAACTACTTTGAGATGACTTGTCCACTGTGAAATGAGTGGTTTTGTAACTGTGACATTCCTTTAAGGCTCCACAATCCTCGTTTGATGAAAATTAGTCAGTGTTGGCATCTTAAACGTGGTAGCATCGTCTTTTTGAGCATGAAGGCAGTTGGTATTTTTCTTTTTCTTGATTGTTTCTAAATTCTGGCGTATCATGATCTGAAAGAGCTGAATCCATTCTAAGGGGTTGGTCTGTGGTACATGTGGTTAGGAACTGCAGTTACTTTGTTTTGGTTTTTAGATAATTATACACAACTCTTACTAGTATTTTGGCAGGTTGACATTGAAATTGGAATGACAAACTTGACCCTGGACACCACAAAAGCATCCACTCAGTCCACTTGGTGGGAGGAATGCACTCTGTCAAGGAATAGTAAATACTTAAATGATCGTTTTCTTCGGGTACTTTAAGGACTTATTATGGTCTCTTGGAAAGTGTCCTTGTTAAGCAAAAATTGATAGATCATAGGTTCCTTTTTGTCTTGGAAAAAAAGATAAGGAAACAGCCATAAAATCTTCATTTAATAAAATGATTACTTTTAAGCATGTACTGAATCCACAAGGACTTCAAGGACTTTTACTTGTTTGCCTAAAGCTGACGTTTCCTTTTAACCTTGGAAACAGCAGTAAAAGCAAACAGTCCAGCCTCAGGTTCATTCCACTGGTTATCAGTATTTTCTTCCCCTCAGTCAAAAGGATTGCCATCACCTCACCTCACAGTCCAATCAGCTTCACAGGTCTATTGTCAAAGGAATGATTTAGCTGCAGCTCGTGGGCTGATAGTAAGCTAACAATCTTGTCACAAACTAATCATTATTGAGATTGACTTTGATTCCTTAAGGCACTTAATAGATTATTATGCTGGTAGCCTACAGCACCCTGGTGTTATGATTACAATTGTTATCTCAGGTAACTGCAAAATTTATGGTCTGATACTGCCTAGATTTTACTCAGTGTACCCTCTTCTTGGTTGTGCTTTTCAAAGACATTTATTCCTCTCACGTAGGAAACTTGTTAGTTCCCGAATGTTTGAAATCTCATTCAAATAATTTCGTTGGTAGAGGGAAGGCAGGAGTGTATTTGTCCAATGCCAGAACTGCACTGCACCGTTCAGTTTGTATGAACATTCCCTCTAGTTTAATCCTTGCCAAATTTTGTGCAAATTATGTCATTTCAGTTGCTGAATGGGCACAGACTGCTCCTTAAGCTTTAGCAAATTTAAACATAAGGTTTCTTTTTCTTGGAGTGCTGCAAACCTTGGATTAGCTGTTTTGTTGCATGGTACCATCACTGTTGTCTTAACCAACCTTTTACTCAGGCCTCTCAAAAACTATTGTCCTTTCTGAATAACAACAGATGAAGCTTAGTCATGTCTGTCCAATTACTGAACAGGTGTTTTGCTGTTGAAATCAATTTGGATGGTTTAATTCAGTTGAATCCCCATTGGTAAAATATGTAGCTGGTGAGAATCATTTTTCCCCTGAAAACCCCCCTCCTTGTATTTCTTTATCTGAGTCCTCAGCCGTAGCTGAGTGTGAAGTGAAAAGCACAGCATCCATCCGTGGAACAGACCCAGAGCCTCTCACAGGAGGAAGCAAGACTGAACAACAACGCTGCCTTTCTCTCTCCAAAGCATCCAAAGACAATTTGGCTCTGTGTCCATTTGGCCTCTGCTCTGGTCATCCGTCCGTTCCTGTGTACAGAGCCCTCATCTAGGAAGTGTATTATGATCAGATTAAGAGCCTTTTGAGGGTGGATTTAGATTTCTGCCAAAACATGCGATAACATCAAAATCATCCAAATGACTCTGAATTGTGGGTTAAGAATTTTTTAGAAGAACTTCCATTTTTTACACCTTGGCCTAAGAGAGAGTATCTGTTCAATCCTGATGAGTACCAAAGTATTTTATTCATTTTTAAACCCAGTTGGCCACCCTCCACTTATTTCTTCGTGTTCACCCACACACGTAAACAAATCCACCCAGGCACAACTGTTCACTCCAAAAGCATTGAAGCCTTCATGAAATCAGCAATAACAAAAGCAAGAGGGTTTTATGGTTACTCTCTCACTTGGGCTGAAACACAAGGCAACTTTTGCATTAAAAACAGGCCATAGTTTTAACATTTGAGCACTTAATCTGGTACTACCATGTTAAGGTTATTGTGTTGTTTAATTTACATGCTTTACAGTCTTTGTTCAAGACATTTGGTCTGCAAACATTGGTAAGCTAAGGTTTCTTGAGGTTGGGTGGGATAGCAAGTCAGGTTGTGACTCACTAAAAAGAACAAGCATTCATGACAGACAACGGAACATGCTCGACAGCAGAAAGAGTTTCAAGCAGCTTCACGAAGTGTAAAACAATCTAACCGGTTGCTTGATGTTAAGTTTATCACCACTGAATTTTGCACACCTTTACTTGCTGCATTTTCACATCCCAGCACCTTGTCAAAAATGATTACAGAGGTGGCAGGAAAAATATCAGATAAGTAAATTGGGATTTTTTTTCCCTGTTTGCATTCACAGTAAATACAGCTTGAGTTACTGTTGGTAAGTTTGGTTGAAACTAAAGCTTCTATTATTGTCCTTGAAATTATGCTCATGCAGCTAAAACTTGCAAGTTTACAGAGAGAAGTAAAACCCTTTAAATAACTGTCTTTAAGAAAAATTAAAACAAGCCCTTCTTCATACAAGCTTGGCCCACAAGTCATTAGCTGCCCTTAACTCCAGCTGTTCTCGGCTGACTTCTCCGATGATAACTTCTATGTATTGAATTGACAAATAACAAAACAGGTGTTCTATTCAAAGAGCTAACTCTTGCTGCTTCCCTGCAAACTGCTTCGTAACTCTGGCTTTTATACTGTCTCATTTGTACAGTGTCATATGTGTTGTCCCTGATGATTGCTCTGTATCCCCGGGAATCTTTGCTACTGCTCTCCCTGCCTCAACTTTTCATCTGTGAACTTGAAAGACTTGAGGCTGTAACATTCCACATAAGAAAGTGGAAGGGCATGGAGCTCCCGGGAAGGGCCCTATCCCCAAATACAACTCAACAACTGCATAATTGTAGAGAAGAGAGGCCTTGATTGAATTGGCCTTTTTAGACTACATCGACCCCCAATGGTTATCGCTGTTATCATGTAAGCAACTTTAGTTAGCCTGTATTATCAAGAGTATCGAGAGGATGAGACAAGAGTCAACACTGACTGTATAATAAACGGATGTAGTCCCCAGACATCATTTGTCTTTTTCTTAACTACAGTTTTGAAGCAAAGCGGCTGGTATGACCATATTGGAAATGAGACACTGCAGCTATAGAGCACCGTCTGTCACGTGAGCTGAGTTGAGCCTCTGATTGGGGGAGGTTAGGATCTAGTAGTTAAGAGTTAGGAAAACACCACCCTTATACAGTGAGTGCAATTAGCGAGACAGTAGACTTTATCTGAACAAGGCTGTAAACATTAAATTCTGCTGTGAAATTATTATAATTATTATTATTTTGGCTTGGTGTGTTTCTGACCTACAGTATTTCTGGAGTCAGCTTCAAGCAGACACTTGAGGGACTAAAGATTTCAGCCCTTCCACATGGTCTCATATTTTCAGACCTGAGGTTACCGTTTGGAGTCTAGGGGTGTCTTCAAATACTCGACGATTTGATGATCCATTCGAAGGGGCCTGATTCGAAGGCCAATCATACAGCGTCGCAAGCGTCGCAAAATGTGGTTATGAAATGAGGACCATTCAATTACAGCTGTATGGGGGTGCTGAATGACTGATTTTACATAGAATTGCTTGGTTTTTTTTCCAAATAAACATGATGTAAAGCCTATTTGATATACATGTTAGCCTATCAAGTATACTGTGGAAAAATTTACTTATCTTGTATTTTAATCTAATATTCTATCTATTTAGTGCTTGTGAATGAACCACCATGGTGAGTGGCACAATCTGATTTTGTGCAGAGCACCATCACAGAGCAGCATCTTGGTGGTGATTTGGCTTAACTTTAAAAGGCTCACAATGTTGGGAAAAAAACTTCAACAGTGTGGAAACATTTTGATCAAGTCAAAGATTATCCAAAAAAAAGTCAAATGAAAGTTGTGTCAGCAAGTCCTTTCACATCACTCCACAACAACGAACATAGCTTTCCACTTTAAACGGGTAAGTAGCCAGATAACTAGGCTAATAAAAGACTGTTCTGTCATTCACTTCTCATTTTTAATGTAACGCTGGTACACCAGGCACCATATCATGCTATGTGGGCCTATATTCAAATGATTCTAAAAAAAGAAAAGAAAAAAAAAAAGATGATACATTCGACAATCTGTCCACGATCGGCAGGATCGGACAAATCAGATTCGACTTCGTAAATCCTTAGTCGGGGACACCTCTGTTGGAGTCATTTGGCAAAATTTGAGTGTCAAAGTTAATCAGAATTGAACTAAAATAAGAAATTATGTAGGATTTATTCAGCCTCTGCAATCAAATCAAATGTCTGCATTGAAAGGATGTGATTTTGTCGCTGTGGTTTCTTTTTATGCACTGATATGAAACCTCTACTGTGATACTCTCTTTGTTTGGTTCTAAAATCTAAGATGCATGCAACACTTTTATGATTTTTGGATAGTATCATGAACATCCTCTCAGATTCTGTGACAAAGAGACACCAGGGCTCTAAAGTTTGTTACGATTTGTTGACTACATTCGGAGCCATTTCATATTCCCTGACAAATGCCTCATCATCCACAGAGGAGAAAAGAAATGGAAGTTGTTTATGGTGCAATAAAAGCTGTGAATGTCATCATCTCCTGCCCACACCAAGGAAAGACACCTTGCATTAAGGAGGCAGTAAAACCCAAAGGGAATCAAGAATGACACAGCTCAGTGACTTAGAGGTTGGGCTGACAGCAGGTTTTTTTCCTCATGAGAGACAGACAGAAAACTGAGTCATTGTGGAAGGCTACCATATATAGGTTTGCATGTTTGTATCCAGGAAATGGGAGGAGGATTTTGTCCTCAATCAGGAGAGAAATACCTTTCAAAAACACATTATCTGGTGGGGTCACTTCATTGATGATGTATTTTTTGTTAAGGTCTGGTCCATAGACTTATTTAAGAGCATTTTACAAGTTTTTAAACAAATCCAATACTGACATCAAGTTGTCTTGCATATTTAAACAACACCAAATCACAACAAAAGTTATCTTGTGAAATGCATCATAAAAAATTGGTCGAAACTATTCCCTAAGTGGTAAATAAAATGCAAATTCATGTCTTTTTTCCAGTCTTCTGAGTGTTTTTACATTCAAGTCACGTGTATCTTCACATAAAGCAAGGGCTGCTGTAGTAACATAAAAAGAGTTACTTTTAGAGACCCATTTGTGAGCTGCAGGAGCATTTGGGGACTACCACACTGCAGGAGAAAGGAATCGCACTGCCAACCTTTCACGTCCACTCAACCACTGAGCCACAGCCACTCCGTCTGTTACTTTATTAACAGATACCAAACATTGATCCACCATAAACAAGCAGCTGGAAACAGTAGAAAGGAAACATTTCCACTGAAGAGGTTGGAACTTTGAGCAGAACAAGACTCATTGATTCACAGCCATTTATCACAACCGACTTAGCCTCCTCTAATAAACTGTCCAAGAGTTCATCATAATCGCAGAAGCCCCAGGTGGACATACATGTATAGATTTTATATCCTCTGTCTCCAGATGATAACAATTCCCTGTTTGCTCAAGACCTTGACTTATCAGTCTCATTATTTTGATATCCCTAGCTAGTTTTCTTGTTTACTGGGTAGCTTTTTGGGTGTGCAGGAAAAAAAGAACAGATAACAAATCAATAAGTGACTTTAAGGGCCTGCATCCACTCACAGCTTTGTTGTATTGGCAGTATCTGTCTTCTGAAGTAAACCCTTTTTTTGTTGCAGCACTCACCACTGAATAAGTTACAACTTTTAGAACATGGCTGCACTCACATATTACCCCCCTCCCTCAAAGTCAACATTGACAACCAATCAAAATCAAGAAGAAGCAGGATTACAACTTATAGAAGACACTAGCTAGTCTAATTTTTTCAGAGTACTACTTCAAGAACTGTAGCTGCTGCAAATGTCTAGGAATTATTTTTTTTCCTGTAGCTTAACATATGTCTTTGCAAATTGTGCTTAAATAAGATTATCTAAGCAATTTTAAACACTCCCAACCAATGAAAGTAGAAATACCATGAGACGACTTTTGTAACCCAGAATCCACAAGCGCTGGTGGGTAGCGCTCTGAAGGTCATCAGGGCTGCCAGTATAAAAATAGCTAACACAGGCCCTAATAGGCCAGACCAGAACATGCCATGCAGCCATAGCCCCCACATATGGAGCAAGTTGACCAATTTATGTTTCTTTTGTGCTTTTGTAACACTAAGCATAAAAGGGATCATAATCTGACACTGAGTCAAAGTGTCAACAAAAATAACAAATTAAGAGGCTGAAATCAACTTACTATCACAGGAAAATGGGATTTTTGGATACAGACGTGCTGAGAGCGTCTTTAACACATTAGGAAGAAAAAGAATGATTTGTAGAAGCTACAGCACTTCTAGAGCAACGTAAAACTGAATCAAGCTAATAATGATTGTTTTCAAGCATTAAACTCTACAGAATCATACTGAACGGTTTACCCTGGCTAACCTGAAATTTTCTAAATCCAATACTCACCAAACAAATCTTGAAAGATGGAATCTCACCCTTAGTGTTACTCTGAAAAGCTGTCTGTAGGAAAAATGTTTTGAAGTAAATTAGGTATTTCGAAGCATATTCACCCTCAGAATACACAGACTTTGTTTTATGCTGAGATTACAAGCTGACTGAGTATAAGTTTATCTCTGTAGAGCAACAAACCTGACTTCAGATGGAGAACATTGTATAGCTTCAGAGAATCCCTGTTCTTGAACGTCTTGACATGTGAATAATTTCTTCAGTGACAATGAATATTCTGCTTAGAACATCCATCTCTGACAATGACATGCTGGAATAAAGAGGTATGTATCTCAGGAGAGAGGTGTGTGGCACAGATAAACTGAACAGTGTTATTAAAGGTCAGTGTTTGCCTCAAGATGTAGCAGTTATAGCTTAATAACACAAACTGTTCAAACACCAAAGTGTTGTCTAAAGTTGATAAATACAAACAGAAAATACAGTTCAGATTGAACATCTGCACTTCTGCCATTTCCCTCAACTCTTCTTTCATCTATCGCTAGATGTCTGGGTGTAGGCTCCATCTCAGGCCACACAAGGTAGTGTGTGATGAGAGAGATGTTCCTAGAGCTTTTATTTCTAACCAGAACTGCTTCCATGTTACTGCCAATGTTAATATGGCGCAATGCTCATGGTAACAATGTGTGCTATTTTACATTTTGTATCTCGCATAGATTAATTGATTTGAAGAATGCAACAGCATGTCTGGTCTTTGACCAGCCCAAAACAACACATAACCCCCTTGTTAATCTCTCTTCACAGAACAACATTGTCTATTTGATTATAAAAAAATCCCTTCATCATCACAGTTGGGTCTTTACAAGGTCCTCATCCGACCCACATGGGTCATAATACACAAGCCAACAGACATAAAAACCCAACTGGGCCGCCTTACAGTGAAAGTGCTATGTTTAGCAAAGCTGCAAAGAAATGATGACACTTTTTTGGCATTTGTGCTGAAAATCCTGTCCAATTCTTCTTGTTACAAACTAAACAAAACCCTTTCAAAAATTAAACTAGCAATTTGGCATCAGCAAAGAATTTCAGGGACAAGAACCACTTTTGTCACTTATAATGCACATACAGATAGGAACAGACACACACACACACACACACACACACACACACACACACTCTCTCTCTCTCTCTTCTCTCACTCTCTCTCTCTCTCTCTCTTGCTCTCATATATGGTCTATTTGGCATATGCTCTTTTTTCAGGAGGAAAATGAGGTTGAAGGGGGAGTTTAGCAGCTGAGAGCGGGATAACTGTGAAGAGGAAGAGGCTGAGCAGCACAGGCGTAAAGCCCACCACATCACAGCCTGCAGCACTCCAGCTCAGAGAGAGGCAGCTCTTCTACATGCTCCATCTGCGGAGGAGACAAATGAACTGCAGTTTTATGGCTTATCCTGCTGAGCCGGAACATAAGAATGTGCTGGAGGTTTTTACAGAACCAATTGGAAGGAAAGATGGTGAGGGAAATGCTGACTTGTGGAGAACTAAAAATAAAATACAAAACAAACTTTGCTGAACCAAATGGAGATGTGTGTCTGTTTAAAAAGCTATAATACTGTGATGAAAGCCCATTTTTGCCTTGGGGTATCAAAACTGTAGTCATTCAAGCCTTTTGTGGATCTATTTTGGGCTATTTCTGTGTTATTTTCAAGCACATTCTGCAATATAGTTTCCTGGGCATCAACTTCGCTTCTTTATCATGTTCCCAAATGCACCAATTAGGACACTGAAAGCAGTGGAGATGAAATACTGGCAGGACTTGGCTGCTTACCTGTTCAGATGATAGTGATTGCTTTTAAAAGAATGATTAAAGAGAAGTATTTTTGATTCTCTTTGAGCCAGCATGCAGCTCAGACCCTCAGGGCACTTTAAATGTGTCAAAGAAGCTTTAAAATGAGTCAAGTCACAGGATAAGAATCATGTTCCAACACATAAAGGGTCTTGTGAAAGTTACACTTTGCCCCACTGATTTCCCATTTAACACAAAATAAGAGAGGTGATAAATGTTGAGGACAGAACAGCTGCATGTTTAACATCTTCCCTCTGATCATCTCGTCGCTCCTGTTTACACCGTAACAATCTACTGCTGCTTGAGCTGTTTTCAAATAGACAGTCTTATACAACTGTGCTCTTTAATGTTTCAAGGCCTCTGTTGATCAGAGCTGCATGAGCTATAGTGAAAAATGTTACTCAAACTAATGCTAATTTGCCAACATTACAGCAAAGTTAATCATATTTACAGGCTGGTGCAAAAATAAATGTTGATCCTGATAGTGCACTGCTTTATCCATGACAGTCACACAAGGGTGTTTATTTTTCAACTCATGCAATATTGTATAGAGTTAGAAGTTATACAGACATTTGCATAATTGATGGTATGGCAATTCAACTGACGGTTAGTGTTCAACATGACAACACTCCTCCAGAAACAGATGTTGAATCCAGGTTTCAAAAAGTTAGAAGTAGTTTATTTAAACTCACAGCTTTGATAAGATTGAGACTGAGATTTTTGTTAGAAAGTACATTTCATGAATAGGTGGATGCATTTTAAGTATTTACAAAAAGGCTTAAGGCCAGCTTTAAACCCTGCTTGTTGCCTGTTTCGAGTTTGGTCAGAATATACATCTCCAATTAGGCAACACATTGACATCACTGTGACTACACCCATGTTTTCCACTGTCTATTACACAGATGCAATAAGTCACGATAAATCTTAAGTTGGTAATGAAGCAGCTTTGCAGGTTATAAACAGATCAAATCTCACAAAAAAGGGGTTTTGACTTTTTTTATGTTTTATTTTCACTCCAAATTAACAGTTTGATTGGAAAAAATGGATCCAAAAAGGAGACAGTGTATTTCTCTGTCCTTTGTTGACTGTTAGTAGAACATTTAGCAAAGAATATATGTCACAGCAGCAGGTTAAGAAAAGCTGTGCAGACTTCATCAACTAAAGCGTTTTAGAAAGAGATTCTCAGCCCAGAATGAGTCTTTAGAGGATCAAACGTCTCTGTTGGCTCTTCTAAAAAGAAATAAAGAAGTCTGTGGCTGCTTCTCCACAGGGAACCGAGGCTGTGATCACATCTGATGATATTAGTTCAACCACTTCCACACCCACTCTCCATCAGCATACCCAGACTGTCTGCAAAATTTCTTAATAGTGCACAACTTCCTCAAATGCTGACCTGATTATTTTTCAGCGGAATGGTAAACAGTGACTGGATTATTTTCCTCCATGTGCCTTGATTAAATTTGAAAACCATCTCAATGTTTCTAGAAAGTGGATCAGTTCCTTACATATTGAGATGATATAGAAGCTACAACCAGCCGCCAATTTATCACTCTGCAGGAAGTACCATTTTTAACATTAATATGAACAGATACTCAAAAATTAAGAAAGAGAGACCTGGCCTCTTTAATGAGAACTAGTCACTGAGGCAGAGAGGGACAATGGTAGAGTTTTGCAATATGATTTGAATTAATAATTACAGGAAAGAAAAGCAACATTTGTAAAAATAAAGTTAGCACAAAAAGGATAAAATGTTCAAACATTCTCCTCCCTTTTGATACTTCAGGACTTTTTGTAATAGCTTGGAATACATTTCTGTATCTTTAGTAGATTCAATCTCTATATCTAGGTTAATTAAATGACTATGCAAAGGTCTGACACAGTGACCATTGAAACATTTAAAAAGCCTGTAGTCTGACCACCACACTGTGGAAAATCCTGTGGCATGAGGTGCCACCCCTGTTCTCTGTGTGTTGTATGTATCTGTTTTGTGTACCAGCAAACACCTAAACATTCAAACATCAAGCTTCTGACACAGAGGCTCTGCACTATCTTGTCACTTTGCCTTTTTTTGTGTTTTTCCTGTACTGTGAATTTCATCTTTCCCTCATTGAATAAACTTCAGTTATGAGTTGTGTAAAAAATTAAACTAGTTTTCAAACTTTAAAGCTCATTAAGCATGTTTCTGTTATTCTCTTCATGAATTTTAAAGCAAAAAGTTTTCCATCGTACATACATAACTAGATAAGAAAACAGAAGTTTCACTTCTGAATTTAAAAATTCTGTAGACATCACACTTGTTTCAACCCATTCTTCATCCACTGAGAAACCTAAAACATGGCAAGCACTTGAGATCACCTCTGTAATATAGTGTGCTTGTGTGTATAAGTGTGTGCCCATGGTTTTCTATTGGCACGATAACGCAGACTGAGTGCTGGGAGTAAATCTTTGTAGAGGTTCTTGGCTCACCTTTCTGGGCCAAACTGCACACCTGCAGAGCATAGATTAGAGCCGAATTATCTGAGCAGCGAGCCTCTGCTGCTGCCTCTCCCCCCCTAATCTCTGCTTTCATCTGAGCCTGGTTATTGCTGTTTTCCCTCCACTGAGGGAACGGTTTCAGGACTCCATGTCTCTAGAAACAACCTTGGATGTGGACAGTGTGTCTGCAGCTCAAACTTTTTTATTCAAACAACTGAATTTCACCTCTTTGCACCTTTGGTCTTATTGAGGGTGTGTGCCCACTCAAAGCAGCCTCTTCATTGTAACTTGAGTCTGCTGAGTCTCACTGGAGACTTGCTGGCATGAATTGAGTCTTTTAAAGCCAAACATCTTCCTTTTAGAGAACTTGCAATACAAAATGAATCAGTGTAAATCACCAACATCATTGGATCCAAGTAAGTAGATGAGTCCATGTCTTTTAACACTTTCTTCAGAGAGGACACAGTTGGGGAAAGAGAAGGAGACTAGGAGCGGAAGTAGGAGAATAACATATGGGATAAGCACCACGGGCCAAAATCGGACCTGGGCTACCCGCTGTGTGGACATGAAACTTAGCTAGTGGGCTAAGTCCACACCTAAGCAACCTTTTGTATAAAAAATTTAAAAGAAGTGTGGGTGAATGGAAATATTCAGAGAACTGGCACATCTCCAGCAACTCCAAAGAGTGGCTGTGGAGATGCAAAAACTCATGTGATGCACAAAATTAATTATCTCTATTCATCAAGATTTCAAATTTGTCAAAAATGTGCATTTATATTTTGCACAGAAAAAAAACTGCTTTCTTCTCCCTCACCCTGTTACTTTCAGACACAGCACATTTTTTGGCTAAATCAAAGATGTGTAGATTTACACTCTGTGCTACTGATGACACCTTGGCAAGATTTGAGATGATGCAAAAAGAAGCTCTCACAGTTTCACTTTCACTAACAGTGGAAGAGCTCAAAGATCACAAAATGTACTGCAGAATATACAGCAATACAGCCAACAGTTCCTGTGGTCAACACAAAAGTTTAGGGAGGTTAAAAACATACTGAAGCCAAAGCATTAATACATCAAAGCCGCACTTTTGTAGAATAATGTTATCAGCTCTTTCAAGAGAAAAGAGCAGAAGTTTTAACAAACCTCATGCAAGTAGAGTGCATCTCACTCACCGCTAATGGGTGAACTCTACCTGCAACTCAGAGCCAAAGAGCCATTTCTCCCGTCTGCATTTGCCTTTTAATTCAGAATAACAAAGTTCACGCTGTACCATGAACTTACCAAAACAAGATAATTCAATCACCGACTTTTGATCGTTGCAGCCCACATTAACAAGTATTAATAAATGCTATGTATTTGCTGTGCCACACATTTAGCACATCACCTGTTTGAAATATATTCACCTAAACCCAAAGCAAAATTCATCTGATTATATAGAAATAGTGTGGCAGTATAGCTATTAGACCCAGGCCTCTACCCAACAGGTAAAACATGCTGGCTGGGATCGTTTGTTCATGTGACAGCAGAAAGCTATGACTATGAATTTAGCCTTTTACCACCGTTCAGGTTGTGATGGCGGTGGCACTGCTGTCTGTTGTGCAACCCAACTATTAGTTAAAAAAAGTATTCTGATTCTGATTCACCTCTGCAATCACACTCCTCACCTGATGTGACTGATAAAACTGTGTTTTTATTTCTGCAGAAATGAAATTTACTCTTCTTCACAGTAGTGAAGTGCGGCTGTGATTAATAACAGCAGAGTGCGTATATAGAGTATCTGATCAATCATTGTCACCCACTGAGCCAGATCATGATGTCTCTAGTTGCATGATCAAAAAATGATGACAGCCACAGCTCGATTCTTCAATGTCGCATCTGCTGTTTCCTGCTAAAAATCATATTTCCTGGGTACGTGTGTGTGTGTTCTTGGGTACATACTTTTTTATGCCCCAAAGGCCCAAACAGTGAAGTTGTTTCAAGCAAACTGATAAAATCTAAAAATAAAGACATGTCCTGGAAAGACTTTTCACTCCTTCACTGTAAAAGTTAATAAGTTCTGCAAAAGTTTAAATTCCATATTGATTTTAAATGCAGCACACCCATTCAGACGGTCGTGAGCAGAAAGTATTGAGTCTTACAGATTTTCAGAGGCCATCTAAAACACTTTTCTTTGCTTTTGTCTGTCTGACTCAGAAACAGCTTTGGATCAGAATACCTTTTCAGTGTTGACACCATTTACTTAGAGTCCTTTTCTGAAATGTTTTTGATCATCATTTGTGTATGACTGTATGGCTGATTAAATTAGGTGACCATTACTTTTAAAACATAGGGTCCAACATAGTTCATTCCCTGCTGCAGCCAAAGCCAGAAATCACTTGTTTTGGAACACAGTCATGTCAAAATAAACTGAAGATGGATAAATGTACCCAGAAGGACTCAGGGAAGGTGTTTCAGATTCAGTTCAAAGTTCAGGCCTCCTTTTGGCTACGGGCCTGCAGGTTGAAAACCTCCAAATGCACACAGAGCAGCAGTCCAGCAGGTCAGTACAGGGACTCCAGGCAGAGAGTAGACAAAAAGGGCAAAAGATTTGGCTTAGCTGCTCAGAAAACATTGATTTTTGACACACAGGCAAAGTGAACAGTTGACTACTGGGGCCATAGATCATCGTAGGCTAATGACTGATGTGAAGCAGTCAGAGAGGCAGAGGATTAGGTCAGGTACTGAGCTAGACACTTAGCTGGGGCAGCAGAGTAAGAAAGTGTAAAATATTTGCTTTTGGAGAAAGTCAATCAGCAAATTTTGCCGACATCTGACCTGGCAAATTTCACAAAGCTTTTGAACTGAA
The DNA here is from genome assembly GCA_008086565.1 of Thalassoma bifasciatum. Taxonomy (NCBI): domain Eukaryota; kingdom Metazoa; phylum Chordata; class Actinopteri; order Labriformes; family Labridae; genus Thalassoma; species Thalassoma bifasciatum. The sequence continues at coordinate 639,473 of RPOG01000105.1, forward strand.
TATTTGCTGGTTCTTCAGGTTGCTGATTAGACGATGATCAATGCAGTGCACAGAGAGGGGAGCCAACACTTGGCTACATCAGAACAGTTTACCTTTTCCAGAGGTTTGTATTGTCATCAAATGGATAACAAGGGGAATTTACAAGGACTTTGGAAAAGACCTCTCATTTGGTTGTGCAAAAGGTAGATCTACTGCCCGCTGTCAGTTGAGGTCAGAATAAAATACAATGTATGATGGGTTCAAAAAGCGCACTCATCCTAGGTTTTGCCTTTGTGCAGCAACAACAACAAAAAAGCAAAAACAAAACAAAACCTGAAGTTGTGTAGTTCTTCATAACCAAGGTGCTTAAGTGCATCAGGGAGAAAAGCTCAGGTGCGTCTTACTTTGGGGCAGCGGTGGCTCAGTGGTAGAATTGTCATCTCTCTCAATTGGGAGGCAAAGGGTTCGTTTCCAGTTCTGCAGTTGCACACCGGAGTGTCCTTGAGCATGATGCTGAACCCAGAGTCGTTCCCACTGTTGCTCAGTGGTATGTGGATGGGTGAGAATGTGTTAGTTTAAATTGATGGTTCCCTACAATAGAAAGTCTCTGCCATCAGCGTGTGAATGTGGTGTGGATGGATGAAAGCGATCAGAGGTGTAAAGTGTTTTGAGTGGTCAGAAAGACTGGCACTGTCCAATTACCATTTGGTTTTTACCATTTTTATCTCGCTCTGAAGTTTCCTGCATTTGGTATGGTTTTTAGCCAGTGTTTTTCACTTCATTGTTATTGCTCTAAATTAGTTGCATGTCTGTGCTTTTGATTCCAATTTATTTTAGGGTGCTTTCACACCTGAAGCCTGATATAATAATACATTGTTGAGTTTTAACACTTGAGTCTTTTTGTTTTCACACTGAAATTAATGGTGTAAAATTGACCGAAACACATACATTTTCAAGGCTTTATTAATAAACAGCCTTCTTCCACTAGTTTGATGAGCTGGACTAAGACAATTGTTGCATTGGTAGATTTTAAGTGGCAATGTTTAGCACCAGCTTTTCTGCTGGTGTTGAACTGGATGTTAACGGTGAGTAAGGTTAGTTTGTTGTGTGTAGTTTGTATGCTAACTACATCACCTCCAACTTGAGTATGATGAGTCAAGCTGCTATTTGTTCCAGTTACAGGGCTGATTGTGTTCTCACTGGAAACATTTGCTTCAGGGTTCAATAAGACATGAGGCGAGGCCTGCTTTTCTAAGTTATCTCAGTTTGCTTGATGTGTTCCTATTGAGGGTGTGATTTCTGAGTTCAAACAACTGAGGCCAACTATCCATCCATCCATTTTCTATACCGTCTATTCTGCTATTCAGCGGGTGGCTGGAGCCTATCCCAGCTGTCATTGGGCGAGAGGCGGGGTACACCCTGGATTGGTTGCCAGTCAATCGCAGGGCTGACATAGAGACAAACAACCATTCACGCACACGGTCAATTTAGAGTGATCAATTGACCTAACGTGGGCATGTTTTTGGTCTGAGGGAGGAAGCCGGAGTACCCGGAGAGAACCCACGCATGCACGGGGAGAACATGCAAACTCCGCACAGAAAGGCCAACCATGCCCAAACGGGGATTCGAATCGGCGACCTTCTTGCTGTGAGGCTGGAGCGCTACCCGCTGCGCCAACGTGCAGCCCACAACTGAGGCCAACTACAAAAAGAGAAAAAAACAAACAAACAAAAAAAATACCCTAGAGATTTAGGTGTGACAGCACCCTGAGAACAAAAGCAAAGTCAGCTGGCTACAAATGAAGTTGATGTGATCATCCAACTGGATGGCTGTATGTTTAATCAGTGCTGGTGTTGCTATTTTTCTCTCTGCAAAACACAAAGGAAGAAATTTCCATCTTTTATCACGAAAAGGTTTGATCAGGTGGGTTGTCCTCCAAATTGGAAAACAACCACCAGTGATCTACAAGACTATAGAGCTGAAATAAACACAGAGAAAGGGCCATCAATCTAGAGTCCATGATGCGGTAATGCACCACCACACATGTTGTGTAGCATGATAACATGCTGCTTAAACATGTGGGGCAGGGTCTACTTCATGTGTAAATTTACAATATCATGATGGCATTTTTTATGTCACACCATCTGTCAAGAGACAGTGAATGACTCTATATCACAATGATTCCTGGAAAGAAACACCTCATGTGAGGGTCAAGAGTTTAAGGTGTTGACAACACAACACCAATTTTCCCCACAGGCTTTTCTCCTCTTTTTTGACACTCCCTTGTGGCATTGTGTTATTTGAAACATCAATCCATTAAAATCACTGCATGAGATGTAGAGAGGTTGGTGACTGTAACCTCCCCCTTCTCAGTAGAGCATTTCCAGACTCAGCAGGACGCTGGTGGCCATAATACGAGGGTTTCAGCTCCTGTGAGATTAAAAAAAATGCATCCACTTGAATAATGGAAAATAATGCTCAATGGTTTTTTTTGTCCCTCCAACAACAGATGATATTAGAATGTTGATTTTTGGCCTGAATCGATACTGGTTGTGAAGATGAGACAGAGGACAATGAGAGACATTAGACAACAAAGGTCACTAAAACCTGGTTTAAAACAGTGAGAGAAGTAAACAATCAGCCAAGGGTCATTTGAGCCAATGAAACACAACTTCTTGACTGACAACTGAATCTTTCATAGAGCATACAAAAAGATATTAAACAAAATAGGAGCATTTCCATACGCTGTTGAATAACAATTTTTATTAACATGCACTTCAATTTCAAGGAAAAAAACTGTACATGTTCGAAATTTGCAAAGAGTAGGGCAGTAAGACAAAATAATACACATTATTTAGATTTGGTCTGAGTTTAATGATTTAAGCCATACCTGGGTTTGGATCATATATATGACCTTTAGCTGCATATAGATAAACACTGGTTATTCTTATCTCTGTAAACAATTGTATTCTGGTCTCTGATAACTGTATCTATAAAATGAATGCAGTCTATGTGAAAATATACGATAGATGTTTGTATCTGCTTAGTTTGTCAATGAAACATGCACATGATGTAGTAAAGCTACTTGCATGCCAACATAAGCACATAAAAAAAGAACTTATTTAGACCATAACAATGTTAATTTATTATACAGTCTTTAGTGGTGGCTAATGGGTGGTAACCAAGCATCTTGTACAGTATTTTGTAAAATTTGAAAGGTGCGAGATCAAGACCTGCCTCTTTCGTTCTGTTTGGCCTCACTGTGTTTTCAGTGTGACCTGGCTTGCTCCCCCAGTGCATGTTGGGAAACCAGTGTTCTGTAGCCTGTTCACCACACACTTGAACAGGATGGCATTGCTTTCCCCTATCCAAACTCAAAATAATATTCAAGTCTTTCAATTCCCTAAGACACTCTGGTAACCACCATGTTGTTTGTTTTGCTGACATGTCCCTTGGCTGAGACTGTCTGCTCAGAGATTTAGCAGCGATCATAAACCAAGGTAAAGATAAGGGCTTTTCCTGGTTTCTGAAGTCAGATAGTGTGTTCACATGCAAAAACATATTTCTTTTATAATGGACATACCCAACAAGGGGACTCCTTAGGTTTGCTATATTAGTCATTTTTTAAGCATTCTTCTCAGCACACTTAGTAATGTGTAATGCAGGGGCCTTCAATTAAAATTTGAAGAGGTCCACTTAGACAGAAATGTTTAAAGCAAAGGTCCGGAAGATAATGATGTTCAGCGTGGTATATATTCAAGTACCAAGATCTACATGTAATCAATACCTGGCTATAAAATCAAATGATTTCAATACAATTTTTGACATGAATTATTGTTACATAACATAGAACTAAAGTAATATGTGTGACTGCAGGTGTATAATGATCTTTCTTCATTTGATTAAAAAAAAAAAAAAAAAAAAGTACCCACATTTTATTTTATTATTATCATTTTTGTTTTGCTTACTGTGAGAATTGAGCTCTAACTTGTCCTGACAGTATTTTAAATTTGGGCTTGAATGAAGTTGAGGTGAGCTCAATTCTCCCACTGAGCAAAAGAGTAGGAGAGTGAGATATAAGAGAGTGATAAAACTGTTAGGTTGAGATTTAACCAGTGAGATTGGTTGAGACCATTGAGTTAACATGTGAAACAGGAAGAGGAAAATTCAAGCTATTGCTCCCTTTTCTTTAGTTTTCTGGAATCACAAACTTAATTTAAACATTTATTTTCAAAATTTTCACATTTTATTGATATCCTCTTATTTGAAATGCATCCCTACTTTTTTATTTAATGAAAGAACATTATGCTTCCCCGTATTCATTCAGTTTTATGTTATGAAACTATAAATGATGTTAGAAAGCTTTTAAATTGTACTGAAATAATTTGATTTGATAGTCGTGTATTGATTACATACAGATCTTGATATTTGAATATACCACACTGGACATTATTATCTTCGAGATCCTTGCTTTAAGAAAGGGTGAATGAGTGAGGCAGGTGGTCAAACTGGGCTTTGAGGCTGTTAATTTTCTGTGCTTTCACTTCAGAGTTTGTTTGTTCAAAATGTTTATGTTTTGTCTCCTGGGATTTCACATTGGAACTTTTATTAAGTGCTACAGTTTCTGAACATATGAGACACAGTCTCACTCGTCCGTTTCTTAACTTTCTCCAGCGAAGTCGCCTCTATCTCTCTTCTCTTCTTCGGCGCTGTCACTTTTGTACTGTACTGTCTGGTTTGCGGCACTGAATGCACACACATGATTGGCTGAAAAGTGTCGCATGGGATATCTAAACTCGCATGCACTTGGTCTGTGCCTTTCCTCACTCACTACCGTAAAGACTGCAAAAGCTGCGCCGGTCAGAATAGAAGCACCCCGTCAGACTTGGGAACGTGATCTGATTTGGCTCTAGGTCCGTACGGGGCAGCTTTTGGGTCCGGATATGGACCGCGGTCCGCCATTTGGTGATGCCTGGTGTAATGACTTAAAGGTGGTCTGAATGCTATTGGAATGATCACATTCATCAAAATCACGTGACCATCCACTCCACATTGCCCACACTTAACGGACCAACAACCCCTACTCCAAAGATGTGATTTATTATTTTCCATGGCATATTCTCACTTACAGTAGTTTCTCATGATTTAGTTCATGTTTTCATGTATTCATCTGGATTTCTGGCAGGTTTTAAATCATGCATGCATTTAAAAACCCAGATTTACGACTGGGATTCAATGGATAAAGAAGGCTAATTTCCTACATGTCATGGGGGAAAAAAAACCATTTTGAGCTATTTAACTGTGCATGGTATGTCTGATAATGCACAGTTATTCTGTCATGTCTGTGACCACACTGCTCGGCAGCCATTTAGTAGCAGAATAGTGTGACAGTGAGAGTCATTCATCAGCTGTGATGGCTCCTCAGACAATGACTGTGATTTCAGGAGCCTACCGACACAAACAGCTCTCAAAGCCTTTCCTCTACAGGAACACATCCAGAGAGGACGCTCAGCCTCTGTTCTCTGCTCCTCTTTTCTCTCACCCTCAACAGCACTGTGTTCTTCTCCTAATTAGAAGGCAGAAAAAGATCAGACGGATGGTGACAAATGAATCTCCATATGGCTGTTGCTGGAGATGGAGCACCTTTGGTGGAGCCTCCCAGATGCAACTGTTAACAAGCTTCAGAGGTTTTGTTTTCTGCTTCATTCTTCACCCACGATAATTGTGTGTTCAAAGATTATGTCAAGGTTCGGTGAAGAATTTGGTGGGATTGTAGAAGCTTTTGACCCTGTTCAATGTGTCCAGTAAGCATTCATAGTTGTTGGTAAACTGGTGATTGAATTACATTCCACAGTAAGTGCTAAACTGACAAGACGGTTCAGTTTTACTGCTCACAGGACTGTGACAGCATGTCGCATACAAGTAAGCAAAACCATGACTCACACTGCTGCACATTTTGCTACAGCTTGGCTCAAGAGAAAATGTCTCACTGTATGAGTGAGTTTGCACAAATAATTGTAAGATACGATTGCACATGTAACGGTTTCATAAGAACATAAGTTTGTGTTACAACTAAGGGTAAAGCCAAGCATTGGCCTCTGGTGTTGAAATGTAAAGTCAAACTGGAAGTGAAGGAAAACTGCAGTTCTTCAATTATCTTCCTCAAGCTGACTCCAAGAGCCAAAGAATCATTGCTAAGTTGCCTTTTAAAGTGCCACTTTAAACGGAAGGAACAAAAACTAGCTCTGTTAAGTTATCAACCACTTAACACATTTTGAGTTTTCTTACATTTTAAAAAATAATTAAATTTAGGGCTCTTGTCAAATTTCAGGCCACTGTTACATATCAGGCCCTAACAAAATGGAAGTGCCAGACAGCTAGAGGAAGGCTTCTCCTAGTTGGGCTGTAAAACCTTAAACCTGTTAACTCTTGACCTGGCCTCGCTCTTATTGTAGGTTAGTTGTTATAGTAAAGCTATATGATCCAGTTTTGACAAGTTTTGTTATGTCATTATATTTTTAAGTCAACAGGTATTTTTATGAGGTTACTGTGCATTGATTTCTGCCCCACTCAATCTGTCTTGTGTAAATTCTCACATCACTACTCTGGCATCTGGCAAACCTTGTAGGCTCACTGATCCAGAGGGCTCTGACCTCCTTTTGTGATGCAGCAACGAAGAAACAAGCAATGTGAAGCAATGTGAAATACAACAGAGCTGAGCCGGTGTGAGGTGACACTGCACACTGTGCATTTTGGAGCAGAGAAGCAATTGGTGCATTCTGGCTATTTATACAAACACAACATGGCTAGCTATGCAGCCATGCTCATAATGGTATGAAAATGGTGGCTCTTTGACTACACATTCATCACATTTCTCTGTGGGGGAATCAAATCATTGCAGTGATGACTGCAACAGAGCGATGATATGACACTGACTCTAGCAAACTAGCAAAAGCTAACAGAAGTGACACACACGTTCTGTAAAACCAAGGAGACAGTGAGCCTATACAGAAAACAGTTCATGAAGTTCAGCTCCAAACCTGAATTATATCATAGCCTGCCCCTGAATGTATCCCTTATATTTTAAAAGAAAGACTACACAAAGGATGTTTTAACTTATAGAAGAATGACTCACAGCTTTGGAATCTTTGTATATTATTCGATTTGAACACTGATTCATTGGATCAGCAGACATCCTGCAGACCAAACTTCTTCATCAGATAGAATAAAAAATCTGAGATTTTAAGCTTCCTTGTACAGATAACAACTTCCTTTTCTTATTTAGCATGTCCAACAAATACCAAAATAAACATGATCTGCCCAAAAGACTCAGGGCTGCTCATACAGTTCTAGCTATAATCCGATTTTCTATTTCTGTCTATGTCCATGCTGAGGATCAAACTCCCAGAGCTGGCCCTCCGTGCTGTCAAGCCTGTGGTGGATACTGTGATCTCTACAGGATTGAACAGTGTCCCACTTCATTGTGGAGCCGCTCCAATAAAGTCTGACCTTTCCTAACATCCTCTGCTGTGTTATTGCCAGAGAGAAGCTTCTTTCTTCTAACTGATTGATCTGATCGCAGGATTGCTTGCAGGGGCAATACCTGTAAAATGTGTACAATAATAATGAAAAAGTAATAGAAAAGATGCAAATTATAGATTTAATGTCACACAGTGAAAAAAACTAATTAGCTACAGTGGTAGGAAAACCTCTCTACTGACAAGCACACTTTGATTTGTTTCAAAATAAGAGGGTCTGTGATACTCAGATTGTAGAGGAAATACATCTGTGCCTGAAGAATCTGTCTGCTGAACCTGCAGGTAAATCAAAACAAACACTTTCCACATCAGCTGACAGACAATAATTGAATTCAACTTCAGCGAGCACATTTCTCATCATATTGTGTCACTTCCCAAAGTTTCTGTGATTAATTACTCACACTGATGCTGAACTTTGACAGAATCAACAAACTACTGCAGATTCTTTATCCAGAAGTGTTCTAATTTTTCAAATATTGTTCATTTCAACTTGAATTTATTGAGTCATGATATCAACAGAACTCAAAGATGAGCAGACAGCATACTGAGTGTTTGCCCTGACATACCTTTACTTGCCTGCTGCTCATGAGGACACTGGTTCAGTGGCTCAGAGGACTATCCAGATGATGATTAGCTAATATCTTTAGCCCACCTGTGAATAGATTAACCCAAACAGAGCCTAATAAATCCTCTTTGGATCCCCCACTTTGTGGATTTGCTGGTGAGGAACAGTAGATGCATGCCTCACAGGCATCAGCTGATAGGGCTTATGGAAGGTAATCAGGGCTGAGCCCAGCACTGAGCTTCCAATCCATTTGTTTAGCAAGATTTGCACCTGTCGCTCGCTTGTTTCTGACAAACTGAATATACATGATGATTGAGAAAAACAAAGCGGCTATCTGCTCCTGAACAAAACAAGTCTACCTTCCAAATAAATGACGCATGAGGATACTGCTCACTAAAAGAACAGCTAACTTACTTTATCAAACTGTAAAAAGTGCTTGAAATCAAATGTATGCAGTCTATGTTTCAATTAATGATGATAATAGTAATATCAATGACAAACACCGCTTTTGAAGAGCACTTTTCCAATTTTGTGTTACAAAGTGCTTCTTAAAAGCAGAAAAATAAAATTGTCTTCTCAGTAGAGAGCTCAGAGCTGTTATCAAGGTGTTTTTTTGCAAAAAAAATAAACATGCTTCTATACAGCACTCTGCTACCAGCCAGCCTTTTCAGCAGTGACCTTCTGTTGCTCACCCTCCTTGAAGAGGGTGTCGATGATCCTCTTCTGGACAACTGTCAAGTCAGCAGTCTTCCTCATGTACGTGGTTGAGTGCACTGGGAGGGACTGAGACAAACACAGTATTCATGCTATCCAGACAGCAATTCCATGTTTAACAGCTTCAACAGATGTTGAATTTGGATTTTAAGGGTTACAAAGCAACACATAACAAACCCAATCATGACAAATTGACAAATTCCTATACAATAACTTAGAGTACAAGATAGGTGTTATAAGATGGTTTATAGTTTAATAATACTTAAAGTTAAAAATGTATTAATGGCTAAAGTTAATGTAAAGTGAATCTGACTAAAGAAACAGTAAGATTTGAATACACTAAAAAAAGGAGTAAATTGAAAACACTATCAGAACTCAGAGTTGAGGACTAGCTCTCACTCTGCAATGTTTGCTTTGTTTAGTATAAAACAGGTCAGGCAGATGGTTCCACAATGTAATCCTAGCCCCCATAAAAGAATTATTGACTTTTCATTTCTCCATCCTTATTGGGATCCCACTCCATCATGCTGCCAATTCTTGTTGTGCTAGCTTGTTGACGGCTGCAGTCTCTCCCTGATGGGCTGCTTAAATCTCTCAGTCCACTTGGATTGCTGACTGCAGAGGAAACTGAACCTCCAGCCTTTTGCCAAACAGTTATTGTCACGCCTTTGGGGATAAAATAAAATAAAATAAAGATTTCATGTGCAGGAGTGAATCTTGGGGTTCCTGTACGAGCTTAATGAAAATTAAAAAAAAAAAAACAGTTAATGAAATTTGCCAAGACCATTCTTTGTATAAAAGCAACAGCATCAGGTAGGTCCATGAACAACAAAGTTTTACATCTATTTCATGACAAATCTCTTGAGATTTATCAATGTTGTCCATGAAAAGCGAAATAAAGTAGTTGTAGATACTAAACAGCAAGAAAACATCCAAAGGAGACTCCCATGTACTTCTGCAAACATTTCTTTCCATGGACTAATTAAATCTAATTTTTTTAAGCATATGAAGAAACATTTATACCAAGGTTGCTACCATAGACACTTGATAATGTTTTAAGCATTGCAACTAAAGCTGGTCAGTTTCATTGAAGACAGATGTGCTGGAGTAAATGATAATTGAGAAACTGAACACGAGCCTCCTTTGAGTGCAATGGGTAGAATTAAGTTTGTGAGAAGGCAGATTTAATTCATACCACAATGGTGGATTGCACTAAAAGAATTCAGCTGCTACACCTGAAATACAGCTTTGGAAAAAATTAAGAGACCACTGCAAATTTTTCAGTTTCTCTGATTTTGCTTTTTATAGGTATTTGTTCAAGTAAAATGAACATTTTTGTCTTATTATAAAAACTACTGACAACATTACTCCCCAATTCCCAAATATTGACATTTAGAGCATTTATTTGCAGAAAATGAAAAATGCTCAAAATACCCCCCAAAAAATCCCACTGTTTTCAGACTTCAAATAATACAAAAAAACAATTTCGTATTCAATTTTAAACAACACATAGCTAATGTTTTAACTCAGGAAGTATTCAGAAATCAATATTTGGTAGAAAAACCCAGATTTGCAATAACCCATTATAACCCCCTTTTTTGTGCTTTGTGTAAAACTGCGTCCACTTTGGCTTTTTTCTTCATTTTATTTTATGTTTTTCCACTGCACATCAAAGAAATAAACACATTCATACCAAAACATTTGTAATTGCAACAATTTCTGGGAGAAAGGGTGTATTTTCTGGAAAAACTCTAGGGGTGCCAATACTTTCGTCCATGACTGTATGTAAAGATGCTGATTTCTGAAAATTTGCAGTGGTCTCTTAATTTTTTCCAGAGCTGAATGTGGTAGCTTTAGTTGTGATGCTACATTCACATTAATTGCAATGAACATGTTGATGCTGCTGAGATTGATTATTTGATTTGATGCTCATGGTGTGAGCTGTACCTTTAAAACGCACCTGATGATCGCACCAGCAAATCAGTGTTGAAACCAAGGACTGAAGTCTTAAAACTTTTCAGACAGTTAAAAAAAAAAAAAAACTCCCTCCTGCTGCTTATATTCAATGGCATTCTAGTTTATCAAACATGTTATCCCAAATATCAGATTTAAAAGCATAATGCGATTACTCATGAAGATTTATGTGATGCTTCAGTTCAACGGCCCTGATCGTCTTGGCTCTCTTGTGTGCCATATGCCACTGGATCAGTAGGACACTGGACAAGGACCGAAATAACTCATGGAAATCACTAAAGTACTTGGCCTGCTCACTTAGGCTGAGATTAGTCACATAATCACAGGCTAATAATGCCACAATCTGTGAGATTAGCATTAAATCGTGTTAATCTGAGCAACAGCAATATTTTTTGGGATGTTTTGGCCCCAAATAATTAAGTTCAATCAGTGCAGTTCAATCATTGATTGGAGTGTCATATTTTCACACTTGACAACTTAAATGACTTTGAAAGTGCTTGCCAAGAAGAAGTTATACACTTGCTTTAATCTAATTTGTAAAATACATTTGGCAGAGTGACAGGGCACAGTGATAAAAGCCTGATAAACATCAGCAGTCGGAACAAATTATCAAGAAAGTTATAGACTGACATTTCATTACCTTTCAGAAAGTTCAGTTTATTTTTAACTCTGTATATGTAACCATTTTCAGCCCTGCCCTGAAAGTGCAGCCTAAAACATGTGATCTTCTTTATATATTTCATCTGTAGTATTTTTTACATGTTCTATAGTAAGTTATATGTTTAATGTTCTGTCTTTTTTAGGCATTATGCTGTGAACATTACTAAAATGTGTTTTTGCATTAAATCATTTGACCCACTTTATTAATTTTAAAGAAGCAGTGACTTGTTTTGCTTTATTTATCAAATGACTTGATGTAGGTTTCAGTTGCAAAAATGTGCTTCCAGTCAAAAGAAAAAAAAAACATCTGTTGTTCTTGACTTATTTTCATCTAGTTACATTTATTTTTGTCTTGGTGTCTGCTCAGAAGTGCCGGGGCTAATGTGTTTTCCAAGAAATGTCAGAGCAGTTGGAGCAAAAAGGAGTTGAGGAGGTGACAGAAGGTGTCGGAGAGTGCTGTTGTGTGTGTGTTTGGCCAGAGGATGATGGTGTGTGAAAGAGAGAGGAGCTTCTTTGCACCCCCTGGCAACAGTATCCTCTGTCTCATCTCTGATCCTGCTGGGTGAGGATCTACTTAAAAGGAGCTAGTCTGTAACGTTACCATCTAATTGATGCAGCCTGATTTCAAAGTAGTCTCACAAAATATCTCTAACAGGAAACTTCTATAGTTCGTACAATTATGCAAATGTGTCAGATGAGAAAAGTGTTGAAACCCTGCTGTTTTATTTTGATCAATACTTTAAGGTGTGACAAAACCATCAGACGCTGTTATCCTCTCAAGCTTCCAGATTGTGAAAGAGGCGACAAAGTGAAGCCATTTATGCCTTTGAACAGCTGCTGTTCCAGAGTCTAAGGGGCATATAAGAGGCATATGAGGTGCACTTATCTGAGCCAAGAGGTGGGAGATTTTATCTGCAGCCTATCACAAAAAAAACATCCATATCTAACATCCAAACTTGTATAAAAAAGGTCGATCATCAAACACAAGAATCATAATGGTTTGGTGGTTTTAAATACTCCAAAGGAAAGCTGTTCTTCTCACTATGAGGAGATGGGTGCCTTCTCAGAATTACTTTTTATTCCTTGATGAGGAATGACGTATTGTGATTGGATTGTAGCAGACTTAAGTGGAATAACATTGGTGGGTTTTTTTACTAAGTGGGACCTAAGGACCCTGATGTGGAAAGAGATATTTTCTCACCCGTCCCAATAACTGTCCACTCACTACACTTTTTCCTGCTTATATAACAGTTACAGAAGCAGTTGTGAATACTGGATTGGAAATCACATCATTGATTTCAAACTGACTGTATATTTCTGTTGCAAACAGCCCATAACAATGATAGTTAAAGCTTCTTCCTAGCTGTGGTGAACTCAGTTGTCTCTTTCAAAAGAGGTAAGTTGAGTTGTTATTCATATTACAACTGAACATTAAACTCTTAAAAGGATAATTTGTGAATCGTACTGTGAATTATACTGATGTTTCTGTAAGATCTGCAGAGTAGGAGATGATCAGCTCAATGATGGACTATATTATACATCTGTAACCACTGAATGTGTTGTGTTCCACATAGTGATGAGCATCATGCTGCAAAAATAGCCTTTTTCAACAGTTTGAGCAGCAGAGATTTCTTGATGTGGTCTAAAAAATTGGGTAGACCTTTTTCATCAGAGAATATAACCTCAACACATAGAGGCAAAGAGATAAGAGGAACAACTTTGGCACTGAAATCACCATAAATCATTGGAGTTTAACAACAAACTGATTTACGATAGCTGCTATTACTCACATTAAACTGAACATTTCCACAGATGGCGAAGTAAAACAAGGTGAGTAGGCCTGCACGAATCAGCGATGCACCTGGTTGTGTTTTTCTGCTGAATCACTGTCAAAATCTGTAACATTTTCTTTTCTATTTATCAGTCCTTAAATACTCTATCTAGCATTTACTTTTGGATGGTTAATTTTTTTTATTTTTTAACTTCTCCCTTCTCTTTCTGTTGTGAATTATGTGATGTCACATCAACAAATCTATTTTTGGTAAATGTGCTTACAGCAATGTTGAGCTGTGTTGAAGCAACAGACCGTGGACTGACAATTAAAAATCAAGTATTGTTGGTCTTGCAGTTTAAGCATGTGCCTCAAATGCAAATACAAAGACCAAGATCTTGTTGCAGTGGTTTGACTCTTGACCTGGACCATTTGTATCTTCCCCCACTTTCTGTTCCTGACACGACCAGTCTTCAGCTGACCAATAAATGCCAAAGCCATGTGGAAGTGCTGATGATAACAGTTCCACTAGCATCCACTTGGCTTCAAAAGACCCCATTAACGTATGTGTCATAATTTTACAGCCAACAGTAATGAGTTGCTGACAGACAGGTGGGTAGCTTTATGGCTCTGGGCTAGATCTCAGCATTTGGTGTCAAAGTTCGGCTTTGCAAACCAGTGGGTGAATCAAAGACGTTATCCATGACTTACAGTCTGTGGTAGGACAAAATAAGTAAGGATGTCACTCCTATAGATCCTCAGTCCTGATGTAGAGGCAGTATAATTGTAAAAAGGTATAAAGAGGTATAATTGTGTCCCATGTGGAGGTACCAGTGAGCCAGAGAGCCCCATGCTGACACTCTTGCACACCTGAAGGAAATTATACAACCAATGTAATTACAAACACCTGTGATTGACAAAATGCCCACTGTGACAAATGTCCACAGTGTCTGAATGAGCTTGCTGTCAAGTTGCCAGTGCTGGCAGGGGAGTCTGAGCCAGAGGTTTGGGCGAGTGCCTTGTGTTTCTGTCCCACTTTTGAAACGCAGTGGATTTGGTCCACAGGTTTGGTTAAAAAAAGGAGAAAAGAAAGAAAAAAACATTTACCACATTTGGGCCCAGAATAGGGGTTCTTTGGGGTGTTCCTGGCAGGAAGAATAACAGCACCAGCCTTATTTAGAAGTGCCTGCCAAAAACATCTGTTTATCCTTAAACAGACATTAATGAGTCTCACAAAAACAGTTATCTAGCATTAAAACATACATGTGCTGTCATTGCTATACATACTTTTGCAGTCGAAAAAGAAAGTAAAAGACTAAAGGCAGAATCATAGTGGACTTTCTCGAATAATAGTGAATAAAAACTGTAAAAACAATAAAGAAACACACACATGGCATTCAAACTACCACATAGTCTCCATTTGTTGCTGTTCTGGACTTCAGGTCAAGCAGCACTGTGCTGAATTAAGTTCATTTATTGATTTTGGGTGAAAACTGTTTTGGAACCCATTTTTTTTCAACGTCCAATGTCTTCTACCCAAACAGGTGATGTCCTGGACGTGATGGGTCCTTGTTGATTTTTTGGACTTTTTAAAGCTTCATGAACTATTAAGTTAATTCAGGGAGGGCATACAATGATTTTCACAGGAAGTAAAGTCACTGCTGTGCTGTAATTGCTCTTGCGGTGGTGTTAGCATTCAAATTCAGGCCATCCTCAATCTGGATGGCAAGGAACCAGACGATCTCTCCACACAGTCACCACTTAGTGGTAGCTGCTTTTTGTCCTCCTGAAGTCCAAAGTCCATACATTTTTTTTCTCTGAGGTGTTGAGGACCAGGTTTTTGTCCAAGTTAACGGCTCCGCCTCAAACCTGTATGCAGACTCTTCTGACTCAGGGACGGGCCCCACCACAGTGGTGTCATCTGCAAACTTATCAATGTTATTGTTGGGGTAGACAGGAGTGCAGAGGGTGTACAGTAAAGGGTTCAGCACACAGCTCTGTGGGAAACCAGTGCTGTGTGCTGATGATGGTTAAGGAGGTATGAATGTCTGCTCCCAACCTCTGGGAACTACTTGTCAGGAAGTCCAAGATTCAGCAGCGGATTGAGGAAGACACCCTCACAGAAAACACAAGAACAAAGCTGTAAATAAAAATACCAAGCTGAAATAGCCAGTACATCATTCCCAATTTTTGCTGGACCATAATATACATTTTGTCGCTGCCATTTTTTTTCAGATGGTGTTTGGTGTCATACTAAAAAGGCTGACTCAATCTAGCGTTGGCTGAATTAGGATGAGGTAAAGTGGCAGAGTTTGGGCCGGCTTTAAGCCTTTTCGCTGAAAATCAGCTATGCCTTTGAATAAGTTAACATAAGTTCTTTGAAAATTCTCACCCCAACAAAGAGAAATAAGTCACTTTTTTATTTAGTCTTTTAAAAATTATTGATTTTTCATCCAGACTGTAGTACAATAAATGTTAAAATTTGCAGTAAATCTTGGTTGTTGTGATTGGGTGTCTGTGGTTTCTGGTGCTTCTGTAGCAACAGAGAGCTGTCTTGATGAACTGTGGTTTCAACACTACTACATAGACTACAATTTGTGAAAGCTGCATCATTTGATAGGTATTCTGCAAAATCTGCTTCCAAAAAAAGGTCACAAAATTATCATTATTAACAATCAACACAACATGTGCATTTAAGACAAAATTTAAAGAGGAAAACATTTTATGTATGTATGTCCTTCCTCTTTGAAGATTCATTTACAGTTGCTTTTCTACCTCTTTATAGTTAGCTTGAATTCAAAGTGGGAAAAAAGGTTTGTTTTTTTCTTTTTACTCAATGGCACTTCTTGTTTCCTGGCAACGTGATGTCACGACAGTTTGTTCCACTCATCATTTTTATACCAGTCCTCACATACTGCACGTCTGACATCATTAAAGACATGAGGGGTTCAGGGCTTAGGCTTTCGGCTGGAGAGTTAAATTGGCCCACAGTGGCCTTGCCTTGCCTTGCAGGAAAAAAAAAAAAACAACCAAACACCAGTATCACATTTTGTTTTGAGCCATTATGATACTCTGATTTCAGACTGAATTTGATAACAATGTAGATGATTCAGATAAAAGAATGGTAGCAAGAAAGGTGTACTTCAAGAAAAACTTAAGGGGTGCTTTAAAAGCTTTATTTGCTCCTGAATTGCTGCTGTAAGAATCTGACACTTTGTGGAGAGCTTATTTATCAAGCGTTCCAAGGTCAAAAATACAGAAGAATAGAATATGGATTCACAGTGAGATAATGTGTCTTGACCTGTAGGTGACACCTGGGTGATTTAAACACAAATCAAGAAACATATTAAGAAGGGCCGTACTTTAAGGGTTAAACATTAATTATCCTGTAGAGAAATGAGCTAAATGTTGAGATTTACCCGTTTCTTAATTGCTGGTTAAGTGAAATGAATTGAAATGTAACAAAATAAATCTGACAGATGGTCACTAATACTTTTTGTGCACACATCTGATCGCCCTTATGAAAATTGATTTAAATGATTAGTTTAGTACCTAATTGCTTTTGCAAGTTCTTTGCATTATGCAAAAGACTACTGGGAGTGCTAACAACGACTAACACTTCAATCTTATTTTCTCTCAATTGAAAAGGCATGAGGCCACATTTATGATTAAGTACGAGAGGTTGAGTCACAGGGACCATATGGTTTCTGCCAGTGAACTGTAATTTCACTGTGGATAACCGCAACTACGCTTGTGACACACAGCCTTTCAATGAATGAATCAAGTCCTTAATCATGGCACTTCAGCCTCTGTAATTAACGAGGTCCTGGTCCTATTTTTCTAAATGTTTCATAAATTACAGGCTAGAACTACAACAAACCTTACCTTTTAATGAAATCAGCAAAGTGTTGCATTAGTCAAAAGCGATTAAGTCGGAAAATTCCTCTTTGCAAATAAAGAGAGCTGTTTGATTGAAAAGTTTATACTTAGCCTGCAAATGTTTCTCACTGGGACTTCAACTCAAAGCAGAGTTTTGCAGAGGTTTCGTTTGTCTACTTTTTATAATGGCTCAGATATAATTTTCAAGTCAGTGTTTGAAACAGGCTTTTTACTTTGGCTCTTATGCATCTATGAAGAATTATGTATAAACAGTTTTCATTGAAACATTTCTTTTCAGTTGTTGGCATTTTCATTACATCATCACACAAATAACCTGCCATAATGAAATGATGCATCAAGACCAAACAGTAGCCCTGAGGATTTTTTTTAAGAACTATGATCTAGATTCAGATATAGATGATAGGTAACTTTCTTCTGATACCTATGCTTTTATTTGTATTAGACTTTTTGCCTGTCTCAGCTCTATCTTTTTACCTCATTTAAGTTAGAGCAATCTGAAGGCACTCTTAAGAGTTTGTGCTGATTATGGTGACTTCTTTGGACAAACTGAGTAGTGCTCTTCCAGGATGAGGACTGTATCTCCCATGAGCACCCATTACCCCCCTTACGCTAATGTATGCATTTTGTGTAAAAGTAAATGAATAGCATTGCATGTCCTTTCCAAAATAGCTTTACTTTGATCAAGACAACCTTTTGAGTTTGTGAACACAACACTGGGTTAAAACAGGTGATAGTGACAGTCATTCACCTGAAACCAGCTGACCTTTTGGGTGGTGATGTAAAATATCCCTTATTACTTCTCTATTTCATGTATAAAATATGTGTACCTGGCTACCTCTGCTTAGATAATATTCTATGAGGAACTCATGCTGTAATAATTTAAGCTTTCTCCTACCTTTTTTCAATCCATGCTGATTTGACAGCATGTATAACTGACTTCTGTTTGACTTTTTCATTTGTGGCTCTATCCAGATGGATCTTCAGTAATTGCTAGTTACTCAAGCATACTTCTTAATGTTTTCTTCACTCGACAAACACCATCTCAGACTGGCTCCAACTAAAAACACTCACAAAAAAATTATTGAATTTGTTTGATTTCTCTATCGTGAGTTTTTGCACACTGTCTTGTCAGTGGTTCTTCTTTTTTTATTCGCACAGCTTAGTTCTTGGTTTTAGTTGCACTCAGCCGTAACAAGCTTGGTCTGCCTCATGTATGAGATATAAAAACAATTTGGAGTTCTGTCCCACAACTTTCTTTGTTATCCGGCTACTCTCTAACTCTTCTGTCAGTCACACGCACATGATGAAACAACTTCTTCCTATCTGCATTGTAGTATGAGTCATTCATTTCTTTTCATCTGCCCCTTACTAATTAAACTTCTTGCCATGAGTCATGAGATGAAGCTTTGATGCTCTACATTTTCAAGACATGAAAAAAATGTCTTTTAAAAGCTGAAAAGCTTCCTCTATGAGAAACTTCAGGGGTTGAATTTGTTGGGAATATGTTTGAGAAGTATTAGGACATGACAAACTCAAGCATGTGTGCCTCTCCACCAGCAGAGAAACCCCACAGTGGATCATCCATCACTCCTTAGTGGACATGTCAGTGTGAAGAACTGCCAGAAGGCAGTCCAGCATGCACACCCTTTGTGTTTAGACAGAATTGTGGGTGTGTTTACAGTCTGCTGTGGGTGTTTTGTTCTGGTTTTAGCGGTTAGCACATGCAGTACCAGACAGTGGGGAAAGCTTTCCATCCTCACCATCAGAATCTGAAATGGTCAAGCCTCTGAAATACTGCTGGTTGATGTCTCTCGACTGGAGATTTTGGTTGAAGTAAGGAGCTTTTTGTGGATGAAAAACAAGGACATCTGCTGTACTTTATTGAGCAAAGTCTCTATGTTTTACTTTTTCAGAATTTGAGTGTAGGAAATATTATGACATCGTGCCACACATGTTGAGATCATACACTTATTGTAACTTTCTAGACAGGCCAATACATAGCGGTTGACAGCATTTTTAAAGTGGTTGAAAATTCTTGATCTGACATGATTGTAAAAATTTGAAATATTCTAAATATTGGAACACATTTTTAAAAGAACCCTACTATTTGCATGAATGGGAACATTTCTGTTCTCAGTGAGCAGGAAACTTTAGAAATACAGTTTTACACTTCTGTATCAGCTTCATTTTCCAACACTGGAGGGTGCCTCTTGGATTTTTTTTTCCAACTTGCTAGTTGCTTTTAGAGCACCTGAAGAAATTTTATGGAAAAAAAATGAGTCTGACATTAAAAATCTGGCTCTTTGAAACAGAATTATCTAATTTGAGACAGCAATAGTAAGTAAACTACCTCATTCAATATCTGCATTCTTGCACTATTATCGTATTTTTAGCCTGTAAAAACTAGTCTTGTCTATTTGCTTTTCTTTTGTGTTTATAGTTGTTGATAACACTCTTCATGCAAATTTTTTTATTATTACTATCTTACCTTTTATGCCTTACCACTACCTTGTACAAGAGAGCACACTTTACCATAACAAATTCCTTGTATGTTCAAGCATACCTGGCAAATAACGTTGATTCTGATTCTGATTGTGATTCTAAAGCATTAGAAATAGCAAATAATATAGCTGACAAGATGAGGCACTAAGAAAAAAATGGGTAAGGATTACAGAAGGTAGTTTCTTAGCTGTGTTGTTATAACACCCTCATTTACTGTATTGAAATACTGTGCCATTAGGTATAAGTGTTGGAAGAATTATCCCCTCGTAACACATGGGGACCCATGTAGTGATCTTATTGTAGAGACAAAGCTGTTGCCAGTATGTGCAGAAATTATCTGGCACTTAGATTTAATATTCTGACTCCATAAATCCTCAATTCCAGGGCTTGTTTAGTCCTTTTTTTGTCTAGATGTAAGTTTAAAAAATAAGCGAAAGAAGTAAGTTTAAGATTCTAAAAAGAGGTAAAGGAGGTAAAGCAACCAAAAAGCAACAGGGGCCTGTAATAGAGATGTGATGTGTTTGTGGCTTAGGGTGAGGGTTAGGGGTTACACACACACACACACACACACACACACACACAAAAATGTTTGTATGGGAAAAGTAATATGATGTGATAAATTTTGTTTTGCAGTGTTCGTGAACTTTTTCTGATTTCTTTTTTTTTTTTTTTTGTTCCATTCAGAAAAGCACCAGTGTTGCGAGACTCACTGTATGCCTCTGATCATATTCCACTCAGTGTAATAGAGGATGGCTGGTCCATTACTCCTAATTATATCAATCATTGCCCTTATATCTGAAATGGCAGGCTACAACCTGCTGGGAGCATTTATAGCCCTGTATTCATCAGAGACAAATTAAAATTCAAAGCACACGATGCAAAGACTGAAATCTCCTGCATCGCCTTTGGAAATCGTCCTTCTTTTCAACTGTCTGTTGACAGCATAGAAGCAGAGAAGCAACTAATAAGAAACCCTACAGTCTGCTAGAATATGTCAGCCGCATCAGATTGACATAGTTTTTGAACTGCACTGCACTGATTTTTACCTTCGAAGGCTTCAAGGGTAAAGCTCTTTGCTGTTTGTTTGTCCTGTATATTCCAGGCCATACCTCATAAGACGACAGATATGTTGAGAGCAACATCCTGAAACATGATGTGTCTAGTAGATGATACAAAGTGTCTTTGAGGTCGCATCACTCATCTCAAGAATAGTTTCTCTCAGAGTGTCATCCAACTGAACTCTCTTTGCCTACACACGCTGGCACATGTAGTGGTAATCACACACATACACACAATGTGCTCCCACCACCTCTCTCCTTCCTCTCTTATTCTTATTATCCCTTTGCAACATTTTTCAATAAGTCTTGCCCCTTTCTGCTGCTGTTTTTTATTCGATGCACTCAAAATCCTACTGTACAAAAGGCTCAGATTCTCTTCCTCAAATAAAAATGATAATATTTTGTTTGTATGGCACTTTCCAATACAGGTAAGGGTTGCTTTATAAAAAATATAATAGCAAACAGACAATAAAAGAAGAAGTGCAATAAAGAAACAGATCCAATAATAGCTGTGTATAGAAAGACTTTGGGATTTAAGCATGCTTTGAGTCAAATATGCCATTTTATCAAGTTAGATGCTTGTTGTTCAGTAACATTTATGGAATGAAACTCTATGTAGTTACCACACAGTTGAGAATAAAATGAAAATTGGAAGCAAATTTAAATATGTCTTGTGGACATAACTTATTGATTGAATAAGTAATTTCTTTGGGTTATGGGTCCTTGGGTCTAATGGGTTCGTCAAAAAGTATGTACAACAGACAACAGTCAGCACAGTCCCTGTCTGGAGTAAGCTGGAGTTTATATTATATTCTTGGGGGACTGTATTTCACTGCAACCTCCAAATGTATTTGAAAACAGGTCTTAGTAAGTTGCACTTTAAGGATAAAATCAAAAAGTTAGAAATGATGGAGAAGATCATTTTGGAAACATTTAAATGCCCTGGCTAGCATCCCCTGTTTTCTGTGCAGCCCAGTAAAGTGGCCTGTGACCATTAAGACCACTTTATTTTGTGCCAGCAGTGACTAAAACCTTATTTTCACTGCTTATAGTTGCTAGACCCCTAGCATAAAGCATGAAGTAACACTTACATTGTTTATTGACCTTTTATAGTTCTGTTGATCATTTAGACTCAGTGTGGGGTACCTTAAAAACTAGCAGAATTGTGCTGCCTCTTGTTCAGAAATACATGTCTCTGCCACATTCCTGTCACAGATGGATTTGGAAAATTCTAATTTAGAAAGTGGGCAGAACACACACACACACACGCAAACACACACACACACACACACACAAACACAAACATACACACACACACACACACACACACACACACACACACACACACACACACACACACACACACACACACACACACATATCCATGTAGGCTCAAATGCATGAATGCCTGTGTGTGGTGACTCCCACTATTGCTTGGTTTCGGGTTACCAGGCCTCCCTCTCTCGTCTCCCCTGTATTTCAGTCTGTCTTTTTCACTGCCGGCTCCTGGAGTCTGGCTGTCTGTGCTCTAAATAGAGTTGACCTCAGTACAAACTAGGGGCTGCTACTTGGTTTAACTGTGCATGCAAGGCTGCTTATATGTAAGATGTGTGTTTTTGTGTGTCTGCCAGAGCATGTGTTTCAGAACTAATGTGAGTGTGTGTCCAGTGTTATTTGTTTTCTCTCGAAGAATGGACGGAACAGTTTTTATGGACAAAACCACCAGCTTCTCCCATGTTATCTGTTTTTGAGTGCAAAAAAGGAAACAGTTGTAGCTGAAATCTATTTTTACCTCTGAGGTTTCAGAAGGATACAACCAAATCTATACTTGGTCATCCAGGACCTGAGTACCATTGTGCATCTTGACATACTGTAAATAACTTTCTCATCGAGTAAAATTGAGAAATACAATTGGCAGAGCCTCAAGAACCACAAAACCAAACATAAAACATATAAATCATGTTTTAAGCATGTCTTTCACTAAGAAAGAATGTCAAGGTTTTACGGTACAAGCCCCAGAAAAAATGTCAGGGTAGACAACCATTATGTTAGAGAAGATTCAGTAGTAATTGACATTATTTTGTGAGGACCCTAAATATTCGCAGGAGTTTTTTCTCTTTTGAGGATGAAACATTAAAAACAATGGAGACAGATAACTATAACAATAATTACCCATTTCTTAAAGGTCAAAGGTTATATATTTAAGCACCTAAAACAATAACCTGGCATTTAGAAACAATTCTTAAAAGAGGGCACATGGAAACTTGAAGGAATAAACTTTAATTTTGAGACCTTTTGGCAACCCTTGTAGAAAAATCTGTATGACTTATTTTTGTAACTACTTTGCAAATTTTGCATCTTTCTAATTTGACAGAGCTAATACTTAGGATTGGTGAAAGCTTGGACTAGCTCACTGTCATGTTGCCCCAAGCTTTGACTAACACACTCAGCTCTCTTCATTTGTGTGCATTGCATTTTGCTCAGTCAATGCAAATTACTAACTTCTCATTTTTCACCTTTTGTGCAGTGTAGAGAACAATATACCATTCACTCTGGATCTTTCCAAAGGTACTTCTGGTTGCATCCTCAGATTTCTGCATCTGATACAGACCCTGTGTCAGCAGTGACATGCACTAGAAAGTACAATGAAGATAAAGTCAATACTCGTTCTGATAGCCATGTTTACATTTAAAGGTCACGTTGCGACATCTGTACATGTACATCTGTTCCCCATAGGTTGAACCACTGATGTTCATTATTATGCATTTTTTTTAGTCATAATTCACACTTACGGTCAGCATGTCTGCAGTTACAGAGCTTTCTCTTCAATTACAGGGTTGGCCTGACAAATCTGAGCAGTCTCATCATGTGAAAGCAGATGAGCAAAGCAGCCATCACAGAAAAGGTCACTGTGGATGCACATCTATTGACTGGCAGATGGACAGGATGATACCTATGGTTTGGAAACTTACTTTTTCAATGTCAGAATGGATGCTTTTTGTTCACTTGCCCTTTGAATCAACCTGTATTGTTAAAGTTTAGTCACACACAAAGCCTTATGACCATAGTTCAACCACATTATAAAAGTATGTGATCATGCCTCCCATGTTATCAGCATGGACGGTAAAGCTCCCTCTGCTAGAACAGTCTTTATTCCCTTCCTCAGAATGAAGAGTCTGATCTATATTGCTGCAGTTTGTAGGACAAATGAAAAAAGAGAGCCAGCACACCATCTTGAGATGAGATGAGTTCAGGAAAAAGGGTTAATTAGGTTTAATTCAGAGGTGCTATTCTCTTACTACCTCAGAAGGTGCTTGTACAGCAAAACAAAGAAGAAAGGTGACTTTAAAGCAGCCCTTGAAAGTAGGTGCTTTTAACTACTGAGGGTAGATGATAGACCAGGTCCCTGCAGTTCATATTACATTACTTTTAGCTGACAGAAACATGTGCGTAGAGCAGACATGGATGAGATGTCAGCCTTTGAGAAGAATTATCCTCAGATACATTTCCAGGTGTCAGGACCCACTTAGCACTGTGCTGCATTCAGAAGTGGTGTGATTGCCACTTAGTCATCTGAGTCTGTCAAAGTATCATCCACAGGAAAAGCTGATTGATCTAAAGAGAAATACATTGCTCTGAGATGTCGCACCTTACACATTTTACTGGTGTGTTATAACACTCTGCCATTTGATAGGCCTCTTAATTGTAACGACCAGCCAACGTGTTGAGGCAGAATAAGAAATGCCTGTCAAACAATTCACTATTATCCTGAAAAAGCATCTTAGAAAACCTGGCATCATGGCTAGTGGAAACAGACTACAAAAAGGCTAACAGCTGGTGTGATAGAGGGGTAACAGAGAGAGGCCAGTCTCCTGTGGCTTCAAGAGTTCATAATTAACACACTTCCACCTGGTGTATTCTCTATCCTTTATGCCGTCAAACCACAAGGCTTTGGAGGCTCCACAGAGCTTGGGCAGATCAAAGCCGTAGGACGAGGCTGCCTCAACCTGAAAGACATTAAACCAATTGCCTTTCAAATATTCACTCTACATGTGTTCCCGATAATAGGCTGAAAGAAAGAAAAAGGAATGACCTTTAAACGCCCTATTGAAGGGGATGGACTGATTAATGATAACACATTTTATAATTTATGATAGGAGTTGTGTTAAAGGTAGAGTATGCAGAATTTTCCTAAAAAAGATGGCCTATTAGTTTTAAAGGAATAATCCTGCTCAATCGTCATATTTGCGCCTCCATACCTATGTGCCAGTACTGTGTCTGCCTAACCCTCTAGTAGACCCCCTCCCTCACCTGTTTTGTTTATTATTATTATTTTTTTTCTAATTCAGGACGCTTCTGGGTGGAGATTAGGAGTTGTTATGGGTGATGACTAGCCAATCACAGTGCACTCAGTACGCAAGTAGCTTTGTGTGTTAATGATAGCGAGTGGGAGGAGCTATCCCGAGCGGCTATGATAGCAGCCGCAACACAGAGAAAGAATGATACTATACCTGCAGTGTATCTCATTTACCTACAGGAAGTTAGGTGTACGGCTCTTGAGTTTCTCTCACGCGATGCTACAGGTGCTCGCAGGGCTGTTTTTAACCATCTATAGTGGGTTTGCGAGCTACAACTGTTAGCTATGCTATTAGCTATGGTCGGAGTTAGTGAGCATGCGCAGCCGCTGATGCTGAGCCAAGAAGGAGGAACCCAGTTTGGATGTTGTGTGTCAACAAATAAAGGAAGCCTATCAAAAGTTCCTGCATACCCTGCCTTTAGAGGTATTGGTCAGTGGGTTTGGATACCCACAGAAATAATGTGTCATGTTCCAGTATGTATTCTGCTAATGTAAGCTAATTGGGAAAATAATTGTTGGAAAAAGTGGAAAAATGTTGACTTTGATAAGAAATGAGAGAAGTTTTCATAACTGTTGATCAGTTCCTGAGAATTGTATAAGTTAAAATGCTCAAACCTGCATGTTAAAGAAAGAAAGTTTGATGAGACAGTTACAACAGGAAAATGCAGAGTTTTTTCCTTCAGAATCTGAAAATAACCCACTGCTTTTATAAACATACTATGTGGGATCAAATTGTTTCCCATTTTTCATTCTTGTCCAAAAAACACAAACCACAAATGACAATGTGCGGGTGGGTGTAAAAATGTTAACAACAACTGTGCAGTGAATGGAAAATGCAACAAGAAGCCGAACTATACAACAGGAGGACACAAACTGCAGGGAGGTTGTTTTTGGACTTCTTTTTTTCTTTGTTTCATGCTGATGCTCTGTCTGTGATCACGGATGATTAGCAGAACTGTCTCTGAGGGTTTAAGCCTTTTTAAAGCCCTTTTATTCTCACCTCTCCCTTCATTCTGCACTGAGCCTCTCTGGAGCAGAAGAAATCACTCAGTGTGCTAGAAATGTGCCAGCATGCGATCCGTGTATGGGAAATGGATTTTGAATATTTGGATCAGAAGAGGCTTCTGGGTGGAGTAATGCCTGATAACACTGTCACTAAGGTAATCAACCGTGGCAAATTCTTCCTCGGTGGGGAAGAGGGCCAGCCAGAGATGCTGAGGAACAGCAAAGTTGTATTTTTTGGGTCAATTCTGGGAAACCCGTCAAAACCGTGGTTACCAGTGGTAAGTTTGGCTCCATAAAATGCTGACCAAACAGACAGGCTGTCTCTTAAACCTTGTGGTGCCCCTTGGCCGATGTCAAAGCATAAAAAACAGCCACTCTAATAACACAAGTGCCCTGTACAGGCACTTTAGTAATGGATTTATTATAAAGTGAAATCTTTAACAGCAAGGATTTGGTATCATAGTACAGTCACAGCAGAATGGCCATCACTTTCGACAAGCTCACACAAAAAATGCTATAATAATATTTATATATCCTATCAAAATACTTTTGGTTCTGGACACAAATCCTCTCTGTAGAGTTTAAGAGTATTTTAGTGATTAATTCAATTAGACTCAACTCAATAAAATCATTAAAAGTGCAATGCTGCAGGGGAGCACAGAGTTATTAAGTCCAGGTTTTGGTGGGAATACTTATACATATATATATATATATATATATATATATATATATCCCCCCCTTAATAGTGTGCAGTCTATGAACCTCATTAAAATATATAATTGGGTGAAATGAGCAAAGACAGACATTTGTGAGCTTCCACTGTATTAAAATTGCCTTTTAAAATGATTCAAATGTCATCTACAGTCTGATATTTCTACACATGCATAACTGAAGTTTCTAATGAAGGTTTCAGCAATTCAACAGAAACATCTTTGATGTTTGCCATCTTTAGCTGCCACAAATTTACCCACTGAGGTCATGCTTATTGTTCTGATTGTTGAAATAAATAACTAATAATGCAAAATAAGTCACTGGCAAAATAAATCCACATAGTTTCACTTCACAGCTTTGAAGTATTTGCACTAGTTTTACGGTTGGATATATTTTATTTCAAACCAATAATAAAAAAAGGTTCTAGCTTCTGACATTATTCTCTTGTCTGTTTTTTCTTCTTTAAATTTTTGTGACCTTTATTCATGCAGTTATGTCCCAAACTCTTGAATCATCAGGAAGGTGAAAATGAGATTTCTTTTTTGCACTTAAACATGAAATAGTGTGAAGTGGGTGTTTGAATGGTTTGCCTGTTGAATAATCACCACTTTTAATGTGCGAGAACAGGACGTACTTTGATTATGAATACTTATTTTAGAAAAAACCATCATAACATGTCAAGACATTTTCAGGAGGATCTTGTCCTTTGTTTGGGCTGCTCATTTTTACCAAGGACACATTTTGCAGTGTATGCAGCAAATGCTATTCAACCATTAAAATAGTGACGATATTAACAAAACCAATTTGAGGTTGTATTGGCTAAGTATAATTGGCCATCAATTATTTCAATTATATACGCTGTATCATACAAAGATACCTGTGCAATAAATTGCAGCACTAATGAATGCAGATACATGTTAAAAATCAATCTTCAATCATGTGAAGTCATTAACTCTCAGTGGGTTTTCCTCCAATTTGCACTGGATGTTTGATGACACCTTGTCTCACACATTTGCTCTTACCAGTTCCTCCCACCCACACTGAGTCTCTCAGGCAAAACACAAACAACTCATTCATTAATTGAAAATTTACAGAGGAGAGTGCATGTAAAATAATTTAGCAAGTTTGGGTTTGATGGAGAGTGTGGCTGTCTATCTCCCTGTGGTATGAAGGCAGCTCATATGCAGAAAAATGGCGGTGCCTCTTTGATTATAGGCTTATTGGTTACTCTTTATGACAGCTCTCTAACATCTTTCTGCCCTAAATCTTTCAGCTTCTTTCTAAATTGCCTTCCGTCAAAATAAACACATATCTCACATAGATGCATAATCAGCCTTATGAGGAATACATGACAGGGATGCCAAAGGAAAAAAAAAAGACATATTAGCAGGATATATAAACAGTTCTATAATAGTGTTTGAGTTGGACTGAGAGGCAACAAACCACAGAGATACCAAAATAGTTAAACCCACGCATTTCAAACTATACGTGACATACAGTCACATTATTTCATACTGAAGCGCAACCCACAGCTTAAAGCTTTGTTGACTGACCAAAACACACCAGAGCAAAAGTTTAAAAACTATTTAAGTGGTGGGAACTTTGCTTAGATAAACATTCACCATCCATCAAGCTATCTTACAACAGAAAGAAATTCAGCTAGCTTATCTTTGTAGCCAGTGAGACAATTGTTATATAACTAATTTAACTCATTGGTGACTTTTTCCGCATAATATCTTCTTTTAAATTAACTTGATTCTCTCTCTCATTTTTAAAGTATGTCTTTCCACAGTTTGGATCCAATATCATGGGTTATGACACTGTGTTCCCCTCTGTAACAGGTTGCACAGAACCTAAAGCTAATAAAAAGGCTAAAGAAACAAATTGTGGTGTACCAGTCAGAAATCTATCTTTCTGGTCTACTTTATGAAGTCACATGTTTTGATGGAAAAAAACAAAAAGTCACTTCGATATATAACCCACACCGCATCCAAAGTAAGACAAGATTTTTTTCAAGCTCAAGTCTAAAACTTTGCTCTCAGTGGAAAATGTCAGGTCACTCAAAGCATCACAGAAGAGAGACGCTCAACATGCCTATCCATTACTTCAACTCCAGTAACCTCACTTTTTATTTTGTCCTTTCTTTCTGTAGTTCAGTGGCACCAAAGCATGTCTCTCTCCATATAAGAAGACAGAGGCAGGAGATGAATCAAACCCACACGGTGAACACACCAATAAAACACACCATGTTCACAGCATTGTGCACATAACAAATGTCCTGCTCAGAGAAAAGGTAGAGCTAAATAACTTTTACTGTTGGCTGCATCAATTCGAAGCTATCTGCCACGGTAGTTACTGAGACTAAGGAGACCTCCATTACAATCAGTAAACAACTTTCTGAATGCTACTCCATCGTAGTTAAATCATTCATAAATAAATAAATGAACAAAACAGTCAGGTAAGCTGATCAGCAGCGGGGTACCTAGATTGCGCTGTAAAAACACTGAGGCACAGAAAGAATCAGAGTACACAGGACTGAACAATTGGCCAGATAAAATAAACACGAAGGTTTATTTATTCTATCACTTTGCAAAATTATCTAAACATAGAGTAGCTTCACACAGCTTGTGGGTGGATGACAGCTTATATTGTTTTGGTAGGGTTTCCCAGCAAACCAATTACCAAACCTAGTGAGCCCTATTGCTAATACCAGCAAAAAGTCGTGCTTTGAAGATTCAATCTGAAACTTTCTGCATGTAAATATATAATTTTTAAAAAAGAACTATCATTGTCCTCAGGCTGTAGCACATCATTGTTTGTGCACAGTTAAATTCCCCTTGCTCAGTGAGGTAACAAGATCAGCAGTAAATTCTGAAAGTAGGGAGTTCATGTGGTTGGTGTTATTAATGCTCACAAACAAGTTTTTTTTTTTTTTTTTTAAAAGTAGAATCTGAAGACAAATTGAAAGCACTTAACTTTTCTCAAGGTAGCAAAACACTTTTGATCAGTGTCTGCAGAACTGAAGTTGTAGGGCATGGGACTTAATATACAGCTCTGGAAAAAATGAAGAGACCACTGCCATTTTTTCAGAGACTCTGATTTTTGCTATTTTGAGTAAATTTTTAAGTATATAGAGATGCTGATTTCTGAAAAATGTGAAGTGGTCTCCTCATTTTTTCCAGAGCTGTAGATTCAAATAAAGAACATAGGCTGTATGTTACAGATTGGAGCAGTAGCATGCTGATGATGTATGGGTAGGTGGTTCTAGTACCTGAAACAGTCCACAAACTTTGCAGGGAGATACAACAACAGTAACCAACAAGGGACCAAAACTGTGCAAAAGAAAAAAACAAGGAAACATGATGGGCTTGGTGATTGGCCATCCTATTATAAACATGAAGCAAAAGGCAACACATAACCATTGAAAAGAAAAGTTTGAAAAATAATTAGAGTCAAATAAAAGAAATGATAAGATGAGAAAGTTAATGTTAGGAAAGAGAGAATATATGTGTATGTGATAATATGGACTGCACTAAGGATTAGACTTATCACAAACTTTTAACAGAAATATGTTTAACTATGCTAGATATAGTGAGGTATGCCCTGAAGTCCATTAAACTGATAGAAATGATCATACAAACAAATTATTTTAAAGGATAAAAAGTCAAATGAATGTGTATGTCTGAAAATCTGGCTAGTTCACTTTAATGTCATAAATGTGCACCTTATTTCTTCTAGATTTACAATTCTATTATTTCACAAGTGTGATACTTCATTCTCACAAATTTATGAGTGTAATATCAAACAATAAATCTTCATCTCTGGCTCCTGCCATGGGGCTAAAATTCTTTAAGTCTAAATTTTTCCAAGTCTCAACCTATTACAACAACTTAACATTGTTTTCTTGATGTTATAAGGGAAAATAAGTATAGGAACTCTGAATGGAAGACTTCAACAGAAATTTCTGTGTTCAAACTTCACAGGGTCAAAATCCATAACAAAGGGCTGATAACTCCTCCCTGGACATCATGCTCCATCAAACCAACACCCGTGAACACATCTAAATCTTACTTGCAACACTGTACAAAACTATCTGATGTATTTTAGTCAAGATAAAACCACTTGGGACTGCTGGGCATTCCCTCTATCTAGTGAGAGGGAAAATGAGCATTGATTGGACGGGAAGAAAACCCATTTACACTCACACTGGTCCATGATTTTCAGTTCTCACTCATTAATCACATCACTCAATCTATTCTTGAAACTTTTGTTTAAGTTTTTAGCCCAGCAGGAATAATTTCCAAACTGATGAATCCAACCCTTCTATCCCACCACAAATATATAGTTCACAGTTTGAGGGTCTGACCAACAAGAGGATTGTGCTGCTTTTGCATAAAAGATGTCTTACCCATTAAAAAAGGTTAAATGCAGGGCAAAATCAGTGCTGCAGAGCAAAGAGCATACCTTGGTTACATACACCCAAATTACACTTGTGAATTTTCTGTACAAACTAACCTCATAGCAAATAAAACCTAATTCATTAACACTTGCTAAAAGCTTTGTATAGTTAAAGTGACATATTTACTGTCTGCTGAGAGGTGATTGTAACTGAACTGATGTATTTATAAGTGGTCCTGGTCAACAATTATCAACTACAATCCCAATTCGAGATGACTGAAAAATGTGATGAAGTCAGTGTATGTTATTTTGACACCAGAATTATTTTAGCCATTACCCTGTCTGTGACCAAACCGCTGTACATATAGGTTTTAACTGTCCATAACTCAATTTGATCACCAGTAAATGAAATTTCTATCACATCTGTCACATCTGTGTGTCAACAGATCTCATCAAAATGAGAGCGTGGATCATGGCTCTGTGCACCAGAGAGTGATCAATCTGGCTGCTCATTTTCACAAGAAGAAAAAAAAACTAGAAAAAACCACACATAGATGAAGAACTTTGTGTACATTTTGGCACATGAATAGCATTTGTGGGCTAGATATCTTGAGATAAAGCAGTTTGCAAGTAAAATGATATTCAGTTCAAAGCAGCCATATATAAATGAGAAATAACAGGCCTTATAGCCAACACCCCCATTTCTGTGTGATACTTTACCATTAGACCATATTAATGTCACACATGGCTTCTTACTCTCTCACTCGTTCATCAGTCATTTCTTGCAGGAATAGTAATCCTGATGATAATGTCCTCAATTTGAATAACTGGAATATCATCTTCTAAGGTCTATCTTAAAGGCATCAGAGAGCCAACCATATCACACAAATACTTGAACCTTCATTTCATTCCCATTTTGGTATAATTGATTCCTTAAGAGAGCCTTGCTCTGCAGTGTTAAGTAATTACATTTTTGGCTTAAGGGTCTTCTTTTCATCTTCACTCTTATGAAATAAATGTTGGAATAAGCTTGAAGCCAAAAACACAGCAGTTTTACACATGAAGCTGTGATACAACAGAGCGTAATGTTTGAATAGTTAGTTTTGACCTTGTGCTGTAAAGCATACAAAGTTGCATATTTATGAGATAATGTTGATCAAAAATCCATTCTTTAAGGGTACAGGGATTAATGGCAGTTCACTCAAATATCTTGAACTGTTGAAACGGCTTAGTTGAACAAGAAGAAGGTCCTTCCTTATAAAATAACATAATGATTGATTTCTATCATTAAGCGTCGTTTTTGAAGTATGGCCGCTCTCTCCAATCTGTGTCTGTGGAACAAGATGTCATCAGGAACATTAAAAGGATTGCATCTACCCCTAGAAAACTTTTTCTTTCTAAAGTGATCCTCTCAAGATCCTCCACACGCCAACGCCAACATGATCGCCTAAGAATGGGCAGACCATTTTCCAAGAGAGATGATTAGTCAGGAGGTGGTGCTTTTGTACTTGTTGAGCTCTTATAGAGAAAAAAAACTGCTCTGGAGCGGGTTAGTCATTCAGCATGAGTAACCATGGCGATTAATCCTGCGACGAGACAGCAGAGGATGTACTTCCTGCGACAGCTGAAGCAGTTCCACCTGCCAAAGACTATGATGGTTCACTTCTTCACTGCCATCACAGAGTCCATCCTCACCTACTCCATCACAGTGTGGCACACTGCAGCCACAGCGAAGGATGAGCACAGGCTGCAGCGCATCATTTACTTTGCTGAGAAGGTGATTGGCTGCAACCTACTATATCTCCACAATCTATACACCTCCAGGACCCTGAGGCATACAGGTAATATTGCAGCATATCCTTCTCACCCAGCACGCAGGTTGTTTGAGACTTTCCCCACAAGTAAGCAGCTGTGGTCCATCAAAACCAAAACCTCTCACCATAAGAACAGAAGAACAGATTCTTCCCCTAAACAATGTCCCATCCTTCCCCCCTCCTCTCACATAAATCAGTCTCTCACCATAAGCAACCATAACCAACTGATTTCTTTGTATGTGTGACATTAACACCTCTGGACTTTAAATTACACAGCGCATACACTGTACCTAAGTACATTTTGTGTTTTCCATTTTATATTTCTTTATTATTCTTACATTTTTCAATATTTAAAATCTTAACTTTTTTATATTCCATTTCATATATTGTACAGTTTCTCATTCTGTATTATTTGTTTTTGCTTATTGACAAATTTCTGTCACTGACAGACAATTAAGTTTCTATTCTATTCTATTCTATTCTAAATGTTTAGCACCAATACACCAAGTCAAATTCCTTCTACGTGCAAATACACTTGGAAATAAAAACCCATTCTGATTCTGATTTATTGAGCCTCCTTTATTGTGTATTCCTGAGAAATAAACTCCAACTGAAAGGTAAAAGTAAAGACCAGTTTTCTGGCAGCAGACTCCTGAATTCCGACAAAAAGCTGGGGAGAGTAAAGGATAATCATATTCAAATCTTCATTGATAAAAACTCAGCTGCTTCAGTGCCTTATTCGTCTCTCTGGGCCTAATTTTCCTTGTTGTACCAGTTTTAAGGTCAAACACTTGGTGTAACTGTTGACTTTTTAATGAGAAAACAAAAATGAAATACATACCAGGATGATAACCAAATAAAGAGCTTATTTTTCATCTTGAGAATCCTAACAGGCAGTGCTGTCAAACATATGCTGCTTGTTAAAGTGAGACATAATCACGCAAACAGATTTCCATTCTGCTGCTCTCTCTCCAAGCTTTACACACACCATACATCAGTGACTAAAGCTATTACGGTTTTACATTTGCTATCTGAACCACCTGCAGTAAGAGTCTCCTGCCGCTTAACTATCAGCACCTTGTCACTTTGATAACATGGGGATAGAGATGATTTAATCTGTGATGAAGCAAAGTGTGAGAAGTGTCAAAACAGCCGACAACAGTGCTTCATGTGAGATAACACAAAGAATGTTCATATAATTTATGTTAAATTACAGCGTCTACAATCATATGAGGTTGAAAAAGGGTTGTTTGCTCTTGATGGAATGAAAACAATGGTATTTTATCAGCAGTGTCTTTGCAGTCTGCTCCTGGCGGCTGTAGGTGTATTAACTCAAGGTCACTTACTTCAACCTCTCTGTGTCAACTCGTTTATCCATTTCAAGCTGGCTGTTACACCTCCATTGGGGCACAGAATCCCATCAAGCAAACTGGCACAACCACCCTTTCTAATTTTGTTCAATTTAAGCCGGTATTTGCTAGGATGCCCTGTAAAATGTGTTCAATTTGAGGATATTATACTTTTATTAGAAATGGTAGAAAGGTACAGAATTGAGAGATGGAGGAATACAGCAGGCCTGGAGGGACCTTTAGCCTGGTGATTTAATTTCTGACAA
Source organism: Thalassoma bifasciatum (assembly GCA_008086565.1). Lineage (NCBI taxonomy): Eukaryota > Metazoa > Chordata > Actinopteri > Labriformes > Labridae > Thalassoma > Thalassoma bifasciatum. Next base: position 674,034 of record RPOG01000105.1, read on the forward strand.
CACTTTCATTTATCATGATCTCTTGCTCCAGGAGAGCTGGGGATATTGCACAGCTGTCCTAAACCTCAAGCATCCCAGTGTACTACAACCACAGTGAGTTACTGGAAATCCTAAACATGCTGCTCAAATAATCCTTGTATGTTAAGACTGTTTGCAGCTGTGGGACAAGTTCATGCTGGTGATTAAAAGTGCTGTAACTAGCTATTTTAAAAAAAAAGACTGAAATGCATGATACAGGCGCTTGTATTTGGGCCCTAACAACAAAATAGACCACCAAGAAAAGATTTGATAACCGTTATTCTAATGTTAGTAACAGATGCTATGTGGTTTCATAAGAAAGTGACAAAAGAACAAAAGAACAGCCTCAATAAACAAAAATCTCAAAGATTAATTTTTCAAAATGGAGTAGTTTTAAAGTTGTCAACTCGAAGTCTGACACTATTCAAGCAAAAATGAAGGACCTTTGTTGTAGATCAATTAAAAAAAGGCATTCGCATGTAAGTCAGAATTTGTAACTCACAATTTTAGTCAGTTCACAAAATGATTACTCAAGTTGGTATATATTCCCATTACATGACAGAGGAAACGCTGAAGAATGAATTATTCGGAAAAGTTCAACAGGAACGAACATTACTTGTTCTTAAAACATATGTCACTATTCATGGTGTCAAAAATTAACATTTCACTCTGCCATGAAATCCATGTTTACGGTCAGAAAACCAGAGCTGAGCTGTACTAATGAGCACTCTCATATGAGCTTGAAAGAGACTGATAGAAATCTTGTGCTTAATTTGGTTAAACTGGGCTCTGAAAAAGACATAGGAGGACGATGCTGCAGACCCACTTCAAGACATTTCTGTCTTTTTCTGTAACAGTCACAATTTAAGTCTGCAGAGGATGAGTGTTTTGCTGCCCATTTGTATGTCTCACTGGGTTTTGAGCCATAACCAAGACAATTAAAAACAGTGATAAAAAAGCATGGCTGGCTAGAGGAGATATGCCAGCACACCACTGCTATCATGCAGTCATTTATCACTTGTTTTGACTTTAACTTCTCTGCTTGTTACCAGTCTGCTATTCAGATTGGAGCGTTGAAAGAGCCAAAAGTGACCGTTTGAAGATCTAACGGTCTGAAAACGCCTGCATCATTAAAATTGCACTTCATTTACATTCTCTTCATATCTACAAACACATAAAGCTCTGAGTGATTTGAGTGATTGTAAAAAAAAGACATGGCACAACAACAAGAGCCAAAGAAGCCAGCAAAATAATCAGGAGCATAAACAGTAAATAATTATGGAATGAGCTAAGCCTTTCATTTTATTGTATCTTAAGTCTTGGATACTTTTATTTCATCAACATACAATTAATAAATAATGATAAATAAATTATGTATGTGTGACTAGAGCAAATCAAATATATAGGCTGATATATAAACCCACTCCAGGTTAGCCTCTGACCCACTGCAAAAAAAAAAGCGTCAATGTGGCAGCAGCCCCTGTGCAAAGTAAAGTTAAAACACAGATCAACACTGTTTCTACCTCCATGTTATGTGTCCCTGAAACTGATCTTTATAAAATGCATATTTAATATCCACATAGACTGCAGCAAGAAAAGGAAATGACTCGAGCTGTGTTGAATTTGGAAATCTATCCTGCATCTCTGTCGACAACTTTGACAGAGCGATGCAAGCGTTGCTGAGTAAAGAACTGCTTCAACAAGGACACGTGCTGGGTAGTGGCTTGAGCAGCATGATTTCTGCTGCCAAAATTGGGTTGTCAGGCAGCTGTGAATGACTCTTTAATCAATAAATCAGGAGATAATTGAGAGGAATTACACATTGGAAGTGCAGCAGGGGAATGGGTTAAAAAGTGGGAGACTCCTGCCTAATTTGGGTGTGTTGGCAGGTCTGATGATGACAGGGTGTTAAAAGAGCTTCAAATGGTCATCAAATCAGCCAACAAATAAACCATGACTAAGAGTTTCGACTCTAATCCTCAGTGGGCTGGTATTCATCAACAGTTAGAGGGTAAACTACTTGACGGTAACACATATTGTGCTTTAAATGCACAAATATGTTGTTTTGCAAATGATGCAATCATGAACTTATCATAATTCTTGTCAATATGTCTAAATGTAAGTTGATTTTCATCTCATGCTTAAATCAAAGGAGGTTCATGTTGAGAAGAAAAACAAAAGAAAAAACACAATTTGTGCAAATTCCCCTTTTGCCCCCAGAACACTTCTTCAAAACTTGTATTATTCACTGCACAAAGCGAACAATTAAAATGTTCAGTGATGTTAACTAAGAAAAAGAACAAACTTAATTCAGCTTGGATTTCTAGCCTGTGCTGTCACTTTAAGAACAAAGTGGCTATAAAATGCATGCAAAAAGCAGGAAAGGCAGTGGATGTAATGCATGGGGATATATTCTGCTGTGTCTTGCCTGGCTGGATATGTAGACGTTTCTAATTCAAGACAGATTATATGAGCAAAGCGGCCCAGCAGAGTGTGGCCCAAGCTGCTCCTTCTCGTGCATTATTTTGTTCAAAACCACTTCAGGCTCGGCTGTATAAGCAGGAGAGCTCAGCTATCTTTTTTAATAAGCAATGCTACCACCAGTGGGGATATACATTGGTAGAACTGTTTTACTTACAATCTGTGTGAAGAGACTAGGCTGCACACCTGACAGCACCCTGTGTTTGAATTAGTTGCTGAGTACAATCTGCTAGCATCAAGTTTTATACACATGCCAAACCAAAAGAAAAAGTACTTTTACTTACTCATATTTCCTCTAAATGTATTCACTTCATCTTTTTTTGGAAGCTGGCAGAAATCTTATGAACATATCTTGCAAAGCTTTTACTTAATTACAGTGAAATTCTCTCTCTACTTACCAGGTTAGTTACGGAGAACTCAAAGGTTTCCTCTTTAAAAAAAAAAAAAGTTGCCTGTACTAAACTTTTCAAAACTCAAGGGGACCTTAAACAGCAAAGCAATCCATCTGTTTTGTTTCACACATTTTTTTTTTATTGTGTATGAAAGTCTGTAAACATAGTCACCAGGACCACATCTCTGTCAAACAGAGAGTAACAACAGCCTTTTTCAAGCATTTGTGGGTGCAGCACTTCATTGTCCAACTGTGCAACTGCAACTGTTGTAACAATTAGACCAGAAATTAGCAATCAGAAACAGCTGACAGACACAGACTGCTAAAAGTGAAAAACAATTAGCAAAAGACTAAAGTCCACTGAGAGCAGCAAGAATCCTGTGTGGTGATAAAATATCTTTGTTCTTGTTTCATAAAAATCCAGGTATTTCAACTTGTTCTGTTTGTATTAAATCTGGGTTTTTCTACATTAAAAGGATATTGAAAACTTCATTAAAGCTTCTAGTTCAGCAAAACGCTAATTTGAGGGGTCTGCTATATCCTTGATTGAATTGGTTATTGCTTGTGTCACTGAAGAATTATTGGTTCATCCAAATTCATTTGTTTTTTGAAAGAGTAAATTTCAGTCATCTAATGATATTTTTGGAGAGAACTTTCTTTTATGGCATCATTCTTTCAAGTTATAGATTTAAATGCATAGAAGACAAAAAAGAATAACTGATTGGTTTTCTGTCATTGATCATATCTACTTCAGTTTTCATTTGCAACCTTTCTTCTCACAGCTAAAACATCAAATGATGAACTGTGTTGTCAGTTGTGAGTATAGCTTTGGTCATGATTGATTTGCTTCACACAACATGTTAACAGTTGTGCTTTAAAATCCCTTGAGGCTTTCTTAAGCTCAGAAGGCTTATTCCGTGGATAGGCTACAACTAATCATCCTCTGGTGCACTATTGTCTGTATAATATTCACTTGCTTATCTTTCCCCATAGATCTGGATGAAATATTTCCTCCCAGTAAAAACTCTCATTGTTATTCAGTGAATGTGCTAAGGCTTTGATGCATTCATGAGAGGCTCTATTGATAAGAAGTGGCTTCATTGCAACAACAGTTAATAGGTTTGAGGGGAAAGCAATGACATTTCCGTAGAAAATAAACAAATAGATGCTTTTTATTTGCCACATGACAACCTTCAGAGTGTTTGTTCATGGGATACACATGAAGCTTTTGCCAAAAGGTCAAAATGGATGAAAAAAAAAAAAAAACAGCCACCTCTTTGCTTGTCTTTCTGAGTAATAGACTCAAAAGCTGGCAAGTCTCTGGAAAGGGGAACATAGCAAGAGAGAAAGCCATATTTCAACAATACTACAATCTTTGTATAGCAGATGTGAGGTCTTGTTTATGCCAAATAGAAGCTAATAAATTTAGACTTTGTAGCATGTGTTTACTCATTTCCTTACTGCTGTTTCAAGGGGCAATAAAGGGATGTTTACCCAATAACCCTAGTGGGACATGTACTAAGGCTGACCTGACCCAAGGTATGTTGAAATACTGGTGCTTCAAAAGAAGTACTTTGATTATGAGAAGTATTTAAAGAGAAAACACATGAACAATACTCGTAATGAGTGTTTTAGGCTCCCCAGCATGGATACTACAATACTGAGTCTGCAGCTACCTCCAAACTTTCATACAACATAGAAACAGCATCAGATTAAAGTGTAATGCGTCAAACCCTTGCACTGGGTAGAACTATTTTCTTGTCTTTGTAGACTTGTGGGGATTTTTGGCTTTGATGTTTATGATTTGAATATGCTTTGTGAATTGGACCTTGAGACAGAGCAGACAACACTGGTGCATGGCCATAGTCCAGTCACTAAACAACAGACAGTTGAGTTGGATGAGTTACAGGAACTTTTAAAAGTTTTTATCAACTTCAAAACAGAGAGGCTCACATAAATGATATAAACTTTATGTACTGCGTTTTCTGTTAATGGCTCATTCAATGGTTAAAATGATTGTACAACTGAAGCTTACAAAGCTGTACTTTATCTTAACCAAATTTCCTCACAGTGATTGGTAAAAAACAAAATGATTATCATATTTTTCCATTTATTGATATGTTATAAATTTAAAGGAATGCTTCAAATCTACTCATTATTCACTCAGCAGGAAATTCATTAGACAACTGATATATTACAGCGGATTTTCAGTATCATGTCTATTTGCTTTCATTTAGACACTCAAATCCAACATAAAACTGTTAAAACTTTTGAAGTCATGAAGGCCCCTTTTTATAGAATGAGTTAAGATCAACGTTTCAAAACAAACTGTAAATGGTGCGTTCATGCCATCATATCTCAGTATTAAATTCAATTCTGTGCTTATGAAAAACATTCGTTTTCTTGCTTCAAACAAATACCAACTGCCTTGAGATATTCTGGGCCTCTGCTTCACCGTGTGTCTCGCTCTCTCTCACTCTCTGTCAGCCAACACAGCTCAGTCACAATTTAAGTCAAATGGGGAGTCATGGGACACAACTTAATGAGAATTTGTTTTTGCGGCTGTGCCAGTAATTAGTTTGTTAAAGCAGAACGAAATGAGCGTGTCTCAGGAAATGTGAAATTGAATATTAATTAAATCACAAATGGAAATCAGGCTGTTAAGAGCAGCTATCAGACTGTTTATGTGTCTGCTTTTAAATGGAAACTGTTTTATTCATGGCTGCATATCTGCTTCTTTCATATGCTTTGTTTTTACACTTTAGGAGCAATGTGTGCAACAAGCTCTCACTTACAATTCATCAAGTTCAGCAGCCTGGTCTTTGGTGCTGTGCATCAAAGCGTGGTGATATATGGCCATCACTGTCATGTGAGTTTGGCATCTTCAGGGTTCTGAGGCTGAGTTAATGGAAACAAATATAGAGGTGTATAGAGGTGTTCTCCGTTCTCTAAGAGCTACATCTCTCCAAAACCCTATGCGTTTTTAACCACCTTGAAATCTGACTTGATTTGTTCATGAAATTCCTTCAAATGTCCACAAGGACTGGACTAATCAGCACTACCAACTACATCTGAGGTGTGAGCAGTTAATGCCATACCGAACACCTGCAGAGTTTTTTTATTGGGCGTAGACTGCTGGGAGCAGCCATTCTCGGTCCTAATTTCCACAGGAAGTGTGAATGCCTTGCTCTATCAGCATCACGCATTGGAGTGCTAGGTCCCTGTTCCAGTCAAGGCACATGCTGCACAGAGTCGCTTTCTAGTACATCTCCCGACTCGGCTCCACCAGAGACAAGCTGCATGTCTGCGGTGAAAGATGATGATGGATATAACTGAAAACAACAAAACAGACATATAACTGTGATCTATGTCCAGCAAAACCCTGGCATTGACAGAGAGCTGCACAATAAGTTTCTGTGTAAATTTGGAGTCAGTCTTAAGAGTGGACTAAACTAACGTGTGTTCATGACTTCATTCATAAAATTGTTCATTTCAACATGTTTAAGCAAAACACTGATTTTCGCAAAATGTCAAAGTGCAATGTGCTCGTTCACCTACCAAGCTGCTGTGTTTGACCACTTGGAAGTTAGTCTTGACTAAAAGATGAGACTGAAATAACTTAATTGACTTCTCAGCTCTCTGGGTTTTATTCATGATGTGATGCCTGACATAGATGTCTTGAATTCACCGAGGCACGCAGGTATTAAAATGCAGAGGCCCCTCACATCAATTTCGAACCTTGTGTTCTCATTCTACGGCTGCTTGTCACTTCTGGAGCCATGAAACATTACCTCAGTTTCAGAAACGACCATCTCTCAAACAGCAGGAGGTGGGAACACAGAAACAAAGAATACTGAGGAACAAGACAAGGGCAAAGGGGTACCAACTGCCAGGGAAATGCTGGGAAGTATCAGCTTAAATAAACAGATGTGCTAGAGCGCTGAGTGGGACGAAGCTGCCATGAGAGGGAGGTGAAAAGACACGGTGGTAGAGCATCAAGCAGGCATGTGTGGTCAAAGTGTGTGAACTCTGTGTTGCCTTCAATGCAAGTGAACAGGATCTCAGTATTGTGTGCACACAGAGCGACAGAGGACGATGAATAATTCAGTGTCCTTACTCCATGATCTCCATCGTTCAACATGCACCGCCTGTTTACAATGCATGCGTGCACACGTGTGTGAGAGAGAGAAATCATGTGGGCTTGTGTGTTTCACTGTGTGTGTGAGTGTGTGTGTCAGACATAGAGGGAAAAAGAAAGTCACCCACTTTTAATCCCACATATGATAATGTTCATTTGAATTTGAATGTTTAAGATTACACTCACTAATCCCTTTGGAGGCGAATTTATCTGAAAATCAGTGGCTTTAGAAAAGACACACCAAGGCGGCTTAAACAAAAACATGTGAAATATAATAAGAAGTAAATAAGTTCACTGCAGAATATGTAGAAGTTCAATTAGCATGAAGTTCTGTCTCCAAATGGATACGTCTCATAAAACATTTCGGCAGTCCAGCCTAAATCATGTGCCTCTGAAATTGCTTGCCTCAGGGAAGAGCCACTCTGGTTGGAGGGTATGAAACAGGTCAGAGATTATTCTCTGAGCCAGCATGCAGTTTGACCAGTGACACCTCAGTGACCTGAAGGGTTTTCTGCTGCCTGACACTTACAACCTCCAGAGCTCTCTGCACAAAAGCATCCTCTTGCCATTTTTCCAGAGATGGAAATCACATAGTTACAAATTATACTTTTATATTGTAACCCTGGTGCTATGATCACCAAGGGAGTCCTCTAACAAGCCTCTGCAGACTTCGACACTCACCACAAATTCACAAACTGTACCAGCTCCAGGGTGGCTCAGACTCTCAGTTGTTGCCCCACCACAAACAATGGTTGGATTCGATTTCACAGCCTGTTGGGGCCTATTTGTTTGGAGTTACATTTTGCCCATTTGACTTACAATTCCCTCACATGTACTCCAGATTCCCAAAGGTCACACATCAGCATGGCGTGGCTGGTTCTCTCATTTCAGAATATAGATGCATTAGCATTCTGCTGTTTTCATCTACACAGCAGGGAAAGATAAGACCTTGTGTGTTTGCGCCTCGAATACTGAACACCTCCACACAGGGGGAAAAATGCAATGCCACCTCTCCAATCTCAACGGCTTGGGCAATGAAAGCATATGAATAATGTGCAAGTACAGTAGGATGCTTACATTATACAATGCAGGTAAAGTTTGATCAGCCAGCAAGTAAAAAGTTCTTGTGGAGCAAAAATGAGATGACATCTTAAGGCAAGTTTAACAGTGTGTGTCATACACTTAGTCCCTGATTTTCTTTTGGGTTTTTTTTTGGAAGAAGAGATATCTGCTGCAATATTTTTCTTTATGCTATGAATATAAGCCTAGCATATAAGCCCATCAAAGTTTACATCAACAGCCAAACCTGCCAAAACTATCAGATGATAAACACCTCTAAATGCCATGGAATGGTGTAGTGTCATCTTTTTTCTATTGATACAAAAACTCTACAGGCCAAATATCTCAAGCACATCGGCACACAGCACAAATGTCATTGCAATTTTTTCATGCATCTTTTTTTTTTTCATTTTTAGAGACCTCACTTGGTAAATAACAAATTAAACTGAATCTATGTTGTTGCTGATTGGTTGCCCTTTCCTACCTTTAAGACGCAGGAAACAACAGCACTGTAGTCTACCGAAAATCTTGGGTCTCACGCTTAATCTTCCTAATCTTTGAAGGACATATTAGTGAGACCAACTTCTCTTTGGGTATGGGAGAAATGAACTCTTTAAAAATTCAACGATCAAGACTTGTGCTGAGGTGAGAGAACACATTGCAACAAGATGAGCATGTCAGGAGCAGAGGCATCACAATCATGACAGGTTTCAGACCTGTCGGCCCCAGAAAGTCCTGTGCAGTCTGATAATGAACGACAACCAAAGCTATGCCTAGGTTGTTGCCATGACCTCCCAACAGAAAGGGCAGCATGTTTTCTGCCTTCCATCATGTGTTCTGTCATGTCAGTGATGTCCATCAGTGACATCAGCACCCTCGCCTTTATAGTTGTTTGTTTAGGAATTACGCGGACAGACCGAAAAGAGAGAGATACCAGAATGAAGTTGAGGATGCAATTCAACAACGATGTTGGTATTTCTATTTCAAGCCCATCCCTCTTTTTCAATGTCATCAAGTTGGTCATGACTGGTGGTAGAATTTTACTTTGCAGTCTGTCAGGTGGTAGAAACTGTTGTTTATTGGTCTAGTCAGAACACAAACTCACAATGCAGCAATTGCTCAATCCAATATCATACATAGAGATGGTCAGAGTCTTGGCATCAACCAACCTCTAGTTGTTCACTTAGTGCTCAAATTGTGTGCCCCAACACAGGTTAAAGGGTACGCAGCCGTGCAACGTTTCACTCTATGCCGTTTACTTCAAATCACAAAGCTGGACCAGAGGTTGCAGCTTACAATGTAAATTTATTATGCCACCTGCTGTTTTGTTTGTTTTTTTTAATTTTAGATAGCCAGAAGCAGCAACTTCTTAGTATGTCTTTGATATTTCCTCTTCACATGTACAATGCCAGGTATTACACTATGAGGTGTTAAGGCTTCATCAAGAAGACTTCATCAGGAAGAATAAAAGTGACTAGCATAATGTGTGGTCTTACAGGTTTTTAGCCCCAGGGAGAACAAAAAATCCTGGTCTCAGTGAAGCCATAATATATGTCAGAATACATTCATTTTCACTAGGTGTGTGAAATTGTATTGAATACCATATTATACCGGGGCATAGTTAAAAAGACTGCTACAGCATCAGTGGATACATGGATGGGTTGGAAGGTGGAAAGGTTGATCTGCTCAGCAAAGTAAAATTAACTCATTGATCTCTTTGGGTTGTGCTGTCGCAGGGGGCAGCAACCTTATAATTCCCCAAGAGAGTCAGGGGTGAATGGCTCATCCTGTGGTGGAGATCTAGGGTTGTAAAAGGTCACACCAGAATAGAGAATCATACTCAACCTAGCTAGGACACTGGCGCAGAGGACCGAGAAGAAGAATGGGCAGAGCCATAGTATACACGAAAGGATGCTCCTACTCCATTGGCTAACAGGTGAAAGAAATAAAAGTACTGCATCAGAGAGGGTTGAGGAGGCAGCTCCACCAACAAATTTATTCTGGCCATAAGCAGTATTCAAGGCTAAAAGAAAATTGAAAACCTCAGATTCAAATTGTCCACTGCTGAAAAGAAGGTGGGGGGCCTTGCTGTTAACAGATGCCAGTAATGGATGACTACCACACAAGGGTCTTCAACACCTACAACTGCTTGGGTGAGAGGCCCATCAAAAAAGAAGGAGACAGCACAGCGATCCCTCACACCCACGATTCTCTTTTTAGATAATAATGACACCCCTTGCTTTGGCTTCATCCACATCGTATAAATATTTTTGTGACAATTCTGGCTTTTTGTGACAATTGGTTCAAAGTTCTAAACGACCACATAAGCATGCCAGTTCAGTGTGTTCATTGTGTTAACCATCATTGAAAAATGCTGGTCGCGGACAAATAATACCTTCTCTTGAGCTGTAGCATTAAACACAGTGTTTTTAAATGTTTATACCTTTACAATTTTTTTTACATGTAACACATTTATTCCCCCTCATACTCCGGACCAGTAAAGAAGAGCAATGTTTCCAAGTTAACCTAGCAATTAAACCTAACAGTACCAGGCAGAAATAAACACACGAAAACCTATCATGAAGCATGCACAATACTTTTAGCATAAAATGCCATGGGCCAAGTTGATGTGATGACGCCAGCATTAACAAAACTTTTGTAAAGCATCCTAGAGAATATACCTGGACTATTTTTTTAAGAAACCCCGACCTTGAAAGGCATTTTCCAAAACCATTTTTCTGGCCATATAGACACCCATTCAACGGAGCCCAGACATTGTTTTGGACCGTTGGTTCAACAGAATTTGAAATAAGAATGGAACTAACCTGGACAAAAATGGTACTCTTGAAAAGATTCAAAATAATTTCAACACTAGGACATGTTCAAAAAAGGTGTGTACCGTATTTATCATGACGTGTCTTCACACTTATCAGTCAGTTTGTCTATTTTAAGAGTGAAAAGTAGTCACAGTGCTATTTAGTGTCATTGAACTGAACACTGAACATAGAGCACAGAAAATGGAGGAGAGATTTATCTCAAGAGATAAAAGAGATAATTATAGACATGTACGTTGAATGTAAAGGTTGAAAGTCCATCTCAGAGGAGTTTGATGTTCCAGTTGCAGACAAAGAGCCCAGCACAATTAGATGCATGAGATAAGAGGTGAACTCCAAGGTTGAGGTACATCAGTGTCAGATCACATCATTCATCACTGTTTTATCCTAAGTGGACCTTATGAAAGATGACCTAGGAGGAAATTAAATCATTAAAAAAAATTGAGACCTAAGAATTTGCCAAGATGCATATTGACAAGCCACAAAGCTTCTGTGAGAATTTTCTTTTAAAAAAATGTATTTCTACTTTGGGGGGAGGGGGGGGTATTCTGAGCTACGGTGTTAAACTTTTGAACAGCTGATGAACAGCTTATTTCAGTTTACTTGTTGTTTTTAAAAAATTCCTTACAATTTTTTTTCGTCTCTCTCTCATTTTTTCTTTTTGTGTTTTGAAACCTCACTCAAAACCTTTTTGGGATCCAATCGTGCAAAATGTAGATTTGTCCTTTTCTATTAAACTGGTCTCAAGATTCTCAGTCTCAGAAGGTCTGTCTGTATGTTTAGCATTTCCATATGGCAAAAGTCATATTGCAAGTCACAGTCTTCACTATGCTTGAAGACTCTACTTCAAGAGGCTCAGTGAGGTCACAAATATTACACTGAAATTGCATATTCTGGGGTAAAGTAGCAGTTAAAACACATCCCAGAGGCTACACTCCTTCAAGAGATAGCATTGTGTTTGATTCAACCCTCAGTATGTCTTCCTTATGTTATCTTCCCTGTAAATTACTCTATCAACTGCTCTGTATCTAAATTAAGGTCCAAAAAGCTGTCAAACATCTGAAAATATAACAATGAATACCCACAAATGTGCTTGTATCAATCGCACAAAAGGGGAAGTTGAAAAATTAACATCTTCTCTTTGACTTGAAAAAGTAAAGTTATGAACAGATATAGTTGAACGTTTCTATTTTCAGCTGAACCATGTGCACTGCAATGTGTCATTACTTCCATCATTATTTACAACATGCTCAAGCCTCAAAGCGTATTACTGAAAGCTTTCCTCCTACAAAGGTTTTACACTCAAACCACACATTGACACAAAAACAGTCAAGAATTTCCCCATGTTTGCAGAGTGATTCAGCTGCTTTAACCTGCATTGTCTTTTCAGCAGGCTTTCACGGCACTTTACACCATAGCTGCAGCTCCAAATCATAGAGTTACGGAGGGATTCATTAGCTGATTCTCGGAGGAGAAGAACTGCTGGAATGTCAGCTCATACCTCCACTGTTACTCTCTTACAAAGTCACTAGAGAAGCCCACACAGTCATGGATCTTTGTTTTTTTGTTTACGTGGGATTCTTTTTTCTTTTCTTTGACAAGATGTCAACACGGCACTTTGGTGCATTTGAGGAGACTGTTACAAAGAAATCAAAGCTATATCATTTACAAAACTGCTTGTTATGTTTGTGTTTTTATGTGTTCTCCTTGAGTTATATATTTTTCAGATTCACATTGGGGACATTGAAAGGGGCAAATACAGTCTGCCACAAGCTTTTTACTCTACACTTGAATGCCTGTTCTATATATCCACAGTCACAAAATAAACTTCCCTGGGAGTAGAGTAGGACAGATGAGGAAGGCCATAGTGCCACTTTGATATGAAACACAGCTTTCATTTTGGTGGTTTAGACCACCCGGAGAGCAAATGCAAATTGAGTTTAAGAGGTTTAGGTTGGTGGTGGCACAGACTAAGAAGTCTTCAATTTGAAGTTGCAACCTTTAATTGTCATCTGAGCGGTGTTTGTGTGAACCTTCCTGCATGACTGACAACAAAAAACAACAGTATTGCAGCTACTCAGATATGATAACGATACCATTTGAACTGTTATGTATGAGTGTCTGAAATAAAGTTTTTTAACACACACACACATACATATACACAGCTCTGGAAAAAATTAAGAGACCACTGCAAATTTTTCAGAAATCAGCATCTCTACAAATATGACAGTCATTCCATTGCAGTGTCTATTGAATTCCAACACAAGCACAACTGTTTCTACCTAATAAGGTACTGATGAAGTGATCACCTGAAAAAAATCTGATTTAACTAAGAAATGTATAAAAACCATTGCTATGGTCATCACTCTCCTCTGTGAAAGACTGGAGGAGAACATGCCAAGATGCATTAGAGATGTTATTGCAAATCAGAGTTATTCTACCAAGTATTGATTTCTGAACACTTCCTAAGTTAAAAAATTAGTAATGTGTTGTTTAAAATTGAGTAAGGTCTTGTTTTTTGCATCATTTGAAGTCTGAAAACAGTGGGCTTTTTCGGGTATTTTGACCATTTCTTCATTTTCTGCAAAAAAAATGCTCTAAATGACAAAATTTGGGATTGGGGAGTGATGTTGTCAGTCGTTTATATAATGAAATGAAAATGTTCATTTTACTCAAAACAAATACTTATAAAAAGCAAAATCAGAGAAACTGAAAAATTTGCAGCGGCCTCTTAATTTTTTCCTGAGCTGTATATCAGTGGTGTATTTGTGTAATGAGACTCCTCTTTTTTAAGAACAGTTTTAAGAACCGTCCTCTGTCATACCCAGGAGGGAAATTGGGTTGAGGGGCCGTTGAATCCAAAACCCAATTTAATTTTTGTTGTCATTAAAGGGAAAAAAAAGATCTATTTAGAAAAATATATAAAAAATTTTTTGGTAAAGGTCCATGGTAGCTGTATTCACTTAAAACCTAGCAACACATAACAAGACGAAAGGAAGGAAATTCATGTTCAAAATGAAAAATAGCCTGGTTTTGGTACAATTTGTTTGTACCATTGCTTCAAATACGAAACCTCTCATCATAGAATTGGTCTTTGCTGCTTTTTTATCCATTGTGTTGTAAACATTGCACATTGACTTTTGCAGCAGGATGTCAGGATGTCCTGCTTGTCATTCAACAACTCCCACGCACACACACACACACACACACACACACACACACACACACACACACACACACACACACACACACACACACAGAGCTGCTGTTAACACAGAATCCTCTTCAATAGAAAACAGTAAACTATTCAAACAGAGATGCCATTTTGTCAAACACATCTTCTGCAGCAGTATTGGCAACCCATTTTTGATGTCACCATTTTCCAATCTTGTGGAACATGATGACATCACATCCTGATCTGCATGTGTATCACTATTCCACTTAAATATCCATGCGAAAGTAGGAAGCCAAAAAAAGCAACTGCAGACAACTAAGCTCCTTTTCTGCTGCAGCTTCTACTGTCTTCATAAACACTCAATTATAGTTTTCTAAGGATGTTGGCCATCGTGTTCCTATTTATTTGTACTCAGTCCTCTTGCAAGGAAATCGTTTAGTTGCAGGCACAGGATGTTCCTCAGTGTAAGTTTTGTCAAATCCTGAATGAGCATGCTCACTTCAGCATTTATCAGATCAATTTTCAATGTTGTGATCTGAACACTGTTATTTTTTTTACTCTTTCTTTTGTCTTTCAGAAGAAAAAAAGTTGTCTTTTTGATAGAGTTGTTCTTGTCTGAATGAGGCCTTCAAGATTAACTATGCTTGTGGTCATCCTGTTATTTGAACACAGCACAAAACTCCAAAGCCACATGGATGCCTTTCAGCAGTTGGTGTGTCCTTATTATTTCCCACCTATTAATTTATTATAACTTATAACTTACCACAGCCTCCTACAACACTTCCTGCATTTTTATCTTATTTGAAAGAGGTACATCAGCAACAGCTCCTCCGCAGTTGCCATGTTTGTTTTTGAGTTTTTTTTCATAAACTTTTGACTCTGGGTTGCCGTCCTGATGGATGTTTTTTGTTAACGACAACGGCAATGTGAAGGACGCATGGAAGTATGTGAGCAGTGACGGTGACATTGTTTGAAAATGACACATGCATTCACAAATGTAAAGGGAGTGTAACTGACCCTTTCGTCAGCTAAATCTTAATATCCACACAAAATAATTCATCTTTTCCTGTTATTTGCAATTTTTCTGAGACAGTGATAACGCCCATCAGCATGCCTTGTGATCAATTGTTGGTCTTCATCCATGTGGTTGTAAACACATGTATTCATTGTTATGCAGATGACACTCTGCTCTTAAAGAGCTTTTACTGTGATCCCTGCTTTCATTCACTATAAGTGATATGATAGCCTCAAATGTTTCTCTGTAACATGGAAACAAAACAGAGATTGTGGTTCTGGCTGAGTTGGTTGATTAGACTCCATGACTATCCTCACAGGCTGATATCCATGTCACAGCTGTAGGAATTGGACACAAGCTGCTGCTCAAAGCATTCTTCCGTGAAATGTGTTTGCTGGTAGATCCGTGAGATTAATATCAAAGAAAACCTTGCTTGTTTGTGATCCAGTAGCTCTATAGGATGAAGGTGCATGACGTTTTAAACAGCTTACATGGTTAAAGTTGAATCGACACAACCAAATACTGCATTTAAAAACTTGAAAGTTTGGATGCTTACAGTTATAGCTGATGCATTGAAAAGACTTTCTTGGACTTTACAAGGCTTTTTTTATGTACAGATGACTCCAAAGGGAAAAAAGAGCATCTTTAACATGCTAACAAGTTGCAATATAGTGTGGTGTTTTTACTGTTCTTAAATTATAATATGCAGAAACATATCAAAAAGACAGGTGATATACTTACTGGCATCTCAAGGCAGTAAAGTAAAGGTGTCGCACATCAAAGGAAACAAACAAGACAAGTATTATCGTCTCAGTTCAGTGATAAGGTGACAGTAAACTACTCACCCTTCCTCACTCACTGTGCACCTGACTGAAATTACAGTGGAGGGGACTCTCACACTGGGCAGAAGAAGTGGTAGCAGAGTAATTTTACTGTCTGGTTTGGTACCCCATTTTTGTGGGTGACCGTTAAAGCATTTGAGCCCTTCCAAAGTCGCACACTGAACTGAAAAGACTGAATGCTAACCTTAAAGTAAAACCTCACTCTTTTTCTACAAAAGTGTCCCAATTACACCACTTGGTGCAGTTCTTTGAAGCCTAACCCAGGGGGTGGTGGTTTGAGTGCACCCCTTCTGTTTTGTCTTCAAGGTCTTTTAAAGCAAAGTTACCACTAAGAGAAAAAAAGAAGAAAAGTGAACTAGTCTACCCAATTGCACAATTATTTTGATCTTTTAATATCATTGGTACCTGGAAATATTAAATCTAACTATCCAACTAGGCTGCGGACTATAAAATGAGATGTTGGTGCATTTAACATCACAAAATAGCGAGTTTAACATCACCGGGGATTATTACTTTTTGTCAGAGTTATGGAGAGGAAAAGATGTTATTACTTCATCTTTTTAATGCCATTAGTTAACAATAAAACAGGTAAAGGTCACTCTTATCCTTTCACCCACAACATCTGGATTATCGTCCCAGGGTAAGCTCGTACCTTTGTAGCCCAAAAAGAGGGCTTTTACTTGTTCCTTCATTTCCTCATATTGACGATAAAGAACTTTGGTCATTGGTCACAGCTGAAATTCTGATAATCCAAGTCAAGCAAGATAAGTGTCTTATTGTAGATTGATTAGCTTGATTGCTGGATTGCTGCTAGCATTCAACCTCTCGTCTCTTTCTTCATGTTTTCTCTGATTTTTGGCTTGAAAGGCCAGGACCATGTAGTTTGAAGAGAGGGGAAAGCTTACACATCTGTAAACTGGTCATTTCTACAGTCCAAAGGATGACTGGTAGGCTTTTTTGTGTGGCAGTACAACCAGTATTAGAAAAACAAAGTACATTGAGTGTGCTAACAAGGGAACAGGTTTTAACCTTTTCCACCAATAACCTACAGCTGAAAAAAATCCCTCAATTTTCAGTGTTTATGAAACAAAGAATCAGTGCTCCGACCTTAAACCACCCACACTGAGTGCGAGCTTTATTTCATGTTTCACCAAAGAGTACATGGACATGCTCATTTGTGTGGGGGCCATCTGCCCTCTCACACATTTGAATTCAAAAACACAGCACTCCAGACACCAAGCGGAGTGAACCAAATTATAATGGGCTGTAAAGACAGGTGTTTGTAACTCATGAAGGAAGAAACTAAAATCAAAATTAAACTCAAGTGTTGTCTGGCCACTGTATTTGTTATAAATCAAGTGGATACTACTCTTGTGTCAGTGATAGAAAACACAGACATGTTGCTCGACTCAGACCAGTTGCGCGTCTACGGGCAGGCCTGGCTGGGTAGAGGCCCGCCCACCTCTTGCCTGGTCCAGCCAATCAAGCTGCTCTTTTTTGTGTGATAATCAATATGTAATTGATAAAACAACGTGCCTTGTCTTTTTATTTCTACATATCCTTACATATGTTTAACATTATGTAGAAGGCTACATTTCATGGTGCTGGAATTTTAAAACTTAAGGGGTAAGGCCATGGGGTATTGCACTGTGCTGCAAGCCACCGACAGCTGCTCGCAGCTGGTTTTCTGCAGGTCAATTTTTGCCCAGTGTGCGCTGCAGAAACGTGTCAGTCTCTGCCAAGCAGATTGTGCCAAACAAGAAAACAGACATGAAAAACGAACACAGCATCCCTTCATTTCAAAATAAAACACTGTGTTCTTGCTCATGATCTTAAATTTCACCCCTGTATATCAAAATTAAGGCACGACGGCACAGGGCCAGAAACATGAGCAGGTCAGATGTCGTGGTAATACGACACCATGATCTGACACCATGAACAAGGAAAAGTTTGTTTTGGAGGTGGAATTCTAATCTGGACAACACATCCTTTCTATAAGGGAAGCAACAGAAAAGAGGAGGTATGGAATTAGATTTCTAAAGTTTGTGGAGTGCCAATAAAAAAAAGGTTTACAGGTTTGCCAAAAAAAGGTTTACAGAGTGCCATTTATTTCCTCAGGAGACTGCAGTTTGCTCTATGAGCCTGTCCTAAATGTGGTGTCACAGTTGAAACTTTCTACCCTATTGTTATTATTGTTTTGTTCTTACATATCAAGAAGCCACAAACCTTGAATCCTACACCAGGGAAGAAGACTGGTTTCCAAGCTTGGTTTTTGAAGGAAGTCAAGTATTCACACACAATGCTTTCCAGCATGAAACTACATAGGTCACTAAGGTTTACTTAGGTTCGATCATACAAATGAGTGGAAGACAAGAAGAGACAGGAAATAATAAAATAACTCAAGATAGAGCTTGTGTATTTCTGTGAAGAGAGTGAAAGGAGCACAGGAAATTATTGCATTGAAAGAGGTCAATGTGAGGTGCTCCTTCAAAGGAAAGCTCCTCAATGTGTGTTGCAGGATAGGTAGTGACTGATGCTCTGATTGGATAGAGGGGGGTCGTTACAGCTCTGAAGTACAGGAACTATGACAGTGATCATTTGTGGCAGAGCAGAAAGCAGTGTCTGTGTGCAGGCCTGCAACGTCCTGAGGACCATTTTCTTCAATATCCCTTCAACACAAACACAGGCATTTTGAAGTGCTGAGTATATGTAAAACGACAAGGGTGTGCTTTCTGTGTTTAGAGTTGAATGCTGAAATTTTCATAAATGTTCACAAATCTTATAAATGTGAGCTCCCAGGATCATAGTGCAAACAAAATAATGAAGCAAGCTCCTTGACAGTGGTCCAACTATGGTGATAGTGATTGTATTTTTAGTCATGATAATGGTGAGCGGAAAACCTGATATTGTGACAGGCCTGAATCAAAGTATTAGCTAAATGTTGAATTTCTATACAAGGGCACATAACTGACAGGAGCACAAATAGTGGTCCAGACATTTTAAGTAAAATCAAAAATGTGAACCTCATAGTGGCACTTGAAAAAATGTGTGAATATTACCAAGCTATCAGAATAGGTTACCTTCAAACTATCAACTTTTGCTTTACTCACTGCAGAACTGCAGAGGCAGACAGATAGACAGAATGTTGCTTCTAACCACTGAATCATAGCACAAAGCAAGTTTTTTCAAGGTGTAAAATCTTAGATGGGAGTCACCAGGTAAAATGCAGGACAGATTCTTGAAAGTCAGAAAGTTTTATGTTTTAAGAATCCTCAAATTTCTTGAAAGTCCTTTAGGGCTAAATATGGTTCATCTGATCATGTTTTATCTATACATGCATTTGCACTTACTTGCATTCCTTTTTTAATTGAGCCTCAATCATTTGGTCCGCCATCCCGCAGCTCTCCTTTGTTAATATGGTCTTTTCAAACAGTAGCATTGTGAATTTGTCCATATTTCAGGAAGGCTGTCAGAAAAATTGAGTCTAAGGTAAGTGGTATTATATCAGAAAATCTGATGGCTGAAGTGTAACTTGTGGTTTTATATTCTAGTGATATATATTAAATGTGTTATTTATTTATATAAAAGTTGGATAGGTTGAACTCTACAGCAGCTCTTTGTACTCTACTCTACAGAACTCTCCTTCTATCATATATAACTTCACTCTCAGCCTGTCCTTTTGTACTAAGAAAATTCAGTTTCATCCAACCGTATATCTGCTGGCAGCCCGTTATCTTATGCCTAATGTATATGCTCGCAATGGTAGTCTGAGCCTGAACACCCACGAATCTCCATCAGTGTCACCAACTGTAATTGGTTTGGAAACTGATCTAATTGTCTGGATGCCTGTTCCACAAACTGGACAGACATGGCTGTACCTCTAGTTACTGTATCTCCTGCTTGCTAGAATACATTAGTATCACTCCAGTATTTCAAGAGAATTTCATCAGTTCATCCACATTCACCTGCAGTTTTCTATTTAATTGGATATCATCTGCTACATCCTCCCTTCTCAGCTGTCATGATGGCACATTCTCCATAACACTCACTGACAATTTCATATTTCAGAGCGTCAGTGTCAAAGAGAACTGACATTAATGAAATTCCTGTCAGTTCTTCATCAAGACACTCCTCAACAGAATCTGCTCTAATGAGTTTTAGATGGAGTCTTTATGGCCTTTGACACGCCTTCTTCTTGCCAGCAGGTGGTTTAGTTTGTCGTAGAAATGATGATATAAAATGAAGACGTACTGTATTCAATGCCAAAACCAGGTGAGACAAGTCAGATTTTGAACTACCTGTAAATACAACGAATTGGAAAGGTCTCAGAGAAGAGAGACAGGCTCAAAGTGTCCAATTCAATCATCTGCTTCAACATACTGTGTTTTAAGTGTGTAAGTTATCATTTACTTTATATCGTGAGCGGTAGAAAAGCTGACTGTTCACTCATTTTTGAATCCATAAATAAATGTTCAATATATCAAAAATTTGAATGAAATTGATAAATGATTGAACATTTGGGTAAAACAGGAATTTTCAGTTTGATGAAATTTGCACTGGATAGTTGTCAAGATTTATGTTACACTCATTCACTCATACACTCATTATCTTTCCAATTGACTGAAATAGTTCGGATGCAAGATCAAGTTACACTACCCTGTGCTAATTTTAATTTTGTTTTCTAATGAAAAGATTTTTTATTTCAAGGTTTAATTTCTTTTGATAACTTTTATTGCAAAAATGAGAGACGTGCACTGCTGCTGTTTAGGTCTAATCACCTGAATGGTGATGTGATCAACATAAGTCAAACACCATCAAAAATAACTTGATAAAAAGAGGAAGATAGTTCTCTCAAATAATTCTAAAGCTCATTGTGTTAGTTTGAAAATGATTTGAAAAGGCTTGCAAAAAAATGGTGTCAACATAAAGATTAAATATAATTTTTTCTGTCATTTCTAAGTAGGGATGATGGGACAAAGATAAATATATGTATTTCAGCAGATTGCAGATGGTTTGTTCTATACAACTGGAAAATCTGTGGGACACAGAATGATGCATAATGCATTTCAAAACATAAATTATTTTTGCATTTAAAGCTGTTGTTCCTAGATGATTTGAATTCAGTCCAGTTTGATTAAAAAAAAAGAAAAAACTAAAAAAAACATTGTATTGTGTAGAATGAGCTACAGTTTCATGTATACAAGGCTTTTCAGGAGGATCTGAAACAGCTTTATCTGTTAGACTTAAAAACAAGACAGTGACTCAAAAACCATATTTAGAACTAAAACTTTCTGCCAGTTTGGTAAGGATTTTGCTGGCATTTTAAAAAGCCTTTCAAAAACATAATCAGATCTGTTATGGATTTGTTGAATTTGTTATGAGATGACTACACAGACTCAACATACATTTCTTTTTCTTTTTTTTTAATTTACAATGGCAAGCTGAAGTGTTTGAATCAGCCCCGGGAAGCAGACATGCAAAAGTGGAAATAAAATTGGAATCACCACAAACGCAACACATCTGTCTCCAAAGGGCTTTGTGCTTGTTATTTCAAGACGTATCTAGACCAGAGGAATTCCAATATGCAGCAATCTATCAGGTTTGTCAGTCATAAAATGTAATGTCCCCTACAAGCAGCACTCAAATACCTGCCTGAGCATGCCCACACACTCTCATTCACAGAGGTATCTGTGTTGTCATCATGCGAAAACATTCTCAGAATGAGACATTTCCATATCAGAAATGATATGGAACAGGCTGTGATTCTCGTTGTGAGCTCACACATGCAATTCAGATAGAGAAAAGCCTTCTGCTGAGGAATGGAAATGAGATGTGCCATGTTCTTTTATAACATGTTGTGCCATAAAGGTCATTCAGTACAGCTCTGAAGTGAAAACCATAAAATCAAAAATGAATAATTCAACACATTTATAATTTTATTACACAGACATTTAGAGGGGAATCATCCTCCCTCTCCCAAAAATGCATGCTTCCTTAAGATGTTATTTTATCTCAGCATTCAGCTGTCGGGATCTCAACACCAGCTCACTGAGCTATCGCAAACCTCTATGCTGCACCGCTCTTTCATCTGCAAACCAAGGTTAATGCTTCTCCCTCCTTTCAGAAAATGAACAATCTTTGCAAATTTGAGGTTTCAGAATCAAACACTGACACTTTTCCAGGGAAGTGTTGGGTAGCTTTTGAAAGTAAAGAGAATCAGTCTTGAAGGTTGGCTAAACACTGAAGGCTGGCTGGGTAAAATTTTGCAACATTCAGAATAGCCCCAGGTGGCTTGTTTTGCCTCTTGCTCACTCTTAGCACTTCATTTGCCTTAAAAAGAACAAGTTTGCCTCCTTCAACACAAAAAAAGACTGACTCTGGTCTGTTAAATATTAGCTTCTGAAGCTGCAATTTCTGTTGGAAAACTACAACTACGACTACTACTACTACTACTAATAATAATAATAATACCAATAATAAAAATAATAATAATAATGGGGGTCTATGTGAAATTGCAAAATCCCTGCAGCTGTGCCAGCTTGGAGGGTTCACTTGAAGCTTGCTGCGAAAGCCAAAAATTCCACTGTTTAGTCCCATTCATAACGCTTAGCTTTGAAGCTGAAATAAACAGGTGTTCCATCCTGTTGTCAAATTGATTTTGGGCAAGTAACTCACGTTTTCACCATGTGAATTTTGTTAAAACACACCCATTTTGTCTATGATAATGCAAAGGCTTATGCATTAATTTGCTAGAAACATAGCTGGGTGGTTTGCAGGGATGCAAGAGGTTCACCCCAGTTCCCAGGTTGTGCTCCAAAGTAAGGTTAAATTAGCACTTCTAATACCATTTTTCCTGTGAAATTTCATTAGAAACCAACATGCTGTGTACAAAATATTTGATATCTAGAACCCCTTAATTAACACATGAGACCCTCTGAAAGCATCAAGTGCAACATTTTTAGGGGTCTCTTGAGAAGTATATTTCTCCGCGCGTCAGTTGGCTGGCTATGTGAGTGTGCAGAGTTCTTCTGTGGTCCTGTAACTGTGTGCATGGTCAGATGTTCAAACATTTCTCTGCCCTCTGTATCAGGTATGGAAAAGTTTTTACACTGTTTCCCGTAGACACACACACACATACACACAAAGATGAGCGCACACCGCATAGCTATTAGACAGTAGGGGAAAATAGTGTTGCAACCACAACATGAAACTGCAAGAAAGTTCTTTTTTTACTTGGATTCAGACTGTCAAAGCTAGTGATCTGAAGTTCCTTTGGCGGTAAAACAAAATGATTTACCAACTAATGACACAAACCCATCACAAAGCATCAACTACAAGACTAATTAATCCAAGCTAATTAGAAAATTTCTCCTTCTGTAATTTGGTTTGATGGGATTCAGGACCAAGGTACAGTGAATGATTCATAGCCTTGTGGTAATCACACAGGAGCAGCAACGAGAAGATATGAATTAGTCTCAACTTAATTTACTTTACAGAAATTGCTAACCACAGCTTCATGGTTTGGTTGTGTATACAGGCTGAATATATCTCCTCCAAACACATCTGTCCCCAGCTTCTCAACATGCCAGTGGAGTCCAAACGTTCACTGTTGTGAGGCAGTTTTTAATACGTCTGAGAATTCAAACAAACAACTGAAGTTCTTTCAAACCCTCTGACTACAAAGGCAACATTTAGGCTTTCAGTTTCCCAATTCACACAAGATTAATGCACATTGAGAATCTGCTGTGTGTATCAGCCTGTCTGTCCATAGGTGTTCTGCAGCTTTGTGTCGCATCTCTCCACATTAACATAAAAACAGCACTGCCTTTCAGCCACCTAACAAACCCGGGGAGTTTGTATGAGTACTCACCTTCACTAGAATATTCAAAACAATGCAAACTTTTGGTGCCATGATCCATGTCAAATTTTGAAACCAGAGTTTCATTATTGTCATTTTCTTCTACTTATTCCCATTCTGCCTTCCAATGTGGTTGATGAAAATCGAGGTGCTTTTTTGAAAGACAGATCCAAAGTGTTGTCCTTGAAGTGAAATCTTCAAACACTTCTTGTCAGATAAACTAGTCTGGGGAAGCTCATTGCAAAGAAAAAAAAAATAAGTTCAACTGTTTGGTACAGCTGAGTAATTGAAGAAAGTATAAGATTATGTTAAAACACAAGCTCCTGTCAGGATGTTTTGATTGGTTATGATATTGACTGAAACGCAAAAATAAAAAGACTATTAAAAGACAGCAGGGTTAGACTTGTCAGAAAACACAATCTGCCCATGTATATGACAAACAAATGACATTTCAAAAACAGGAGATACCATCATAATGACAGGGCAGCATGATCTGATAACTAACCACATTAATGACCAAATCTGAAATAAGCTTTCAGTTTATGGAAGGAAAGAGCAATGGGGCTTTGCTATGCAACTCTTCCTTTTTTAAGTGATTTTTAGCTGCATTTGACACAGACTGTTATTAATTGTGATGTCTTTCTAAAGCAAAATTAGACCATCAAAAACAAGATACAAGAATGACGGTTTCCACACTATAACGTAATTCTTGATGCCTATAAGTGCTGCGAGGGGTTTGGATGTCAGTGTGACAATTGTCAGCACACTGAAGAAAAGTCCCCTATCACATTTTCCATGACATAGGTTCACTGGGTTAGAAATGTGACTAAAACAACAACGAGATGAGCCATTTGATTGACCACTTGCACGTATACAGAGGTCAGTAAAGAAATAAACCTTCCTTTACTCTCCTCCATAACACACATATTGGAGAGATGTTGTGATTTTCTTGAGCTACATTATTAGTTTCAGAGTTTGAAACACAAATCCTCTGCTGTGAACTAACTGGTGTGAACGGGCTATGAGTCAGCAGTTTTTCCACACATGTACGCACATGCAGCCTCCCATTGCTCCCAATGGACCTCTGTCACTGCTGCTGAAACAGTGTGTACACAGGATTTGCAGCAAAAACAGCTGCAGCCTCAGTCAGAGTTGCTACATCATTTCAGCCCCAGTTATACCTTTGCAAAGTGAACCATTTTCATGGGGCTAGCATTCAGTCATCCAGATAAATGTGTATCAGATGGGTGTGTGGACAATGTAAGATGACACATAAATTCATCCTAAATTGAGACTATCTGTTTCATCAGCTTCAGAATGAAAAATTCCCCAGCAACCACTTATTTTTAGCTTTAAGAACCTTCATTTCTCTCTTCTTTTTTTTCTAATTTTTTGGAAGACCTGAGCATTTGTTAACACCTTAACACCTGAGCTGAGGCACACGATGAAAACCTTCCACACCTGCAAAGATGTGCTACATAAGTCACTCATGCCAGCAGGAAGAAGTTTAAAACTGGCATTAGCCTAACGCTCCCAAATAGTAGAGGAGCACATGTTAGCAAATGCTGCGCAAAATCCTTGACATTTGTTACTTGCAATCAGCTATCAGCAGAGCTCAATGGTAGGACATTCATTTCCCATGTCACCAAGCACAGTCAGAGAACTGATGGAGTGTGACAGCAGTGAAGATTTTACACACCGACCTGGAGGATTTGAGTTGTCTCCCTTTGATTGGCACGACACGACCTCCCCATCTGAGACCCAGGGCAGATACAGAGCCGTAGTGTCATACATCTAAGCAGCAGTGGGGTGGATGTCTGCTGGCAGCTCAATTACCACACGTCCGGACAGAGATGGTATTTGAGTCGCTTATCAGCTGTTCGCCCATGCAGGTGACTAGCAGTGAACCCTGAAAAGTAAAAGAGGAGACTCCAATTACCCATTTGAAAAACAGCCCACCCTTGCTGTCCTCTAAAACCAGTGTACACGTAATGGAGAATAATTATCTCTTGACCATTTCTCACCCAGTCAGGGAGAAATGCCACAATGAATTTGCCAATGGTGTAATTTGTCTCTCACTGGTGTGAAAATATTGCTGTGTTTAAGATAGATATGCAGTAGTAGAGCTGAGACAAGACTTGAGGACCTTACTAAAAGACGATTCCTGTCATCTTTGACGAGTGCGCACCGATGGTGTATCATATCAGTGCCCTATATTGGCACTTTGGTGTTATTTTTAGGAACTCTTATTGCTTAAATCCTCCCCGCCATATCACAGGATTAAAGGATTCCTAAGGTGTGAGAGTGAGAGAGAGAGAGCGTGTGTGTGTACTTGGATTTCTGTCAATACCTTGGAGAAACAGTACCTTCAGCATCTTTCTGGGATGTCTGCAGCATACTTGACATACATTCATACCGCCATGCTTTTGAAGGCATCAGCATTTACTTTTTTTCAAAGATAAAAAAAAAAAACCTAGAAAAGTCTACCGCTGAGACAAATGATGTCACAATGTTGGTGTAGATACATGCAGTTCATTAACTCAGTCAAACATTTAACATTTCCTAGTGTATTTGATTGTAACAACTAAAGTATCTGTTTGCTTAGAGGAGTCATGAATGACACCACTGTTGGGATGGATGTTGAACAATTTATGCTTCTCAGAGTCACAAATTATGCAAGAGTAGAAGAATCAAAGTTTTTGACATTTTTAAGGATGTAGTGAATAGTATTGTGTTCAGAAAAAAGCAACTTCAAAGGCAGCATTGCAGACAGATGTGTTCTTTGAAACAATAACATAAACCAATACTTGTGAACAGGTTTTCTGAGGTGTTAAGTAATGGTTTTAAGATTTAAATAATTTGAGCAAATTTCTATGCTTCATCAACACTAGGGCAAAGAAAAAAAAATAGCCAGAGATTTTCTAGATTCCAATATAAAGTTATGTCCAGACAATGCCAAAATGTGGTGTGGGGTTTTAGTGAGTATTCTGATCAAAGTGCATACAATAATCTGACTTTTTTCTTCTTTTCTTTCGAATTAAGAAAGTATGCACATTAAGTCAAGAAATGACTGTGTTTGGGGAAATTACCTGGTAACATCAAGAAAAAAAAAAGTAATGTGGTAATAGCCAGGAGGAAAAGATCATTTAAAGCCAGCAAATTGACGACAGCTCTGTTTTTTAAAACAACATTTTTTTCTGCTCTTTTAGCATGCAGCGGCACGGAAAATATTTTAGTCGAGGTCTGACATTTTGTTATGATAAGGACAAACATTATAAGGACATTTTTAAAAGTAATCATTTTTCTTCCCTGTTCATTTTAATTTCAAAGAACGTTATGACAATACATAACCATCATATTGGTCGTTCAACAGCTGATGTTTGGGTGAGTTGTGCTCATGACTCAGCAGGCTTCATTCATTTACTGGCAATAAAGCCAAATAAAAAAAAAACAACACAGCCTCTTGTTAGGCTGGCTGTCTATCCCAACCTCTTCTGATTTGTCCTTTGAAAATTAAAGTCACAAAGCCCTACGTCCACGGTCCCCAAATGCCGTCCCTCAAGGACTTCATTTAGCAACCCTGTTGGACATGTAGACACAGAGCATAGTCAAAGCTTCTCTGGTGCATAAATGCCTCTTAATCTCTGAGGAAAACTCCATCACAGCACCCAGCTGGGTTCTAATGAGTATCCCCATGGGGAAATATTCAACATTTTAACATGCTGTGATCACACTTTTTTAACTTAAATTTTTGAGGGATACAGCCCTGGAATTTCTATATTTAGTAAAACACATTAAAAATGTCCATTGCTCTTTGGTTAATTGAGCTTTTTAACAGCTTTTAACTTATCTGGATGTAATTCTACACATTTTATTAAAATTTGGGAAATGAAGGTTGTTTTGATGTAGAGCAAAATTTACCATTGGCAGCTGCTAAACTAATATGCATTGTGTATTCTTGTGCATCTTCCTGCCCAGGGACCACAGATGAAAATGAGCTTTTTAGCTATCTCTGGCTTGACAGTTTTTGTCTTGCATGGCCCCTGTCAGAAAAATGAATAAATAGAAAATACAATCTGCACACTACGGCAAGTAAAACTGTAAAGATATGTTCTGGCAGAATTGGTATGGTAGGTCATAAACGGCTAAAGACGTTAAGATGGGTTCCACTATCTTGAGGAATCAGGTAGGTATAGATCACCTTGTAGTTGGAGGAATGTTGCAGGAAACTTAGACAGCCAAATTGTTTTTCTAACTTTAACAGGTAACAACAGACCTGAGGCAGCGCGGCTGTAAACATTTAATTACCTAATTTTCCCAAAGAGAAGGTAATCCATTGTGAAAGGAGTTTTACACACTTTCCCTCTCCTGCTTCTTGAACCATTTACCATAATGAGATACACCTAAATAGATGGAGTGGCTCAGTGGTCAGGTCTCCAACCATAAAGTTACAGTGGATGCACTTGGTGTCTGCTCAGCACTTTCAGATTAACTCTTGGCACCCTGAGTGTGCTCTGTTTTGTACCCCAGCCTCAAATGGCCTCTGACAAACGTGAACACCTTACCAAGGTGGGGGATTGCCAGCCAAGTTTTAAACTATCAGTAAAATACTTTTACTGCAATTCTTATTATTCAGAGGCCAAAGAGCTGTGTTGAACTGTACCATCTCACATCACTGACTTCCATACTTTGATGTATTCTCGTCTTCAGGGGTGTAAAAATTTCCTTTGTCTGTCATACTCACATTTTGAGGCAGGTTGAATGCTACATACAACAGAGGAATATTTATCTAGAATCCAGTAATCTACTAATAAATCTAGAGGGAATTTGGGTGGTTGTGACGAAATGTATTACCTGTGCTGATTCAACAAAACTTGACCAATAGAGTTCATAATTTATTTATGTATTAATTTATTTTGCTTATTTCAGGGCCATTGTCTGATTTACTGCTTGTCCTTATCAGGTGATTTGTAACTGGTATGTCTGATTCTCCTTTTGGTGAACCCTTGTGTTTTATACAGTCTGACAGGTTAGACAAGGAAAACTTTATTTTTCTTCCAGATTCCTGAATGGGTTTTAAACAAAGGTTAGTTCAGACGAATAAAACTTTGGGAATGACAATAATTGATTGTTTGTGACTAATGTTTTATGATCTCGTTTTGATCGGATTGGTGTCCACTTGAGGCTGGATTCAGAAGCACTTTCAGCAAACAAACTAAACATGTTGTAGTAAGGCCATGATTGATGATTTATTTTGACTGTGACCATTTCAATTTTATCATAGCTTTTTTTGGTCTTTAAGTGAGTTGTCTGTCTGACTGTTTGTGGTCTCCTGGATTTTTTGTCTTTTGTTTTTTATTCCATATTTCATTGTATTCAGAACCACTTCCTGAACAAGATAATAGGCCTCAAGAATTTTATCCTATTCAAAGTAATAAATAAATGCATATTAAGACTTGGAAATTGTATTGTTAATTTTCGTTGATGTAAAACCACATCTCAAATTATGTGTTTGTTTTTAATCTGCTTTTGTATGTTATCCAGATACCAGATAGCATAATTGAAGATCTAAAATTTGCCCATCTTTTGGTTTGGAACCACGCAGAGCCAAGTTATTTCAAGAACCATATTTGATTCCCAACCCGAAATATCACTATTTAAAGAGAGGGCTGCTTGTGCAATGTTTGCCTCCTCTGTAAATCAGATGTTGAAGTATGACTTACATACTGTAGGGCAAAAAGAAAAGGTAAAACTGGTCTATTTTTGAAGACAGACAGAGCTTATAGAGGGCCAACCAACACTGAGTCAGTCAGAGGATTTGATTTGTGTGCGTCAGATGTCTCCTGCGACAGACGGGCAGTGGACCACAGTTCACAGGTCAACATGTGCAGAACAAATACAAGCTGAAAGAGTACAAGCCCTTGATAAATTGCTCCAGGTTTGGCTTCTGATTTAAATCAACCAAAAAAAGGCTCTTTCCATAAATGGAAAACTAATTTCTCATGCTACTGTTGCAGTTATTGCAGAAATCCGATGCAGAGAAAGCAGAATAATTTGGGTCAGTCAGTGGCTTTAATCGGATAAGAAGAAATCACCATTATGTTTTAAAGGAGGTCAATCCTAATCTGGGAAACGGCATATATCCTGCATCATTCTATTCATCCTCTAATCCTGCGGATGACAAACACCGACATCATCAGGACTAGCGGGTGCCAGACACAGTCCTGCATTGTCAACTGCAACACCCACTGAGACCCCCGGGTATCCATATCTACAGTATATATTTACAGAAGCTGCTCAATCAGTTTATGACAACATGGTATGTTAAGTGCCCCAGTGGGGAACAGGATTATAACCTGAACCTACAACAGATTGGTGTTGGTTTCCTTCAATAGTTTTCTCCTCAACAGTTGAGTTTTCCATGTTATCAACCATTGCATATGTGATCATGCTGTGAAGATGAGGGATATTTTATTTTCGATAACAAGTTAATATTCCTCTGCCAGACACATTTCATCTGAACATTAATTTCTCCCAAAAAAAAGTTTTCTCTTTGCTTCATCACTTGATTTTTTCAAAATGTGTTTTCAATTGTTTCTGCAATGTTGGGAAAGAAAAAGTCCTGTTTTTGACTATACAGTTGTGCCTAAAAGTTTACACCCCCTCCAGCAGACTTTCTGATTTTTTGGCCTTTTCTCAGAAAATATGAATGATAACACAAAAACCTTTCTGTCGCCCATGGTTAGAGGTCGGATGAAGACATTTATTAACAAACAACTGTGTTTACTCTTTTTAAATCATAATGACAACAGAAACTTTAAAAATGACCATTTTTTTATACAAAAACACTGATTACAAGCGAAGATCACAGGTGAGGATGGTTACCTTTAGTAGACATTCAAACACATTCGTGTTAACTTTTGTGCATTTATCAGGACAAAACCACCAGAGTTGTGGAAACTTCTTCACAGGGTCATTTTTGAAGTTTCTGTTGTCATCATGATTTAAAATGAGTAAACGGTATATATTTTTTCCAATTAATGTATCAACCCAACCACTAACCATGAGTGATAGAAAAGATTTTGTGTTATTATCCACATTTTCTGAGAAAAGGCCAAAAAATCCGAAATTCTGCTGGGGGGTGTAAACTTTTGGGCACAACTGTATGTGTGGACATAGTCTCAATCTCTGGAAAACTAAAAGGATGTGAATACAAGTGTTTAGCCTCTACTGTTGGCATGTCTCATTTCTCATTTCCATAATTGTATAAAGTTTTCACCTTAGCTAAATGCACCAAAGCTGTTAAGTCAAATAAGCGGGGTTTCTTTTAGATGATATTAAGACAAAAGCTCATAAAAACAGAGCCGTCTGTTCTTCCAAGTCAGAAACTCATTAAGCACCCCCCAGATGTGAGGGGAAGACATCCAAATTGGTCCAGATTTTACAAAGGGCACAACCAATTACAGACTTGATATGAAACTAGTCCAACCAGGATGTTTCCAACACAGGTGGTTGCCAACACAGGTGTTCACAAACAATAACAGATGGTTTGGGCCTCAGAAGAATATATGTCTCTGCGTGTGTTTGTGCATTTGTTCCTGAATTTATGTATGTTTCTCAATTGAGCTAAAAGGACCAAAGTCTTGCAGTGCAAAGCACGGTAAGTAATGAAGATGATGTGAGTGGCAAACTTATTGTCAGACATAATTAGGACAGAAGGCTACAGAAATTCCAGCAATTTATTCAGGCTTTGTCTTTGCTGTAAAGAGGATTTGTTGTTATTGTTCTTTGTGACTATGATCACAAGTGAATAATAGACAATAATTATGAAAGTGTGTTTATAAACTACATAAGGAAATTGATCAAACCATAAACAGTGTGGATTAAATAATGTAAATGGATGGAAGAGGGGGTTGAATGAATGAATGAATGAATGAAAATGGATAATGGATAATCAGTGAAAGGATGGATGAAAAATTGAAGGATCAAAGATTACCAGACTGATGATGTATCTAGTTAGGTAGTTGGATGGATGGATGGATGAGTTGTAGAATAGAGTAGAATAGAATAGAATAGAATAGAATTGAACAGAACAGAATAGAATAGAAATATTGTATTGATCCCAAACTAGGAAATTGTGTTGTTACATCAGCAATTGTCAGCGTCTGTAGAATGATATAAAAATATGAAACAGAGACGCACACAATACACAAAAGAAGAATCAAGATATCTATAATTACAACAAGTTTTAAATTTATTTTTCAAAATAGGAAAAATAAATACAAATCAACTTGGATGTTAGCTGAATGAAAAGAATTTAAAATATTTGCTTGAAAACTGGATGGATTGTTATTCCATATGTCTTGGTGCACCTTGTTTACTTGTATTTGTGTGTTTAAAAAAGTTTAAAAATCTCATGAAATATGAGTAATTCCAAAAATTGTGTTGGATGCTTCTGATTTGAAAATCAAGTGGTACTGTGGTAAGAAAAGCGACATCTGTAATGCATGCACCTTTGTCTTTTAAGATCAATGACATGGGAAATTAAGCTGTAAACATCTTACACAATATGAAGCACATTTATCATTTTTCTGGCTTGGAGGGGAATACAAGGGGTGATGTGACGTTTTTGTAGCCTCCGGCTAGTCTTTGATGGCTATATTTCTATAAAAAATTTAGCATTAGTTATTGTATGAATGACGGAGGCAAAATGTGTGTTACAACCCGGGTAGATATGCTCCTCCAGGGACTCAAATAGAGCGTGAGAGGATAATCCCCTTCTTTTGGAAATCCTTCATCAGAGGCTCTATTTCCAAAATGATGTAATTTCCTTTTTACTTCTACTGATGTGGAGAACTGAGCACAAGTAGCATCAGCCTGACATGAGAGACCATAAAAGCTTGAATATAGCTCACTTCAAACTGCTCATGAATGGCTTGCATCCCATTTTAAGGCTGTATTTCTGCAAGGTGCTGCAACAAATCTGAGCGGACAGGGGAGCTCATGCATGGGTGCGGAAAATTGTGATGGCTGGAATGTAGCATAGCATGAATTATTATAAATGAACTCAGAAAGAGAATTAAAGAATATTCAGGTGTCAAAAACGGAGATCAGCTACTCAAGGGACTTGCATTTTCTGTAAGCCCTTTTGCTGCAGGTTGCCATATTATTTACTATTATTTACTAGATGTGTACATCCGAGGAAAGCTTGTGAATTTCCCTTCAATTTTCAACATAAGCACAGAAACCTGTCCATTCATTAAGCAGTAGCTTTAATTTAACCCCAGACTTTGTTCTGAAATCCCCCTGTTAAGTTTTCATGTCATGTTGGAGAGAGCTAATTCTTAAAAATAGCAAGAAAAATCAAAGTACAGATGAAAATAATTTGCTGAGGCTGAACCATCTAGTTTAGAAGTGTGCTAGCAACCAGTCTAAAATGGTGTTGACATTTCCTCGACTTCTTCCACAGACTTTGAAAGCTGTTAAGTGTTAAGGTCAGGCTATCTTCATCTCAAACAACCCAAAGTCACCTATGGATCATTAACTGTGATTTTTGCTGTTACAGGAATAAAAATGGCAATGTGAAGAAAGAGGCTTTGGATGAAAAAGGTAATCATCAAGGGAAGAAATCTGTGTGGGTGGAAATTGGGTGTGTACGGGTACCACAGTGGTAAGAAGTGCAACAAATAAGTGAATATCAAAAAGATTGGAACCTTGCAAAGAAGTTTGATATTTCCATTCATTTTTCAAAGGATTGACAATTTTGCATAATCTGGAGGCACTGCATTTAACCTCAAATGTTTCAAATGATTTTAGATGTAATCATTACAGCCTATAGCTTTTTTTATATAGTTGCTCAAATCACTGAATTTAAAATCAACAAAACTGTCTCCAAATGAACACTGTTGCTTTGTTGTGTACTAAGTGTGTTCAGTGACAGAATGGAAAAATTCAGTGCACTTTGATTATTCATCTGGCTCTCTCAAAATGGCAAAAAAGTCAAGTACGGAACACTGGATACTTTTCACGCTCAATGGCCCCCAACCCAATAGTGTGGCAAAGGAGCAGGAATGGATCAAACACTGGGTGATGGTTGCAATTTAAAACACCTGTGTGCGTTTGTGATCTGCTGTCATTATTGGTAAGTGCTAAGCAGCAGCGTTCAATTTGCAACAACACTACACTGTAAGTGCATTGTGCTTATTATTACACAGTTTACGCAGTGATCTTCATGTACGTGTACTCACGGTACAAGTATCCGATTTCAGACGCAACATGTGTCAACTTGTTTGTGTATCTTCACTTGGCAGCCAGGTTATGAGCATGACAGTTTATAGAAGGTGAT
This sequence comes from Thalassoma bifasciatum, assembly GCA_008086565.1. Lineage (NCBI taxonomy): Eukaryota > Metazoa > Chordata > Actinopteri > Labriformes > Labridae > Thalassoma > Thalassoma bifasciatum. The sequence goes on from RPOG01000105.1 coordinate 708,190, forward strand.
TATGCTAAATACAATTCCTTTGGGTATGCAATATCACTCTGCTTTGTGGTGAGATTCTAGTTTGGATTGCATTCTGCTCACTTTAAATTATCCATTATGTAGCATGCTCATTGATATTTTATTTGTCATAGCTAATCCTCTGACTATTTTTAGGACGAAGAGGAAGGAGCAATGGTGGTTGATTTTGGCCTCTTACTTCTTACTCTTCATACCATGTGGGCACTAGATATTGGTTGCAAAACACAATTTCACCTGTTTTCATGTTCAGCTATAACTATCTTTTAATTTTAGATCATGTCATGTGTCTGAATCAGGCCTATTACTTTTATTTTAGTTTTTATTGTATGCTACGACTGGAAAAAAATCATGGTTGGGATTGGAAATGAGTCCTCTGAGGATCCATTATGGGATAATTTGGTTGCCCTGAGATTCATTTTGTGAAATATTTCTGTAATTTTTACGACAGTCATGCTGTAAGAGAGGGAAAATATAGCCACATTTATGACCAGACTGTTTGTTTTCCTGTTGAAAAGATAAATAAATAAATAGTGTGGTGTTCTGACTCATGAGGCCTGTGGCTGTTTTATAATCAGCAGACTTTCATGGGCCTTTTTTCCCCCTTTTTTTTTGAGGGATAACTGTCTGTCATACCTCTGGCTTTGCATACCATGTTAAAATTCCTACCATGGAGTCTCCAGACTGTTCCTTTGATTAGCTGCTCTCATCTTGTTGGATAATCCATCCATCTCGCCCCCATCTTGAGAAGCTTATGTCATGACCCATTTGAACTTGTCTTAATCTCACTACCTCTGCCTCCTTCTTTTTCACAGCACCACAGCTGTTACTTCACCCTCTACCATGAGCTGTGGTACATGCAATACATCTATCTCCCTGTTTCCCTGCCATCTGTTGTGTCTGCTTCAAAGTCTCCGTCCCGCCAATCTAAGCATTGTAAACAGACAAGAGGTACACTGAGGAGACGTTTTTGGTAGATTACTATCTCCACCAGGTCCTCCTGATACTTTTTTTAATCTAGATATTAGAGATGAAATAAAAGGATACAATTTCAAATGTTTCCAAGTCCAGTATGACAAAGCTACATCTCATCTCTTTGTTTATCTGCTTGGTTTTCATCAGCAGATCTTCTCTTCTTTTCAACGTGCTCACAGGTTTTAATTTTTCGAACAGCACCATAAAAATGACACCTTTGTTCTTACATGATAGTAATACTGGTGTCACAAAATAAGGTTTCATATTGACACAACACAGCAAGATAACACACAGCAAGAACTCCAAATAAACACACACAGACATGAACACATACGTTGTTCCCCAAATGGCTCCAACACAACATCTTCACCACATTCTATCTTTGGTTCCACCTTTGAGGAGGGATCAGAGGTAAAACACCTTCACTTAATCATCACACTACCATGCTTTACACACTGTAAGGTACAACACAAGTTCGGCCAATTGTAGGTTAAGACATAACTGCCTGTCAATACTCATTGTTCGATGGGGAATACCAGGGTGTACTTGAGCTGTCTCTAGAGCATTCCCTCTTTGCTCAACCAAGTCTATATTGAACCATCTTTACCTGGCACATGTCAAGCTGAACAAACAAGATATCCTTGAAGCGAGGTGCAAGAACAGCATTAACCATCAACTCAATTTCAAAGTTGAATGCTTGTAATCCTGTTTTTTAGCTTGTATAGATGACAAATGCAAGTTGATGATGATTATTTTCATCAACCAAAAAACAGACACATATCTTTGATCCTGATAACTTTGCTGATAACGTTGTAAGGAGACCATTCATATATTGTTATCTGCAGATAGACTCAAAGTACACAGCTAATTCCTGTTTCTCTGCTTGGGATATTACATCAGAGCTCTTGAAGTCATGGATACAAATCTGTTACATGCTAGGCAGATCTGAACCCTTTTGCATCAGATGTAAAGCATCAAAGGTCTTGTTTTATTTTTCAATGTTCTTCCAAAAAAAGTGATAATACTGAATGTTTCAACCTGTATACAGATGAATCAGCTGATTCATTAAAATGAGTTATAACTAGAGCTCAGTGATAAGTAGATTAATATTCAGTATGCATCTTATGGCATTACATAGATACAAAAATTATTTAGAACCTCACCCAGCCTGTTAAAACATCAGCCATATCTAAATCGCTGAAACACAACCATTTCCAGGAGACTGCACAGCACACATTATGATAATGTAATAACAGAGGAACATTTAAAAAAACACAACAGCTGCTGAGGATAATATTTTTATACTTAGGCGTCTCCCTCAAAGTGAGACAAACAGATGACTGCTGCAAACTACATCACTGTTAAATTTCCCAAGCAAAGCACACATAAATGATCTCCAAATATTAACCAGATGGCAGAACAACAGTCTATGCTGAAAATTTTACAACAGAACAGTCATCAAAAGCACTGCCCTGCAGGGGTGGAAGATACATATTCACAGCACATTTAATGCTGTTGGCAAAAATGGAGTTAATACAGAACTTATTGTGGACCAAATGAACAAGAATAGATTGTGCTGTCTTATATCAGCTAGTTGTATAAATTTTAAATGTTCCTTCAGAACACTTTATTCTTAACTAAATGTTTGAAATGCAAAGAAGGTTTAAAGTTTGGTTTGTTGTGAATTCAAGCATTTGGCAATTGACTTGAAAAAAATTGAATGTAATATTTTCAAGTCTACTTTACTTTGTGTTTGATTATCTAAAAGTAAACAAGGTTTGTGAACTGAGCATGAGCTTTCATCTACATGAGAGCAGGTGCCCCTCCACAGAGCGGCCCATCTTGCACTGCCATGTTTCCAAAGTAAAAGACAAACCAGTAACACAATGTTTTCAGTCTGTGGTTATGCAAAATCAGGGACTGGGAAACATAAAAAAGTGTGCGATTGTCATGTACAAAATAATTTGTTTTGATGGTGAAAACTTGAAATATGGATTCTAGACATTTTTATTTATTGTCTAACTATGCATTGTATCTTTAATATATTTTTAATGCTGCATCCAAGTGGCTGAAATCAAATCTATTTAGAATGTTGGTCTTTAAAAATGTATAAATGAAAACATAAACTTTTTATGGACATGGCTGTTAAAATAACAGCTGTAAAAAAAAATAATAAAATCATATAGTTAAGTTAAATGTAATGTAATGTGTCATGTGTAAATTGTAAGGTGCAAAAGAATTTCACCATCAGAACATGTGAACTGTTACAGTGTCTAATTTAAAGATTTTCAGCTATGAAATTATACATATGTGCATAGATACACCTGGAAGAGCAGTGTTTTAAAGCAGAGCAATATCATATTTGCATGAAGCCTCATGAATTTCAATTATTATGAGCTTTTATAGACATAAGCCCCTGATTTATTTGAAGTGGGTTGATATTTTGTGATTACAGTTTAAGATATTCCACCTCCCTGTCTCTTTTCTGGGTGCCACATACCACGCAGGTGTCCAACAACTATAGGCTGCTACTACCCACTTGGTGGTCTTTGTGAGCAGACAGATTGTGGGGGTGTTCTTTTATGACAAGGGTTGAAATTCATCTTAATAAGACCACAGATGACACATGGCTCTGATTCCTTTTAATGTCATTGCTCATCAAACTTAGATTTTTCTTAATCAATTCATACTGCAGCTGACAAATTAAACTTACTCAGTAAGAAGGATCAGACTTTTCTGTTTTCTTCTCTTCGTCATAAAGCAGAGCATACGCTAGTTGATTGTGCTCTTTGCTGAGCGTTTTAAGGCCCAGATGGTAATTACCAGCTCACGATAAAAACGACTTGACCAAGTGTCCTAATTACCATACATATAGGTAGTCTCTCCATGATTCATTAAGTTTAACTGGGGGATGTGATCTCCCTCTGCCACCTTTTAAATGCCAAATCATGCACATACAGCACCAGCAGAAAACTCACTTCTCCTTCAGTCAAAGACAGAAGTCTCGAATCAGGCAAGAGTGTTTGTCCACTGTAATACAGCTTGGCTAGAAAACGAAATAGAGGCACTTCACACCATTCAGTGTTCTTTCTTCCTCGTCATTAATGTGCAGTCAATGACTTTACTTCAGATCATGCGTCTAATGCAGCCGAACACGCAGCTGGCACGGAACATTTATGGAGTCCAACAGAAACAGCCATGCTGCTTTTTACTTGTCTTAATTTAATCCTCAATAGCACCACAAAAGCAATTACTGCCTCACCGCTCTCCCTTTCGTCTCCGTTTTACTCCTGTCTCATAACACTACTGAAAAGCTATACTTGGGTTTATTGTTCTGGGCCCATTGTTTTTGCCAAGACAAAAAGACAACAGAAAAGTCTCTGATAGAAAGCCATTTAGATTTAAAGAGACATTTTGTCCTGTAGCCTGCAGCTGTGCAATTAATATTTTGGCGCTGTGATCAAACCCATGCACTAATCTTCAGTTTGAACTTTTGAACCAGGGAGAATTGTGTCTTTTTTATTGTAATGTTGACCATGAGGAAAGAGACCCATGTGCCAGAGCATTTGTACCTCAGGCTTTCCAATCACCCTTCTCACTTTTTATGGTTCTTTTTCAATGGTGTACTGCATCTTTGTGATAAGCCAATTCAGAGCACAGGTTGAAAATTGTCTCTCATTTGAGCCATAATGAGCGATTGATGTTTGTAAAATGGACAAAAAACAAAAAACAAGTTGGAATATTTCAGTTTCAGGCTGCTGATAAGACATCTCTCAGCAGAGCCATGGGCAGTGTCAGTCTATCTGTCTGACAGCCCATTGCTTTGGTTCAGGCCAGATAACATCGACAACTGTTTGAAGGGCTGCTATAGGTTTTTCATTTTCCATTTCCCAAAATGATGAATGTTGCTGACTTCAGTGATGTCCTGAGTTTCTTTCCATAACTGCAGGATGGTAAAAAATTTTTATCCACATGGCTCAACGAAGACAGTTTTAGGGTGCAGGGCAGCATCCACTTCAAGCACAGAGGTTAAGTCCTCTGTACTCTGGCCCCAGTTTGACTCCAGCCTCCAACCTTTGGCTGCACGTCAAACCCTCTCTATCTTCCCCATATGAGGGCAAACAGCTAAAAAAGCATGGTACTAAAAGCATGGTGGTGCAAGACAACAATGGCAAGGTTATGCACTAATTCAAACATATTTGAAAAGTTTAAATTCAATTTCTGACAGGATTGCTATGCTGAATTCCACCTTATTCTAAACTCTGTTAAAGAATTGGAATAACTTCACTTGGCTGAATTTCTCCTTGTCCATGACTTAGTTTGAATACTGAGATCAACCAACCAGCTGTTTTTCTGATGGGCCTTAAACTCAAGTGAAAACCAGGGGCAACTGAGTCTTTGCAGTAGTGTTTGCACACCACGAGTAGCTGTCTCTGATCTTGGTCTTATCTTAGATGCATCTCTTCTTATTGGGTTCCTCTTTAAGATGAAAACATTATCAAATCACTTTGGTACAGGATGTGTTTTGAAATGACCTGTACCTTGGAAAATTTCCTGCCAGTTTCATATTCAAGGATGTATTTGTCTAAATTAAAAGTACAAGATTTTTGCTTTTTCATGAACAAAGACTGTACACTGAAACGTAAAAGCCCTGTGTATACTGATGCTGTTGAAAATGATCTTTGTGAAGGTTTTCCACTCCACACAAGTAGCTGTAAGGTAATGTCTGGTCATTGAGCTGCTCACATCAGACAGGAAGTGTCAGACCCCTAATGGCCTGAAAATGATGTTTCTTATCTTCAGGCTGGGAGATTGATGGAGTGCAAAGATAAGGGAGGAGCTGGCTGCTGATGAAGCACTGATGACACAGGATGTGAAACATTCTTTAACACACAGCTGCTGCTGCTGCTGCAATGAGGTGCTCATTAAATCTATTTGGAGCATTTATTAAGGTGTTCAACTTTAAGGATTATGTGTCATTATTCTTTCCACATGTTCTCTTGTTAGACTTGTTAAAATAAAACCTAAGCATAAGAAGTTGAGCAAACAATCCTCTAATCAGTGTTTTTTAGTATACACAGCTCAGTTTATATTTTAAATGGTCTCAACCAAACTTCAGATTGTGGTTTTTATTACAGAATCATATAAAGTTACCTTGAGAAATGGACCCTGTGGGCTCATTATTTCACAGCAAGTCACAGGAATAAGCAACTTTTGAGAGATACACAGCAGTAGAAACGCACTTGAAGTAAGCAGAGAGCTCCTCTTAAAGCCCTGATTAAACATCTGAAAGCTTTCCAAGAAAGTGTTACAAATCTGAATTGTTAGGGTAAAACTTTTAGGTTTTGCTCTTATACTGGTGAATAAGCATTACGTGTTTCAGACATAGTGCTCCATCCATGAAGCTATTCACTGACAGCATGGAAAATTGACCTGACAAGCCTGGCTGATGTTGCTTACGCTGCCATGGTCACAGAGGTCCAGAGGTTGCAGAGGTACAGTTACTAAATAGTGTCAAATGTTTAAATATGGAAAAATGACACAGAATCCAGAGCAACCCATTAATTGTGTTATGATTTTTTATGGTATGTATGCAAGTTATGATTTTAACATGCACAAATATAATTTTTTTTCAACCTCGTAGGCCCAGATCAGTCACCCCCTTGTGAGGGGCATCTATCCCCGGAAAGCACTGTTTTGCTCCAATTCCAGGGGACAAATTCCTGTAAGTCCACGACTATTAGACTAGAGAAGAGTATGTTCAGTGACTGTTAATACTGAATGGCACCGTTATAGTTACAAAAAAATTCAAGGATTTTCAAGAGTTATTTTAAAAAGAAAAGTCAAAAATTACACCAAAGGAATCATTGACTTGGCGTTGATGTTGTCTATGCACAGTAGCATCCTGGGAGACAGAATATCTTGTGCACTGAGCACATATAATGGCTGATAATCATTTAAGTGTTAGCTTTCCTTCTTTGGAAAAACAAAAAAATAAAAAAAGACCTTTTTGTTGTCCACCTCCCTCAGATAAAGGACAACAAAACAGCTGAGTTGTTGTCTATTCCTCATCCAAAGAAGCACCCACCCAACAACATGCTAAGCTAGCTGTTAGAGAAGTGAGGTGCAGTTCATCGTCAGACTGTTCGCAGGTGTCTCGCCAGATTATGCTGCTCTCTGAGGTGTGAGTGATTTTTCTTCCTCAGATCTCAACATTTTGGGTAAGAACTTCTCTTGTCAAACTGAGAAAGAAGATGAGAGTTGAACAGAAATTGCTACAGCAATGAAAGCTGAGTAACTAGCATCAGGTAGCTCCCTTGCTCCTTCAATTTTATATTTCAGCCATCTTTGTCATTGTTGTGTTTGTCTCTTTGTTGCACACCAAACAGTGCAACAAAGAGACAGTTAAATCTGTCATTGTCTGTCATCGTGTGTTGCGTCTCTCAGGTTTAAAAATTGGAGATTATAAACATCTTTTACTGTGTGCAAGGCTTTTACTTGGCACACCAGGGAGGAGTCAATCCCCCCATACAGCTGAGGCTTCAGGCTGGAAACAGAACAAACAAAAAATGTAGTTGTTTTAGCAAATGTGACTTGATGGGATTTAGTGAATGATGGGTAAAGCTTTGCTGATTTTGTTCCAGGAAATGATAGAGATGTTCAACATATCTCTCATTTATGATCACCCCTAAGGCTATGAATGCTTCCTCTGATTTTCGCAGTGACTGTGCAGTTAACATGGAAGCCTTCAGTTAAGGTTGTTACAGTTTTGAAACACTGTTTGCAGTTTGGGTTGCATGTAAAGATCATAAAATCTGCACAGCACATGTTGCCAAGCTTGCCTGGTTGTCACTCCTCTCTGCAGTGGAAGTGACTCTGACTGCGGTTAAGATTTTGGGTGGCTCACCCCACAGTGAAAGATGCACTGCCTTTAATTTGATCTTCTCAGATTAAAGAGTGGCATGTGTCGACAGGAAACATGGCTGTTAGATGTGGAGAGCAGGTTGAGATTAATGACACATCACTTGTTAAACTTTCCTTGTAGGCCTGTCTCACTCCGTCTCATTTGGCTCTTTTGTCATTGTTTCACTGTGGCTAACACAGCATAATGAGTGTGATAAATCAATGCTGTCTGTTTTGTGTGCTGCCGCTGCTCTTTGAGATACTGTATAAGCAGATTTATTCTGTTGTTTGGGCATGGAATCAACAATGCTTGGACTTCTCACACTGACTACTTAACAGAGCTGCTGGACGGTAAAATTTTCTCATAAAAATAAACAGTCAGATCATCAAAGCACTACCACAATATCTAAGGCTTGTGTCTTTTTATTTTTGTGCTGGCAGCTCCTACAACCTCAATTATAGAGCGCTTCTCACCAAATCTCACTGTTGTTAAATTCAGAAAGTGTTCTTACTGCATTTATTTTCCCCTCTGTAGTGACCTTAAAGTTTGTTTTGTTGTATATAACACATATTTTCTTTTATTTAAAGAAGTTCCGCTAAAAAACAGTAGAATATGGTTCCATATATTTAATACTGATGTATGTCAATTCATGTACTTGATGCACAGTATATAGTCTTATTTTTTTTGCTGTTTCTTTTTTGCTTTATCAGTCCCCAGTATTTTGGCTACTGCTTTTTAAAATTGTCTAGGCTTTTTTCATATTCCAAAACATGAAGCAAGTTATTTCATATATCTTTATTTGTGTATATTATATGTCTATATTAGCATATGCCTGTAATACAGTTCCTATATCATAATAGAAAAACTGTCGTAAAAGCCTCTGTCGTCATTTTAAGTTACAATCTGATTTAATGATAGACTACTCCCTTTTAGCCTCATCCATTGCCTCGCCCTCTCCCTACTGGAAAGTGGAGAACAAGTTGTTCATGCCCAGCTTGGCTTTCTCTTTTTTTTTTTTTTTTTTTTTTTTACAGCTGCAACCCACAACCAGCACTCTACAGTCTTTGAATCTCGATGGCCTGCAGTTCACACAATATTACACTGTCACATTAGAGACAAACAAACAATTTTACTGAAGTGGATGTCTGACTCTCAGCCGGCCATTAAAACAGATGCCTTTATCCATAGTGGCGTGTATTAACTGAGGTAAAAGGTGTTCACTGTAGTGTCAAAAGTGTCTGCACAGCATGCTTATTGATAATCTTCTGCAATTTTTCAACAAGCAGCAAATATATTTAATGACAAAGTAATTAAAATTTAAGGGTGCTGTAGTAGCTGCTTGTTCATAAGTTGATTTGTTTGACCCCAGTCATTTATCAAAAACATAGAGAACTAATTCTGGTGAATAATTAAATGAAATAATGTTTAAAAAGTCAATCAATAGCATAGATTTATGCAATATCACTTAAGTTAGGACAATTTGTACTCCAACTATTTCAGTTTATACACCAGGAAAAGCCACCTTGCAACTTGTATACAGTTGTCATTTTCCACACAATGGCTGAAATTTACAGTCACACCTAAGAAGCAAAATGGGACTTTTTTTAACCTAGTCATGACAGAAGAAAGCTTTCCTGGCATCATTTGCACAGGAAATTGGGACCTCAGTTAGGGTCTTTTGGCACACCACATGTATCGATAAAATACAAGGTCCCTCAAATTGTATTTCCCTGTGGCCCCACATTAGAAAAATCATATTTTACATTTAAATCCAATTATTTTCAGGCATGTTTACCAAAGTTTTTGACAATTCATCAATGCTAATGTGAGAAAATTTCATGTGGCATTGATTCTGGCACCCTATGTAGATAAAGTAGAGTCCAAGTTCTCCATGCAACCACAGCATACTGCAAAGTGTAGCACTGGTCATAAGCATTAAAAAATAACCTTTTAGAGATGTTGAAAAAGAAAAATTCACTCCGCTTTGTTTGGAATCATAAAGTGGATTGCCATCCTACAGTCCCCATTACTTTACATAAATTGTCCAGTGGGGAAAAGTTAAATACAACTGTCTGATTTTGGTCAAGTATTGCAGGAAATGGCTCACAATCCACCAGTGCAGGCAATGAGTGGCAAAAGTATTACGACCTGGTATAAAGTCGTGTGGCACCGTATTATTTTCTAGCTTTATTTATGACTATGTATTTATTGTTTTTTTCCAGTCAGACAAAAACATAGCAGTAAGAAGTGGTCAAGTCACTCCAAATGAGGGATATTGAGATGTACTTACATAAATAAACCTCTATCAAAGAACTTTTTTTGTATCATCCACATCCCTTACTCGAGGCCTTTCATAGCTCAGAACATGATGAAAACTACACAACTCAACGATACACGGTTTGTTCTTTTGAAATAGCGGTAGGAAATTGCGAGACATATTCATTTCATTTTGGCTCACTACCTTGACTAACAAACAGACTGAGCTTTTGATTAATGAAACCACAAATGAACACAGAGCTGTCCCTTTGAGTTTCAGACCAGATGCTTGATAGCTCATAATAAGACCTGAGACATGAGCTATCTCAAAGCATCAGGAACAACACATCTGCCATGAATATTTAATTTTAATGACCATCATTATGGTTCAATTATTGTCAAGAAAGTTGAGAGGGAAAAATCATTGGCAGTAAAATGCAATACCTAGACAAAGTGAAAGAAACTCACAGGATAACAGCTTATCTTGTTTACCTTGCCAGCCTTCAGTTATCCTTGGGCTGCTCTGAAGGAAAAAGAAGCAGGAGCAAATCCTGAGGGGGGTTTTCTCTGCAGGTCAATATACTGACAGATCCTGAGACTGCTTCATGGAGAGAGAGAGTATGTGTGCTGTGTCTTTGTGTATAAGTCTGTGTATGAACAAAAGATGTGGGGATATTTTCACTCAAAGAGAGAAGCAGACAGTTGAAAATGGAAAGATTTATGTTCATTTCCTCTCCACTTCTCTCCCTTGTGAACAAGGTATGAATATGAATATTTAACCAACATAAACCTGACGACCATTGTTGCATCAGCTGATGGATTGGTTTGACTGGGGGCGTGCCCCTCCTTTGAACATTGTTGCTCTTTGATTTAATCTGGCAGCTGGGGGTGTGTGTTTGAACACAGAGGTGTAGCCTTTCATTGTTCTACACCACTGCCTCTCGAACTGTGAGGTGTCTGGGGACTCACATGCAGGTTGTCATCCCAACCAAACACTTCTGCAGCTAATTAAAATACCTCTAGCCACAGAGGAGATCTCCTTGGTGAAATCATCTGTTGAAGTGCTTGGATTGGAAAAAATTAGAGGTCCTTGCTCTCCAAACATGTATCTACACATCCACAGCCAAGGGCTTCATCTATATTATTTGATTGAGCAGAAAAACTTAATTCCTGTCAAGCAGTTACATTTGAAGCAGTCTTTTAGTTTTATTGTTTGCCTTTTATAAGTTAAAATTTGATTGGTAAGAAGCGAATGTGTCTTATTTTGTTATTATTATTGTCAGAAAATCTAGCACAGGAAAAATTGCAAACAGATGAGATTCACCACTTTTTAAACAAGGAGAACCAAAAACTACACAAACTAATAGTTCCATAAGCTAGCTTTAATTTTGACAGCGAGTATGCCAACAAAAATGTTACACGTCTTGACATTTCCAGTTCTTTATGATTTTTTGATCATCTTTCCTCTAAAACATAACTAAAGTAATAGGCACATTTCCACCCGCTGAATGTAAACGTGTACTGCTCCATTTTTTCAAGCTGGCTAGGTTTGTCAGGTATGTATGACAACTAAGAAAGAAAGACAACTAGCAAAAAAATATATATAAACAAGCAAAAAAAAAAAAAAGAAAGAAAAAAGTACTCATGGTAACACTCAAAAAGATGGCCGTGACCACAAAGTCAGCTACTAAAAAATGTAATGTCTGGATCATTGTATTTTAAGTCAATGTGGAAACTAACAACAGTAAGGACATAACCAGTTATTTTTACTGTTATTACTGCAATGAATTACTGTCCAACACTGATGCTAAAATCTTTCTTGAATTTTTAATGATGATTGAGAGTAGCATCATAAAAACTACAACTTGAATATTCAAGGGTAGTTTAAGGTGCTATTTTTTGTTTCAAATATCTAACACCTCCTTGGCTACACCATAACAAATGCTTTTTCTTACATAGTTACTCTCCCTCACAAGCAGTACATGGTTAGATACACTTCACAGTATATTGAGCTCTTCAATAAAATCACCACTCTAACTAAAATCCCAACATTTCCTTAACCCCCTTTGTGTGCCACTGAACATAATCCTTGCAGCAATTACGTGTGTCAGCCCGACATAATTCCCCCTCACCTCATTCCCCCTACCTGAACTTTCCTGCCCATCTCATTATCAGTCACTCACTACACATTCCACTTCACCTCTATTGTTCACACGCTAAAACCTCAAAGCCTTGTGCCTTTTCTGTCAACATATTTTTTCTACAGTCTCGCTGACAAACAGAAAAAAATGTCAAGACAGTATATCCAATTTTTGGCAGAGAAAAAGACTAACTGCCAAGACAATGAGGAAAAACAAAACAGTCAAAGGTATTTTGAACTGATCATCTGTTTGACATACTGTTTCTACAGTCTGAAATAATGTAGGTGAGTGCAATTAAGACTCACCACACACAAAACATAACATTTGCATTCATTATTCCAATGAGTTAAATGACCTCTCCAACACCAAACAGGAAATTACAAAGTCAGCATCACTTTTTCTGCTTTTCTAACACTCCATTCTTCCTTTGCTGTTACTCTATGAAAACACAAGCATTCAAACTTTGGGTTCCTAATGAGTAAATGGCACATATTGATCTGCTCATTGAGTAACTTCAGCTGCAATACGTCTGAGCTTTAGCAAGGTAGCACGTTTTGTCAATGTCACCTTCTGCTAGATTGAGCAGTTTTACTACCAGCAAAAAAGGTTGAGCTACTCCATCAGAGGGTCAAATTGCCTTTGATATAGTATTTTGCACAAGCACTCTACTGCATTCTTCAATGTCTAAATTCAATTGCTCAATTGTTTTCTCTTTATTTTTTACTGTTAAATCTGTCTATGAAATTGGTTGGGATTAGCTTCTGTGCTCAAAATAAAGACATTGATTGAGAGGCTAAATGAAAGAAAACTTGGAGGTAAAACCAAACAGAAAAAAAGACTTCAAGTTCCAACATGCATAGCAGTGGTTCACCCAATGCAGGAGACCTAAAGGGGACCACAGGTGGTCTGTATGTTTCAGCCATGGACATATAAACGCTCATCTCAAACCCCTCATTGTCTTTCCATAGTTGGAAGATTCTTGCTGTGCAAGTGGGAGCTTTGAATGTGTTATTCCTACCATTCACATTTGGCCCCAGTTATTATAGGAGATGTTTTTCTTTCCTCCAAGTCTTTAAAGAACCTTCAATGCACCAAACAATCGTGCTGCAACAGCCTCTCATGTACCTGAAAAGTAGGACAGTGAAATAAATCTCTGTCCAGCCTGCCTGTCAAACCTTCCCTTTGGACTGTGATACCCCTGAAAAGCACTCCAGTACTCTACCAGCTGTATCATTTTTGTATTTAGATAGAGTAAAAGTCCTGCATCAGTCCAGTCTGAGGGGGGAAAAAAGCAATCAAAAGGAAAAATATGAGTTCTGGATGGATTATGAGGTTTTCTCTGTTGGGGAAAAAAGTAGCACTGTTGACATTTATTTTGCTAGCCCTGATAGGGATCAATATCACATTTGAACTCTAACATAATATGTATCTATGTAGTTAAAAGCTATATGGAATGTTTGGATATATTTAATTAATTTCAGGCATTAAGGTTTATATAGTGTTTTTTAGCATTCTACTGAAAAGTAATTGGGCTGCATGGTAGCATTGTGCTGCCTCACAGGAAAAAGGTCACAAGATTGAACACCAGTCTGGGTAAAGTGGGCCTTTCTGTGTGACATTTGTATGTTCTCCCTGTGCATGCATGGGTTCTCTCTGGCTCCCTCCCACAGTCCTCCAGTCTTGATTCTTGCTTGTGTTGAACAATGCTTTGGGCAAAAGCGTCTGTGAAATAATGAAATTGTAGTAAAACGGGTGATTCTAAATAGCCCTTTATATGTAACTGTGCGCAAGAAGGGTAGTCTGTCTCTGGGTCATCTTGGCTGGCAACCAATCCAGGGTTCTCCAGCATCCTGAACAGGATGAGCAGTTGAGAAATGATGAATGAAAAGTGATTTTTGTATTTTGAATATGAACACTATTTAATGTCAAAAGTATCACAATATAGGTGTTGACTTTAAAGACAAAGAAAGATGAGAGTTAATTTTACTATCAATGGGAGTAAAATTTTAACTCCCACAAAAGTTAAATTTCATCTCCCAAGAAGAGTTAAAGGTTAACTCCTGGAAAAGACTAACTTTAACAAAAGCCAAGGGTTTATTTAATTGTCTCACAATCACATGTACACTCAAACTCAGTTAAATCTGACTCACAGAGGGGTTATTCACCAGGCTAAGTACATATAAACACTGGGTTTTAATAAATGCCATGAGCTTGAGACTGTAGCACCGTCTCTGCTCAATACATCAAAGGAGACATTTTGTCAATGATTAAGAGAATGAATAATTGACAGGGAATCACTGGGCTGATATAACCCTCTTTCTCCTTTAAAATTTGAATAATTGTTTGTGTCATGCTAACTAATGCATGAAAACAAATCATTATTGGTCTTTCCCCTTCACTGATTCAACATTTGCCTTACATAAGCTCTTGGTAGCTTCACACTCTGGTCAGCTGATGCTTGTTGGACTCAAGTTTGCCATGCGAGGGCAGTTTGAAAGCCCTAATTAAAATATAACGACCTGAAACAACCGTTGCATCAACCATCTACTGATTAATGTCTGAACCTACTGCAAGGAGTTCTGCCTGGTTTCAAAATAGTGTCACTAATATTCAGTTTTAATACTCAAAGTTCATATCACATTTTCTTTAATACTCTTTTTGTTATTCAATCATGTTCTGTTACGCTCCTATCATCTCACCAAAGATGATTACAACATGTCAAGTATTTGCACACCTGATATTATACTTTGTGGATTTTTTGGTCAAAGTTTGCTGCGTCATGGCTTTTTGTTTTTGCTTTTCCAAGACAAAATATTTGTGGCACCTGGGATTACATATGTTACCGCAAATCCACCAAAAGACAATTTGACATAGTCATTTAACTCATAATCAAATTGAGTTTCACTATCTTGTCACTCAAACCATGATCCAAGCATACACTGGGATTTAATTAATGGTTGCAGGTCTTTGCATAAATTCATGCACCAAAGGTCCCCAGCAGGTTAGAAATCAGGATGCATCACACACAATTTCACAGATTATCTTCCCTGTTATCGTTAATAAACTTATACAAGATTAGAAATTACAGTGCATGACATACTTCACATTATTAAGATCTTGCCAGAGGCGGCTATGAATCACCTTTGGCTTTCTCTTTTACACACACACACACACACACACACACACACACACTCCTTCATAACTGTCAGCCACTCAGTCTAGTTCTCTGTATCTTTCCTTCCTTCTCCTTTCAAACTAATGTGAATTTTCTGCAGCCTCTTTGTCTCTTAAAGCTCAACTTAGAGGGCATGTTAACTTGCCATGTTCTCAGAAAAATCTGACAAAGAAGACCAGGACTGTTGAGCTTTTAGAAACTTACAACACAAGAATGGAAAAAATTCCGCCTCCAAACTCCAGCAACTGGTCTCTTCAGTCCTCAGACGTTTATAAACTGTTGCTAAAAAAAGGAGAGGATGCCTTAGAGTAGGAAACATGGCCCTGTCACAACTATTTGAGCTGTGTTGCTGCCATGAAATTTGAAAAAAAGATCATGTTTTTTTTTTGTTTGTAGGTGCGAATTTGTAGTTTGAACATTTGACCTGTTACCTTTGTTTTATTTTAAATTAAGTATGGGTTTTCAAAAATGTGTTAATCATTACATTATGTTTTTGATTTACATTTTGCACATCACCCTACCTTTTCTGAATGCTTGCTCTTTGCCAAAAAACCACAGATAATTGTTGGAAAAAAGTCAAAGACATTATTTCTCAAATGTGTTTTTTGAAATTTGAAGTTAAAGTTATATTGTTTCATGGTTTTTCTACTAAGTTTAGTTTCATCATTTAATGCATTGAGGCTGGGTATAACAACTGTTGAAGGCTCTGTTCATAAACGTGGCTTCTGCAGTGCTGTGCCCACAGATTTGTGGTGGGAAAGAGAAACAGAGATAAAGCATTAAAAAATAACACCGGGGTTATTAAATGTTCCATACCTGTGAATAACTGCTTCAAACTGACTATGACGCTGTTCAGCTATCACCTGTCCTAGCCACAGAGATCTCTGCCATATAAAAGGTAAGCTAAATGTTGGCTGAAAGAGCTGACTGGTCAACAATGTAGCTCCACAAGCTCATTTCTGCGTAAATGAGTCTGCTGTCAATGTATTTAACAGTGTACTCAAATCACTCAATGCATTCATGGTACCATTTACTTTTGTTATTAATTTTAGATAGCGATTTCAGGAGCTGCAATCTTAAAAATGTAACTTTTTTCCCATCTTTAGACATATTGTACTTTCAAAGCCCTAAAGAAAAAGCCCTGCTTATAAAGTCTCAGCACGTATATTTAAATTTCAGAGCACAGGGGATGAGTGTCTACGCCAATGGAGCCTCATTAGGAGCCAAAAAGCTTTGTGTGAAATGTAACAGTTAAGGTCAACCCTGAGGTCATATTTACACCACAAGACGTTCAATGCTTTTTTCAAGGGTAGTTTTTGAGATTTTATCTTGCCACCATCCCTTCCCAGAAGATTTACACCAACATCATTCTCAGTTTGCATGTTCTGCGTGTGTCTGAATAAAACAGGACTACCATACAAATCAGCAATTGTGCACTGAAACAGTCAATGTTTTCCAAACACGTACCTACGCAGGCATTAGAGCTTTAATTAACTACAAGTTGCAGCACTGTTGGAAAGTCCGTTAACAATGAATTTAGAAGATTGCAGCCTCTTTATTTGAATTAGCTGTCATTAGATTTTGGCTAATTAGATACAACACAGATCTGCAAAGAGACATTTAAGATTTAATGAATACATCTTCAGTTAAATTACTGTCAACAAAGTGTGACATTTGGCGAGGAGTAAACAAATGAGACAGAAAGGTTATGATTGAATATCTGCTTGACCTGCAGTACTAACAGTCTGAGAAGTCTGATCTCTTTGTTGGCATTTCTGCCGAGCAATTCAGCTGTTAGTGCCAGGCTGTGACTTGGCAACCTTCTCATAGTGTCATTGACACAGCAAAATGATGATGTTTAGGACAAGGTCAAGTGCTTTTCAAACAAATCCATCATCTGACGTAATAGCAGAGGTCAGTTCAGGCTGCGTGAGCCTGCGTTATTCTCGAGTGGGTGAGAGAAAGTGCACAACAAGGAGAGGGCGAATGAATACAAACATCCTCATCTCTCTATCTTTTCCTACCTTTGTCTCTGAGGGGATTTTACCCTTGGATCATTCTCAGACGTACATCAATACATTGACCGGAATAATGCATTGAGCTCCCGGAGGTATCTGTTTCCTTCCCTCTTTCTCCCGACAGCAAGTGTGAGACTGAAGCCTTCCTCTCTAATTCAAGAGGGGGAAAAGTGCTCCAGCATTAAGATGTTTCAATCATTTTGCTTTGAAGACAAGTAGCAGTGAGAGCAAGTATCTAATGAGGATTGGCTGCAGAATCAAATGAGCTTTAAAATAGCCGACACGCTTTCAAAAGTATTGTAAATTCAATTAATACAGTCTGAAAATTAAAAAGATATGCATGGAGCAAAGATGTGCCTCATGCTCACTGGGGCCTGAATCCAGGGGGAATTGAGATACAGTGTGTGTATTCTGCTCCCCATTCTTTATCTTGAGTCTCTGTGGTGGTTTTTCCATTACCAAGAGGAAGTGGGAGCAGCCAACCCCACTGTCTCCCAATGGCTTAGCTCAGCTTGCTGGAAAGATAGATTCAGAGGGTCTTTCACTTCTTTATGTGAATCCACAGCAATAAACAGAGCTTGTTTAATTTGGAACTCTTTAATACCAAATATGATTGATACATAATGTCTCGGAGGGAAAAACAGGTCAGAAATTAGCAATAAATCATGGCTAATGTAATTAAAGCCACTGGCAGTAGAGTGGAAACAAAGAGGGGAGTCTAAAGACAAGACAAAGAACTGCGCTAGATGGATAAGACTGCAAAGTAATGGTACACCTGGTCCATTCATTTATTACCCTTTCTGCACCTTTCTGTACTGCTGTTGATACTTTGATCTGTCTAGACTAAATTTAACACTTCACATCTGCTAACATGCTGTGCCATCCACTTCTATGCCAGAGTCGTAAATTGCAGCCACCACAGACAGAGAGAGGAATGCTTCTCAGGACAAGGGCAGTCTGTCAAGTTTCCTCTTCTTTCCTTTCTGTTCATTTAGTATATACATATATATATATATATATATATATATATACACACACACACACACATACACACAATAAAACAAACACACACACATTTTGGGAATTGAACTCAATTTGGTGAGAATAAAGCGTTTCATGAATGGGAAAAAGAAATTACTTTAGCTTTACTTGGTAAAACTACCCAATTACACCAGATGTATCTCTAATCTGGCTTTGCTCCATTGGTACTGTCAACTCACACCAGCTGTGCATCCAGCCCAGCATGTTGCAGGTCTGCCAGATAGCTCGAGTTGTGACAGCAAGGACTTCCCACTCTGTTGATGAGCCTATCCCTGTTCATGCTGGGCTTTAAACCTTCAAACCTGTTGACTCTTGGCCTGGCTGTGCTCATGGTGTCCATTTGTTGCTAGAGGTCAAGCTAAATAGGATATTGTTTTGGCCTGATTTCTTTTATTTTGACAGTCACATGCTCTCTTTTTAGGTAATATATGTGCATGATTTCCTGTCCAGCTCAAGCTGCTCTATGGTGAAGTGACCGACAGCTCCAGCATTCAGGAAAAAATGGGATTGTTGCATATATTCCTGCGACCTGCCAGAGCAAGGACGCAACCACACTATGACAAAGTGGATCCAGTGTAAGTTAACACATTGACTTGAGTAGAAACCTATCTGATCTGGTTCTGTGATGGTGAGCAGAGCTGGACCAGAAATGCATCTGGTGTATTTAGGACGTTAGAATGGCAAGAGCTTTGCAATTTTACAAGAGCATAAGGAAGTTTGTGTTGAACAAAAGTTACCTTCGGTGTAACTTCACAATAAAGAGAGGCTTGCTGATCAATAGTTACGGTAGCTTGTTAACCTATCTAAGGACCATCTCAAATTCAAGTATCATTAAAAACCTGAAGTATTTGCGCTTCCCAGTGGTATTTTTTTCATGAGGGTAATCACAGGCAGATATGGAAAAAAAAAAAGCTCTGTCCTACTGGAAAAAGCGTCTTAAGCACTCATGCACAGGGCGTTTTCTGAACGATTTTCAGTCATAACAACATTTATCCAGACCATTTTTAGCCTCATTAGATAGAGCGTTTGAAAACAAAGTTTCAGTAGCAAGGTTGACAAATGTAAGTCAGTTTGTCTCTCTTGCTTCACAGACAACAAATTCATGTCCAAGCATCAGTTTATCAGTGTATTTCTTCTCTCTCAAATTTTCTGTTTTTGATGGACTGATTAAAATTTAAGACAGCAAGTGGCTTTCTGCCATAATCCCTCTGTGGCTTTGCTTCTCTCACAAAAAGTCAAGGCTGTTTTGTTTTTCTATTGCAATAATGCTACTGGACCATGAAATGTCAGCCTCTCTAACATGGTACTTCATCGCCACACAAGGGGCAGAGGTGGCTTGGGAGGAGGCTGACATTATGCTGCCACATTTTAAGACTGCCTGGTCCTAACAACAAAACATATTTGATGCTTAAAACTGAATGTCACAGCTTCATTGAATACCCTGAGTGTGTGCTGTAACAGAGAGAGAGAGAGAGAGAGAGAGAGAGAGAGAGAGAGAGAGAGAGAGAGAGAGAGGACCGCTACCAAGGTTGGAGAAGGTCATTTAGCGTCTTTGCAATTAAAATGTAACTATTCAAGCAAACCCCTTAGCACCTTTTCTTGAATTATTAAAATTTTTAGTCAAAAGGTATTCAGAATTCCTGTCTCTTAACCCTCGACCACATTGGATAAACAGGTTGTGATAAACAAATTTGCTCTAAAGCTGTTTTTTATGGAGCACTACCTGATTGAAGACAGAAGTTAAACACCAGCTCTAGCTTAAAAAGAAAGGAAAAAACAGAAATTGTTGTATTAACCCGTCAATTTTTATTAAGACATGGAAACTAAACTCTGGAGCTTTCAGAGTCCTCATGGAAATAACCCATCCAAGTAAGGAGAGGTAAGAAAGGATAAATGTGTAATGGAGTGAATTGACTTTTCTGTTTCATGTTTATTTCATTAACCACAACAATCCCCCAAACCTCCCAGAGGTTTTTTGTAGAATTATTTTACTTTTTTTTTTTCCTTAAAAACCGAACACAAGAAAAACACGGCTCGACTTGGGCAACAGAAATCAGCACCTGGCCTCTAGAGCGCATCAGTCAAGAAAAGCTGAGGGAATAGGGAGAAGAGTTGGACCAGAGCATGTACAGTGTTTCACAGGTGATGAGCTGACAGGCCATGGAAAACAGAGCATTGTTGTTCTGTCTGATCAGACTGAAGCTGGGGAAGGGGCTTATGGACTGCTACAATGCTGCAACATGACACACCACAAGAAAAAAAAAACACATTACGCTTTTGTTTGTTTCCTGGCAAAGTAAATGCCAATTATTGTTGTTATTTTTGTTGTTTTTTTCACCAATGACTTATAAGTGTTTTGTGAAAGGTCAAGTATTGAGCGGAGATGGGGGATTATTAACTGTGAACACCATAATGTGTTATATTTTTTTCTTTTTCTTATTTTTTTTATTTTTTGTTTACACTTGACAATTATACATCTTTCAAAGGCTTTGTGTGTGTGTGTGTGTGTGTTTGTGTGTGTATGTATGTGTGTGTGTGTGTGTGTGTTTGTGTGTGTTTGTGTGTGTATGTATGTGTGTGTGTGTGTGTGTGTGTGTGTGTGTGTGTGTGTGCATGCGTAGTACTGTTGGAAAGTAAAACTGTTTTTGAGGCTTACTGAAATTTTGCTGCTCATTAAACAGCTCTCTTTTTTCATCACATTCTATGCGCACAAAGCCCCACGATCAATATCTGAGTATCATTTCACGTCTCCTCATTCGTATTTAGAAAATACAGTCAACGTTTCTCTTTAAATGAAGAAGATTAAACTTTGGTACAAACTATCATCCCAACCTTGAACTCTGTGTGTCTGAAGTTGCTGCTGTTGTGTGAGATTTTTCATCCATTTTATTTTGGTGAAATACTTTATGTGCAAAATGTTGAAATTTTGTTAGAGGGCACATACGATAAAAAAGTTTCTGCTGTATGACACACCACTGTTGTCATTAGATTATGACTCTGGTCTAAAAGGAGCGGGGAGGGGGGTCAGATTATGACACAAGGCAATGGCTGCTCACCGCTCACCACAGTTAATGTAGCTTGGTATTCAAAGATGTCCATAATTGGTCC
The DNA here is from genome assembly GCA_008086565.1 of Thalassoma bifasciatum. NCBI lineage: Eukaryota > Metazoa > Chordata > Actinopteri > Labriformes > Labridae > Thalassoma > Thalassoma bifasciatum. The sequence goes on from RPOG01000105.1 coordinate 729,823, forward strand.
ATAAATCACTGTCTGAAAATTAAACAATAATCTTTTAAATTCCAATATGTTGCCAGATTAGTTAACAGAATGGATAATACGGGTGCTCCTGAATTCTCCTCCCAAAATCTCACGGCATTCTGGCTTAACTGGTGAGTCTAAACTTCCTTTATGGTCCTTTTCCACTGACCCGTCTTGGCCCTACTCTACTCGACTCTACTCGACTCTACCCGGTTTGTGTTGCGTTTCCACCAGCGCGGTACAAGGCGTCAGACGCCAGTTTTTAGCACCTTCTCTACCCTGGCTCTAAGCGAGTAAAGCCGATACTAAAAGGTGACATGGAGGGACTGCCGGTCACTCATTGGTCAGAGAATGTCGTCTCCCCAGCTTCTGACTCTGTACAAATCACTTACAAGAGGAAAACGAATAAGTCAGCAACAGGTTTTTAGTGACATTTAAACCTGACAGCACAGAACGACACTGACTGAACACAAAATACAGCCCTAAAATGCACCGATATGATTCCTAGATAAGTTACAAGTCCTTTTTAAACAAAAAAAGAAGTTAACAGCAAAGATAGTTAAGTTTAAAGAGTCTTTTATAGTAAATCAAAGTTCGACGGCGCAGGAGCGATCTGTCTGCCACGAGAGTCTTTAAGCACCAATCAGAAAAAGAAGAAGAATTATTGATCAACAAAAAATCTCTGGTATACCAGGCCCAAAAATAAAAAAAAAAGCGATCTCACTGGATCCAGTGAAGAGTTAATGTCAGGAAGCAGCTCCTTCGTTTTCCTCCGTGTGCAGCAGCAGAAGGCTGTTGTTTACCTCCATTGTCATGATGCCCAACATTGAGCCGCTGTATTACTTTAATGAAATCTTTTGAAATCTTTTTTTCCTTTAAAGACCACGGTGGCACATATGTGAGTACAAAATTAAGTTTATGTCGCGTTATAGATGACATGCATGCACTTCTGCGCAGCACTTTAGCACAGCTGTGTTATAAGATCCACGCCCACCGTGAGTCTGTAGTCGGGCTAGTGGAAAAGCTAACCAAACCGAGTAGAGCCGAGCCGAGCTGAGTGGGGCTGGAATTGTATAGTGGGAAAGCGCCATTAGATGGGTTTGAATGTGAAAAAAACTGACTGTTTATCTTCTTGTATCTGGTCTGTGATCAAATGCATGTACCCAGCCTCTTGTCGAATGACGCCTGGGTTTTATTGACTAGAAACTCAGGGAATTCCTTGTACATTTGATGACATGCATACTGGAACTACATACAGCAACTGCAGGCCTGGAGCATGCGGGACTCATCAAGAAATGTCTCTTTATGTGAAAGTAAACCCCGGGAAAAAAAAGCCATGATGTGAACTTGTATCATATGCCACTGTTTCCTGTAATTTAAATCCTGTAAATTGCTAGCGGTGAGGCTAAAGCTAGCAATAAGCAGCATCATGACTGCACTGCACAGGCAGGGACCCATCATGATGATAACACCTGGGGAGCAAACAGGGGGAGGGAGAGAGTGAGAAAAGCAGGAGGGAAGGAAAACACTAGAGCACAGCAGGCTCTTTGCTGTCCCTGGCACATAACAGTGTAAACCTAGGGTAATAACTGTCAACAAGCTGTAGATCTCTGTTTCTAGATCCCATCAGACCTACTTACAAAAACCCATATGAGAACTTTCTCTCTGAATTCTTTAGATGTGCATCTTTCTATTTCTCTGGAAATCAACCTGTCTGCATGAAGCTGCCAGAAACTGGACGAACAGTCTGTCACAGTGAGGATTACACTTATTAAAGCCGCAGTTTGGCTCGTCATCTCCAGTTTTCAGACTGACAGCTGGTTTAAAAGCAGGTGGAAGTGTTTGATTGTAATGCAAAGCTCTAAGAGCCACACTTGAGCCAATCAAATTCAAGTGCTGGTTTTACACAGCTCTTGGACCACACCATTAAGGAGGCAGTAATACTTACTACCAGCCACACCTTCAGGGAACAGTGTCTGAAGTGGCTGAGTACTTAAAGTTTGTGGCTTGTTCACTGCAAATGCTATTCTTTTGAGTCTTATATCTGGTTTAAAAGGGGTGGAACAAACTTTTTTTAATTAATACTTCTGCAGCTAGTGTATTTTTAAAGTGAAGTCTAAAGCTTTTGATAATTTCTTCTGACCGTTAAATCAACTATTAAAAGAGAATTTCCCTTTAACCGTCAATAGTGATGCCAGAAATAAAGTCAAATTCTTGAGGAACATAAGAACATTTACAATCATGATTACTGTAATCAATGAAGCCTGTAAACTGGCCTCAATTATTTCATGTCATCTGTACTGTCGGCCATTATTGATGCTGTTAAGGAGCAGGACCTTGATTGGAATACAGTTTGAGTGGGCACTCAAAGTTTTGTGTAAATGATTAAGTTTTAAGAGGAAATATTTCCTCTCAGATTGGCTCTCTAATCTTCATATAAGGAATATGACAACTTGTGAAAAAAATATAAACCCATGGCAAAGTTATAATTGCATCCAAGTCGGCAAGTCTATTAGAATTCCAAGTTTTTTGAGATTGGACTGAATTTAAATCACTCTCTTTTGAAGCTGCTCCACACATGGAATGGATTTGAGATGTGTTTCAAATAAATAATGTGACTCAACTTGTGAAGTCACCACTGCAGTTAGATAGAAGAGTGTCCTGTTATCTGCGGAAAATTGAGAAATGCAATTGCAGAAAGACTCAGATTAAAGGGTAAGACCTTTCCACTGAAGTATTAATAAATCATTGAGTTTAGCCAGAAGAAAGCACAAGTTGGCAACAGTGAGCTCAAGTATTTCAACAAACCTACACTTTGACAAAACACTGAATAAAATATTTGATATGTGGTCTTAGCAGAAACTTCTTCTCAAAGAGTATGTGTTATTCAGTGGAACGAAACATGATCTCCACTTTACTGTTCATATACTGGTCAATCTCTAATTCATAAGCAGTAATTTAAGAGAAATGTCATAGTTGAGCATTGGACCCACCATGTGATTTGTTTTGTAATGGACATAAAAAGGGGGTAACATCTTTCTATGGGAGGCAGCTTTCCCCATTCAGAATATTTTGCAGTTTTGCTTTAGGTGAGAGGTCTTTAGTGGCAAAAGTCCTGATGTCTTCTAAAATATGAGTGCATATCAGAGATTTTGCAGGTAACAAGTCAAATTTCAAGACCGTTCCCATTTAAGCCAGCTGATACAACATATGTCTGTGTGCCTGCTTGTCAGTCACATCACCCATACAGTTCATAAGCATGGCCTCAAAAGTCCCAACTTGCTAATTTCATAACTTTGAAAATAATATATTTATAATTTACCACAAAGAAAACAATGAATGTACTACTAAGGATCCTGTGAGATGATACTACACTACTAGATAAGTTTAAAATCTCTAGATCATAATGATCTCTTCTTTGATAGAATACATACCAGGTGGGAAGCAGGGGCCACAATAATACATTACACAGAAACCCCAAAGAAGAAAAGTTTTGAAAGTAGGGTTTGACTAGTTTTTCCTAAAGCAATAGATCAAAAGATAAGAAGTGTCACATTAAATATCTTCCCCTGTCCCAGAGAAAAATGGCCATCTCAGCATTAGTTTATATTCCTTTGGTGTGACTCAGATTTTTCTTCCATACAACAGCACTTTTCTGGTGCACCATAAAAAATAAGTTGGGTGGCATACTAATTTTCCCCCTTTTTTCTGATCCTACAAACTAATTCTCTTTCAACTTTTATTGCCAATTTAGAAAACTTGAGATGGCTTGAACATTATTTATAAGGGAGCCTGAGTGGTTAATTCTCCTTTATGTAACATAGATTAAAACAAGAGAGAGAGACAGACAGGCAGAGATAGAGAGAGAGAGAAGTTCTATGTAGAGCTACAAAATGCAAAAAGATAAAATGGGAGTGAGACAAAAAGTTGAGTAATCAACTATTAAAAACGACTGATCCTGAGATAGGCTGTTCACCAGCTGATCAAAAGTTCATGAGCACAGCTTTTAAAAGCCAAATCTACACATAATGTGGATTAAATATTATTTTCTGCCAGGTTTTTACCTTTTCAAGACAGAAAAGTTCTTTATCTTTGAACATTGTCAGATTGTTGAGCTGAATGAGCAAGGCCTCTCACAACACTGCTGCTGCTGAGGTTGGACGTCACAAGACAGTCATTTTGAAAATTTTTTTTGTTTTTTTAAGATCCCAAGGGTAATGGAACAACAAAGGTCAAGAAAACTAAAAAAAATTCGCCACTGCTGAGTCAGAGGATCTGATTGACTGTCCCTCAAGACATGAGACAATACGCCAAGCTGAAATCAAGTCTGTTTAATAGCAATGACTGCAGCAAAAATAATACAAAAATGGACATCATTTCCATACAGTGAATGGCCTCCATGAAGCCATCTTCATTACTTGGAGCAATGTTACCACCACCCTCCTGGAAACACTCGCATCAACATGCTCAAACTAATTGTTGAAGTGATCAACTAGTGTGGTAGACCTCCCATTACAGAGTTCTTTTTTGAAACGTATTTCTATTTTAAGGTTTTTCTGGGTTTTTTGAGCTGTGGTCAGCTTTTGTCAGCTGACGCCCAATTCAGTTTCATTATTGTTTGCAACAAATGCGGACCTATTTATTTATTTGTTTGTTTGTTTATTCATTAAGTCACACATCCATTTCTTATTTTTTTGCATTTTGGAACTCTACTTAGTAACATTTTAAAATCCAACAGTGGAAAATGTATATTTGGGCAATTTTTCTACTGGTATTAAGATCTGGATCAGGTGTATGTATGCAATGTAGCTCCAGGGAATGCACCATTTCCACCCAAAATGCTGAACTATTCCTTGATGTACACCCAATTATTTTAGACTCATTAACACTGACATTGACTATTCTGTGTAAAGCTGGTAATCACATGTTAATCCCAGGCTTTCAGTCTGCCAGTGTTCACATGACATATTAAATCAGTAGCGCAGCCAGAGACCGTAACACCAATAATTACTGCATTTGTAACCCGAGAAACTCAAAACTGTGGCTTTTGTGTAAATCTAAATACCACAACCCGTATGACTTTGTGTGTCAGGGTTAAACAACCTGACATCCTCACAGGAGGGTGGCACATCCCAGTCCACCGAGGAATGTTTTGGTGGACCCCACTAATGGGGATGAGGAGGGCTCATTTATTAGCCACAGAGAGCCTCATTTAATCCCACTGATGCGCCTTATCAGTATTTTCCCATATTTATTACCTTGCTTCTCTTCTGTGCACTGGGGCTATTTTCTGTATTTTATTTTGGTTTTTGCTTCTCTGGCCATACAGATGGATGTTTGGGAGAGAGAGAGTTGACTCCAAAGGTGTTGGCTGTGTGAGAATGGGGTCATGCGGTTTCAAATGGGGTGATCGCACACTTGGTTGTTCCCAACTTTTGAATGCTAGGTAATTAATTTTAACACTAACCTGGACATCTTTTATAAACACTTGACTTTCGATTTTCTTATGTCTTTCTGTTCATTTTAAGGGATTGTATGCTTTTAAACCTGCCACGATAAATTTTGTTGGACCATAAATTGTCCCAGAAATTATTGTGATAAACGATAATCTTGCCGTTTTGATACCATTTTCAACTAATATAATTATAATGGTATAATAGTGCAAATACACTCTTTTAAAGAAACATAACCTTTTACTCCTTAAGAATACTTAAAAATTGGATTATATTATGAAAAAAGACATTGTAAATTTTCAAAATAAACAATCAACACAACCAAACACAATTAACAAAATGGACTGTCAGACTCTGTTAACAAAAAATGCTCTTGAATAAAAAACATACAAAACTGAGACAATAAATTAAGTATAAAGTCTCTGTAAACAAAATTGCACTTCAATATATATTAAACATTAGGCTCAGACATTAAGATATTTAACAGGCAAAACTGCCAATCTAGTCAGGACATTTGTAAACAAAAAAGGAACTTGAATAAAAACCACACACAATGAAAAGCAATATATAAAAAGACGTTGTTGCTGTTAAGAAAAAAAAAACCTCACAGTGATGCAGCAAAGTTAACTCGTTATCGTTGGTGAATAAAAACTATCGAGCCCGGCAGACTTATCAAGCTCATTTTTAATTATCGTGCAATTAATTGATATATTGATTGTTGCGACAGGCCTTTATGCTTTTGCAAATTATTAAAGCCACGGATATTACTCTTGTACTTTTCTGTCTCCCAACTCACACACACACACACACACACACACACACACACACACACAAGTAAGGGAATGGTTCTCATTCTGCTTATGCTGGCTTGATAAGTCCAAAAAATAAATGAATAAATGAAAACATGTGATACCAGGTGTTTTTAGATCCGACCGTTCTGGCAGCTCTCTCTGAGAAATTGGCCCCAGGAGAGCTCCCCCAAGAGCTCCAGACCTACAAGGTAACCATCTTTAAAGGTGACCATTACAAGCTGTTTCCCCTGGGACACACTGCTCGTCTGAGCCAAGCATTACGGCTGCCTCACTAAACTACTGCAGCTCATACCAATGCAGCTTTCACACAGACAAAGTGTCAACTGCAGAGCTGCTGCTTCCAACAGGAATCTTAACTTTAGAATCCACTTTGATATTTGCTGCTGATATCCAATATAGACGTTTAACTGTATAAACTATTGTTCCATTGTATTAGATTTTTGTAATGTGTCAATACAGCTACCTACATATCCTTTTCACAGTTTATGATTGGTTAGATTTTTACAGAGCTTGCATTAATATGAGAAAATGTTGAGATGAGAAAATGTTGAGATGTTTCTCAACATTTGTAGCACACCAGCATTGTGTGAGTTATCTAGACAGCCTCTGTGGCTGCTGTAACTTGTTCACAAGCATGAATTTACAGATAAACTTACCCCGTGTCTAACTTCAAATGATCTGAATTCACATGGAATTGATGCTTGAGCTCGGAGTGCTCTTAACAGTTTCCTTCTGTATAATTAATTCTTAAATGCCAGCAGGTGGAGTTTAGCATTCCTGGAGCCTATATGGCTGATATGAGGGTATCTTCTATAGCCCCCACTGCCTGATTCTGCAGCAGTCGCCTCTGCTTCACAGCAAGAAAAAAGAGCAAAGCAGGGTGGTCTGACAGAGACTAAAGCCAGAAAAGATCTCATATGTAGGGGAGATGTAGGTGATGGAGAGGATTGAAAAAGAGAGAGGGAAGGTGATGTGCATAGAGGAAGCGACGCAAAGCACCAGATGAGGGAGGAAGAAAGGAAGCCCAGAGAGAAAAAAAGGGAAATATCTCTGCAGAGGGGCGAACACTAAACCTGCCTCTTCTTCTTTCAAATGTGTCCTGCAGCCAGAAAGCTGTGTTATTTATCAAACGGGAGCAAAGACCAGAGAGCTGGTTTGGCTGTGATCTGATGCACACCGTGCATCAAGTCATTAGAGTGCATCTTTTCTTCATGAATAAGAATTCAAGACAGAACCGTGCAAAGAAATAGTTGGAGATTTACAATAATGCATGGTTGATTGTGCACTCCATCTGTGCATGCAAACTGTAATTCATGTACATAGAAAAAAAATCAGGCAATCTGATGTCAGGCACCTGTCCTTAATTGCTGTGGAAGCATGGTGCTTAAATTGGCCAGGAGCCAGATTTTCTTTTTTTTTTTCATTTGCTATTTAAGTGCGGCTGACATACTGAGACTGGCACTCAAGCTCCATAAAGACAAATACCTCAACACCAAGAGCCTAACAAGACCGAAATTATTGGAGACTTGTGATTTTTCAACAATGTATAACAGATTTTCAGGGAGTATTGGGGAGAAAATATCAGAAAAATGTTCACTTTGGAGTGTGAAATGCAGAGAATCTTAAAGGTGTCTGTCATGATAGGATCAGTTTGATAACGTGCCAAAATACAAGTAAGGTATAATGCACAGCGAACATGTGGTTATGTACATTAGAACCCAGAAAGGACGAGCAATACTTTGATCGGCAATGAAAAGTGTCATTACGTCCCTACTTTCAAGACTGTGATATGATGTGGATGATCAAGTTGTCTCTGGCCTCACTACCATTCAATGGATTTGTAACCAATCAGAATCAAGAGTTTGACAATGCTTGGTTAAGACAGGTAATAGTAGGCAATAAGAGAGGCAAAGCTTTTAACCAGCATTAGTACCAGCTGTGCTGAAGAGTGACTGAAATGACAGAAAGTACTCCACTAACCCTCTGTTAGACCATTTCATTTTAAATGGGGCTTTTTTGGGTGACTGATTTGAAGTCAGCCTTTACAAAGCTTTTACTAACAGTGGCACAAAAGCAGCATTTGCCAAAGCTGAGCCAATTTTTTGCCCTAATTATGTTGTGTTTAGCCAGATGGAGGAAAAGGAACGCCATGTGCAGTGCAAAAATAAAATTTAAAAAAAAGTAATGAGCCCTTTTAAAACTGTATGTAGTATAGAACATCAACAACCTGTTGGGGGTCTAGGGCATTTAACACATTATATCTTAAAAAATAAACTCTCGGTTCACTCATTTTAAGCAGATGGATGTTAAGTTGCATTTAAATGTCTGTCTAAAGAAGAGACTTTAAGTAATGCTCTTGGTATGTTTAAAGTGTGACAACTCTTAATATCAATGTAAACATGTACATGTAGTGCAAAATAAAAAATAAAAAAACATTAAAACTACAAAGAAGGTCAGACAACTTTTAAAGACTTCCAGCATCTTCAGAGATAAGTATGAAATCAGAGCAGAATGAATCATATTGTTAAAAAGTAAAGAAGAAATAATGTCTGACAAACAGAATACAGATATTCAGATATCAAAAACAAATATTATGCTCTTCCAAAGTTGAAACTTAGGAGACTCTTACTGTTTTGGTGGTTAAAATGAAGGGCCTCACTTTATTGATTTCTGGAACACAAGAAGCCTTCGTGGAGATAAATCGAGTTTTCTAGATATGAGGTGTAAGGTGTGAGAGCTGAAACCAGATAAATTCAGGTGACCATGATTTATTTTTCTACCTGTGAAACATGATAAAATAGCTCCGGGGGTAAGCTTTAGAAACTGCTGATTTGGCTAAAGATATACACACCTTTACATGGGATATCATAAAGCACTGTTGAGATATAACTTGGTAGTGTGTATAGAGAGGGACAAAAGTATCATTACAGCCCTTCACAAGTGTGTTTCATCCTTCCTGAGTCTGTTTAAGAGGAGTTCACTCATGCCATGTGTTTTAATTGCTTAATTAATTGTTAGTAGCATAGATAACAGGAGGGGAAAGTAACTGGAGGTGTACATCAGATTATCACTTGCTAATGGCAGTATCTTGTTTGTTTATGAATAAGGCAAAATTCAGTAACTCGTCACCTAGCAACACAGTGTGGCAGATATTAAAATAGCAGTCAGCATATTTAGAGCTAAAGACTTTTGCAAAGTGTTGCGGGAATCTGAAACTTTTGTTTACAAGTTAGAAAAAAAAAAAAATTATCTTGGCTTGCGAAACTGAGACAGCAAAGATATTCTGCTTACTCTGACAGTGCACAAAGGTCCACAGAAAAGGCTGTAGTGTTTCAGAGCCCACAAATGGTTCAAGAACCTGAGATCTCTGGGCAGATATGAACTCACTTTACTGCTTAAAAACATAAAAGATCATTTTATCTGAAAAAGATTTGTTCCCAGTGTAAATTTAGAGGTTTGCTTTGGATTTCAGGTGATAAATATCAAAGCTTGTTGCTGTATTGATTTAATACAAGCAACATTCATGTTACTCCTAATGTTAAATTTAATTTGACATACAGCTTTAATATATCAATTTAACATCATGTCACCTCTCTGAGTAATATCTAGGCAGCCAATGGGATTAGAGTACCCATGACTTCTATTCTTTCTCCATGTGGACAGTATAAAGACACAGAGGACGTAGTGGATTTTCTCAATGCAGATTACACAATGGAGTATCCTGCTCTCCTGTGGAATAATACAGACAAACTACAGCATGTTGCACAATTATTTTTTCCCGAAGTTCAAATTAGTAGCAATAACAGTGAAAACACTGACATGCTTGAATTGTTATCGGTGATGTTCAAGCCAAACCGACCAAATTTAGTATGCATTTTAAAGGTAAAATGTGCCACTGAAACGTATTAAGGAGTAACAGCTAAGTTTTAATTGTTAAGGAGTCAAAGTTTGTGTCTTTGAATTATATTTACACAGTTAAAGTCACATTAAATATGATCATCTTGGCCCTGACTCATTTTAAGGCTTTTTTCTCAGTGTGTGATGCATTTTTTTCTGGGCATTTGTACAAAACCACCCACACAATGGGCTACAATGCCAGTCTAAAGAATCACCCACATTGACTTCTAGCTTCAAATACGTTGTGTTCTTTAAAATACTTTTGTAGTTTATGCAAGGGCATGAAACAAAATGATCTTTCTCTCTTGCAAGATTAAAGTCTCAGTGGGATGCTCTTTTAAATCAGCGCTTTCAACCTGATTATTTCTGTCACAGAGTTTCTGGCACAAGGTGTTCTTTGAGACTTTATTTAAAAGCATGATTACTGATTTATTATACTTTGAATAAATCCCTATTTGGTAGATTTTACTGTTGATCTGTCCTCTTTGTTTAATTCCTTTCGATTTCTGCGCACAAGTTATTTCAGTTCTCTGGTTTTTCAAGAAGCTACCTCGTCTCTAAACTATGACATCACACATGCAGGCGAGCATGCCCAGATATTGCTTATTAGATTTCACATTTCCATCCTGTTCCTACTCAGCACATTGTGACATTTTTAAAGACACTGTATTATATGAATAAATTTGATTCATTTTTATCTTTCCTGCCCGCATTTTCTTTATTTCCTTTCACATTTTATTTCCTGCCTCCCTCTCTCTCCTTTCTTGACTCTTGGCCGAGTAATAAATCATTCAGTTCAGATGAAGGAGCAGTGAAAACACTCACATGGTCTCCGTGACCTAGAAATACGAGCAGCTTTCTTCTCCACATGGTTGGCTCTTTGACAGAGTTCCTCCACGTCAGGCCCGGCCTTGTGAGGTCAAAGCATATCTTCTGGGCACCCTTCTGCTTCTTTTTGCACACACACCAGGTGAGGAGTGTTTGAGTTCTTCAAGTAGCCTTACCACATGGCTTCTTAGAAAACAATCAAGTCACACAATTTTGAACTGGAAACTTATATTTGAAAGTTTGTATGAATTGAAAAAGGCTAATCTTTTTTGCTTTCTTTGATCTGCTTTGAGTGGCATCTGGGGATCCCTAATTTCATCTGATTGACTTTTTTAACTGAGCATCTTCACTGATCTAAAAATAAGACACCACTCAAAGCAGAACTTGATGGATCTTTTTTTTTTTCTCTTCCTCCTTGAATCCATAGAGTTTTGTGTCTATTTAAATTCACTGTTAATCCCCTCATTCTGAAAGTGTAGACAGTGGTGCTATCTAATACAAATGGTGATCAACTTCCTTAACTACTACAGCAAGACTTACACTTCAAACAATTCAGAAAAACATTTTCAGTTGGCCCAGCAAATTGCTATATCTACAAGTGCAAGTTATAACTCGATCATGCAGAGCCAAAGCCATACATTAGCAACACAAAGTGGAAAAGTCTAATGTGGTCTTACGAGTCCACATTTCAAACTGTTTTTGGAAATCATGGAAGTTGTGTTTCCTCCTGGACAAAGAGGGGAAGAACAATCAAGACTGTTATCAGCATGAAGTTCAAAAGCCAGTATCTGTGATTGTATTGGGGTGTGTTGGTGACCATGTCATCATGGGTTACCTGCACATATAAGCACCATTAATACAGGTTTCGGTGCAACACATGCTGCCACCCAAGTATCATCTTTTTCAGTGAGACAATGTCAAGCCACATTCTGTACGTGTTACAACAGAGCAGCTTTGTAGTAAAAGAGTGCAGGTACTAGACTGGCCTGACAGCAGTCCAGATCTGTCTTCCACTGAAAATGTGTGGTGCATTACAAAGCACAAAATACAAACGACCCAACTTTGTTGGAATTGAGGGTGTACATCTCTACAATAAGCTGAATACTTGGCATAAAGTTCAGACTTAAACACTCAAACACACAGGGGAAATCTACCTAGTGAGAGCAGAAACCTCAAAACCTTCTCAACTGAACCATAAAAGTTTTTGTCTAATTTCGATCTTCCCTAATCCACCCATTATTTCCTTCAAATGTTTACAACAGCTTGCTCTCCATGCACTTATCAAAACATCAGGATTGCTAGATGCATTGCAGCCTTTGGTGCCTATGAGGTGCCAAAAAACCTTACATGAGATGCTTAAAACACAACAGTTGGCAACTCTCAGAGTCAGTCTCCCGGCCATTTAGCAATATGAGCGGTTAATGATTTTCTGTCTTATTTTCTCGAACCTCTTGATTAGAAATAAACAAACACATTTGATCACAGAATAATCTTTACAGTTTAATATCCACATGATTGCCAAACTATGCTTTGATGGCATGCCTAGTTGTAAGATACTGTCCTTTCAGCCAAGTCATTGATTTGTATTGAACTGAACTGACATACAGAACAATTATTTCAAGGTATCATGCCAGCTCTCCTATATAATAAAATACTCTCTGACCAGTGAGCACTAATGAAGCTACCATTAGTTTTATGAGTCCTGTGTTACATCACTATAAACTCCAGCTTCATTATCCTTGGTTTAATATAGCATGTATAAAACGATCTGAGGTTCGAGCTTTAGCATCACCTCTATAATTAACAGAAGAACAAGATACATATAGAGCATAGCAACACACAAAGACTCCAGCAATTAGACCTCATAAAGAAGAAAGTGTTTAGTAGATGGAGATAACAAATGGACGTTAGAGGTGCAGTGCAGTAGATCAATGGACAGTCTATTGAATTTGACAGGACACCCAACAGTATAATGACAGACAGGATCTACATTTTTACAGGCTGCGAAGTGCATTTCACCAAAAAGGCCCTCCCAAATGTGCACTCCTCAAATCATCTGTAGTTCATCAGTAGCGTAATAATGCATGTCTTTCACAAAATGAGGGATGATGAGGTAATGGGCTAAGATATGGTGTTGAGTCTCATGCGATTCCTGATCAGGTTGCAAGATTTGTGATCAACAAAAGAAGATAGACTTCCTGGTGGTGATATTTTCCTATAATGCACCGATGTATTACTCTTGCAGAGGTTTTAATTGGGTGCTAGGAGAGGAAAAGGGATAGGGTTGAGATAAAATGCTGAAATCTGTGTGCATTCACTCATACATCACACCAGGAAGATTTTCCAAAGATTTAAGGAATTTGTGCAGGTTTGAATGCAGCATAAGCTTCTTGATATAATCAAATGATCTACCATAATCCTCCTCAAGAAAAAAGCAATCATCATATCTGAAATTTTTGTGGTCATTTTTTTGTTGAGTTCTGTTTTGTCCCCTCTAGTGTACTATTGTCAAGCTGCAACAGTGTATGCCAGCTCCCCTCTGCCATCTTAATTCAAAATAATTACAACAACAAAGTTTTGAATCACAAATTTATCTTTAAAAACTCCATGAGGGTTCAGTATCAAGTAAAAAGCAACATGCAGTTTTTCAAACTAAATCATTTTATCATGAAGTGCTTCAAGTCAGAGCTTCCACTTGTGTGCAAAGCATACAGGTGCTGATAATCAGACTGATGTCAGCAGGCCACCTCATCACAAATCCAGCAGTGCAACATTTTGGAGCTTGCAAATCACCTCAAACTGGTGGATTCAACACTTTGGATCGCTCTGCTATTTTGTAATCATGGTTTAAGTCTACATTGGTGAAACAGTGGAGCATTTACTTGAATTAAAACTCTAAACGTCAAAAGCATAGACTACATTTTATTGCATTTAATTGGTCTCTAGTTCAATACACTGGTTAAAATTGCTTCACATTGTTGATGTGGACTAGAAAAAAGTTTTGAAATGTAAAATAAAGGGGTTTAACATGTAATTAAAAAATATACAAATTGAAGTGCATAGGTTGCAGCTCCGATGACCTCAGCACTTTGGAGTGTTTAGTGAAAACGAACTACAAAGAAACCTTAACTGACAAGCTTTCAATTCAGTCGGAAGTGGTTAGAATAGAAGTTTTGGCTTGAGACCAGAACTATATTTCCTCCTAAACATCCCCAATCTTTCCTTTTATGAACAAGAACATCTTCCAGCTCTACTGAGCTGCTCTCTCAGGAGGATATCACGTGGCAGGCTTAGTCAGCAAGCTGGACTTATCTTTTGAAGTTACATTTATTTACTCTACAGTATTTCACGAGGGAGGCGTGTGGTCAGAGATTGTGCACTGTATTTTATTTGTGTTCACATGGGGGAGTTTGGTAGATAAGGAATATGAAAGAGAAAACAGACTTAGTATGCTGAGTTGGTGGTGGAGTTGGACCAGTTTGGAAGGCCAGGCAGAGTCCTGAGGGAATTGATGGAGATACACTACACAGGTCTAAGGTCTAATTTAACAAGCAGGTGAATCAGCTGCTGCAGAATGAGCCACACTGACAGAAAAAGAGGTCTTCTGACTGGAGCACAAAGTTACCCAGGCAGGTATCCTGGGGTGTTATTATAGAAGAACCGTGTGACTACAGGAGGTTTCTGCCGCATTTTGGACCTACAGTGTGTTTAGTTTTTGGTTTATAAATCTGATAGTGTTTTTTCACTTCTTTTGGGCATTTGCCGATTTGCTGCATGCTTCTGTTTTGATTTGTTCTGCCCTTCTGTCTCCACAGTCCCATCAAGTGATACTGATTCTAAATTATACAAGTCAAAACTGGGCATTTAAAGTATTAAGACAGAAATAGTCCATCTAGATCTGGTGGTGCCGTGTAGTAGTGGTTAGGAAACGAGGCATGGCCTTACAGTTCATGCTCAGTCTTAAATAATACACACTACTTCAAACCCTGAGGATAAGACTGTTGCCATGATGATGAATTTCACCTGGCTATGACAACAAAGGTCACCTGACTAAAGGTCACATGACTTTGTCCTTTCCTATAAATCTGAAACTCGTAAACGGTAAATGACACAGTAAAAGGATAAAGTGCATAGACAATGTAAGTGAAACGCCCTTTACTGTGACGTGATTTATCCTCCATCCTCTGAGATCACACTGGGCTGATGATCTGTAGATTTATAACAAAGCAGCACAGAGTTTGATCTCCTTTCTAGTCTCCATTTATAGGTTTAGCAGATCATCCCTTTGACATCTGAACCGGCTTTCTGTTTGAATGCTCATTTTGATTATAGTACAACAGATTATTCTGTTGCATCTTTCATGTTTATAAATATTCATTTTCAGGGAAAGCATGAGAGACCAGTAATATGCAGCACAAGTATGTATCACACAGCAGAAAGTGGCCATGACCACTTTGTTATACTTAGACTAAACACTCAGCCTCAATGCTTAAAAATAAAGAATTCAAACCTTATAAGGTATTCATCCATCATTTAAATTTAAATTTTCATAAACTATAATTATGGCTGCATATCATTATGCTTTCTATCACAGTAAACTTAGATGAATTAAACATAATGGATCCAGTCCTCCCGTCAAGACTGCCACCACTGCGGTACTTTAAGCACAGTGTTTATGTTCCTTTAGTGCTTTCTGGCCGCATTTCTGTTTGTCTAAGTTATATGCAAATTATGTCGTATAAAAGTACTGAAGAAATTTAATAGTTTAATTTGAAGCGATCAATGATGAATTATCAATGACCTTTTAATGATGAAAAAAGTGAGGAAGCTGCTGACACACACTGAAATAAAAGAACTTTCCTTATTGAGAGTCATTTCCCTTTCACATCAGCTGTGAAGGCCGTTTTTCATTAGTTACCTTTTTACTCAGCTTATGTTAAAACATTTAGGCATTAGCTACTTTTTTCACACTTATTGACTTACTTTCTATGTTTATGGTGCACAACCAAGTCTAAGTTTGAGGACCGTTACAGGCAAACATGATGAGAGTGAGAGACTAAAAAGAAACACACAGGAACACAAACCCACATCTGCCTGTATCCATAACATGAACAGCTCCCTTCAATTATTTTCACGTCATACCCAAACCTACCTGGTCTTTCAAAGACACATTCAGAAGGGCAGTACTTTACATTCATGCATGCCAGGGCACACACCAGAATAAGCAGTCACGCGGTCTCTCTCTCACACACAAATGCAACAATGCCCCTGTTATAATGATGACCTCACTTATAGGTCATATCCCATGGTAACAGATAATGCAAAAATCTCTCAAAACTCACAACACACTGAAGTTTGATAGCAAACTTCTTATGGGCTTTTAAAACCGTGCAAATTCAAAGGCAGTTGCGTAGCAATACGTGAAACCTGACTATGCGAAGACTACACCATCTTCTTCATAAAAACAATGTCTTCTTGTTTGACAAGTCCCAAACCACCTTTATTTACATTCAGGTGCAAATGAAGCTCAGATGAACTCTGACTTTCTTATATTGCTTGGAAAAGTCTTTAAAACTTTGCCTGCACCACTTGCATATTTAAAGCTCCAGCTCTGCAGCAGGAAAAGCCTAAACTCAGCGTCAGTGTCTATACCTATTCATGGCACTACAGTGCACTGCAAGAGCTTTGGCAATGCTCAGTGGTCAACATCAAGTCAATGTAGTTACTCACTTTGCATTGGTAAAAATTAGACAGTCTATGTACACGTCACAAGGAAGAAAGAAAGAAAGTCTTATTCATGGTTATACTTCACCCAGAAGCCAATTTAAATGAAACAGTTGTTCAAACTCTACATAGCTCAGTATATCTTTATATAATAAAATCTCTGTCATGTGATAAAAGGTGGCTGTAGATGTGAGTTGAGGTTATGACCCTGGTCTAGTGTCTGCCTTTTGAGATGAATGATCTCCTTGATCTCTTTTATAGATGTCCACCAACTCTGGATCAGTTACCTTGACCCTTTCCATTCATAATGTGACCGGTCCACTGTTCACAGAGAGTTGATGTCCTTTGAGTTTCTCTATCCAGCGTCCTTGTAATGTAATACATCACCTCTGGTATATACTAAAGGAAAGAGTTTATCCCCAAGGTGCACAAGCAGATTTGATACAAAGATTTCCTTCAATACTTTTCATGTACTAAAGCGCTTGTTTTGGATTCTGGGATGACACCAGATTGAGTTTAATTTGCTGAAGAAGACCACAGGATGTAGCAGAAACTATTTTTATACTGTAGTATTTATTCCAGGTACCAGTGGTATGTCTTTGCTTCATGTTCAATATAAACTCACTGTAAGAAACAAGAAAGCCACTCTGTAAAACATACATTGAGCTGGGGGCTTTTGTGAACCTCCAAAGCCACTGTTTACAATTTCACTTTTATGCGAATTCAGGGACATGACATTGAGCTGTCACTGTGAAACTAAAGCACCCTGGGATAAACGTAGTGATGTGACAATATGATCCTACTAAAAACATCCCAAGGGAGACAAACAAACAGCAAAGCAGAAAAAAGGAAGAAAAAAAGACAGGAACACTTTGTCGGGTGATACCGTGTCACTTTCCTCAGCAATAAAAATTGTTAGTAGAAATAAATGGTGAGATGATAAGAAATAAACTGACTTCAGGTAAACAGATCATGTTACAGATGAATGATTCAGTAGAATCTGGCTCTGTTTTGCGATACATTTATCTCTGTGGGTGTAGAAAGATGCTGGAGCGTCATTAAATTGGAAATTCAGAAAGTTGCAGCACAATTTCTTTATGCTTTTCCTCATTATTGTCTTTTTCAACCTATTTCTCAGCATAATCTCCACAGCTGATGTTACACATGCCAAAAGACATGAAGTTGCTTCCACAGTGACCCACTCACTTTTTTTGTCCATTGTAAGCCCTATTTTCATCTCTTCCTTTCATTAACCCCTTGTTCTTTCCTGTACCTTAAAGCTCCACATTTGGGGTTTTTACACAGCTCAGGGTGAAATCTGTTTTATCAAATCACATCAAGTAATAAATGGGCTTTTTTGGTTTGTGATTTCCTCAATCCAGATCAACTACTAAGTGGATCACCCTCTCACATTAATCCCAACAGAATCAGGGGGATGAATGCGCAGGCCTTTGCATAAACAGCCTCATTCTTGACCCAGTGTGTTCTGCTCTGCACAGAAGTACAGACACGGTACTGGTTCTATATATACCAAAAACAACACCTTAACAGTATCAGCTTAATACTCTCAGTGAAGGCATCAGGGCAGAGACCTGAGAGACTGAAAATGGGTGGAATGGGGAAGAAGAGATCAAGACAGAGCAGGGTAAAATCCCTCTGTTCATGATCAACTTCCATTACATGTGGTGTCCCCCAAGGATTAAGACTGGGTCCCCTAACTTTGCAAAAACATATTGGTTGTTGTTCACTGATGTCCAAACTTGTTCAGCTGAAATCAAAATAGGCCACAGTCCTGCTGTCTTGCTTCTTCTACCTTTTTTCAGAACTTGCAAGATTTGATTAAGACACTCAAATACTTTGAAAATCTACCTACTGCTTTGATAATATGTCTAATCACAATAAAGTCTTATGATATCCAACTTAAAATGTTTGGATTAATTAAGTTACTGTGCCCCCCTTTCAGTTTCTGCGGGAAACTACCCATGAAATAGACAAGTTATCTCCAGAGCCCCTGTCCTCACTGAAGAGAGGATTAACACATTATCTGGATAGAGATGTACATGACTGGGGGCAAATTGCAGGGAGGGGTGTGATGGAAACTGCAAACTGTGAAATGATTTTGAGCATAGTCTCATCAATGTTTATGGTGTCGAAGATGTGAGCGTTGACATTCAGCAGCAGACAGAACGCACTGGAGTGATGATACACGACTCAGTTCCAGCAAAATGCCTCCTTTCTTTCCCGCTTGTCTTACCAGGATCTGTGAAAATAGATTAGCTTTCACATTTAAGATAGCTACAGAATTAATCAATGTGTGATCAACAACCATCATATTATGTAGCCGGAGAAAACATTCAATATTACATATACTTAGCTGAAAATGTGTTCAAGTATATGGTTAACAAATCAATCTTTGCACCGCAAATTTGATGGAATTTCAACTTCAGCTTGTTTTGATAAAGCAGATATTGGGACTGTGTGCACATAACTTTTTTGTAATAAATGAAGGAGAGACCAACAAGTCCAGCATTCAGGGATAGAACAGCCCAAAGGTACATTTTTCAGTTCTTAAGGCTGTAACAGAGAAATGCCTCAATATAAAAAGTACTATATTTGAGACAATAAAACCACAGGTCACATTTTAGGCTCATTGTATGACAATACAGTTAAAACTTTTCCTTCACAGAGGGGATCAAGACAGAAATCTTTAACCTTCATTATGGTAAAATTTAGTTAAAGGCTTTAACATGGTGGTTTACACTTAAAATGTTTGTTTGGTTGTGTAGAAAAACACATTTTAATGATTAACATTGGATTCTGACTGGAAAATAATGTTGTAGTGACGTGAGTGGTGCATGGCTGTACGCCACTTCACTGTAAAGGAGGTGCAGTCTTTGATCCTGCTGTGGTGGGATTACTGCAGGTGACTCATGGACCTAAACGTTTACCCTTATGTGTCGGAGTTTGACCCAAGCATCTTACATTTATGATTCAAAAGCAGCATATATGACTTCTGTGTCTCATTTTCTCTCCACCGCTCATCCTGTATTGGGAAGTTGTTCTTCTCATAGTTACATTTGCTATGAAATCATTAAAACTGAAACACAGAATTGATAGCACAGCTTACAGAAACTGTTGATATGCCATTTTCAGGTTAAATCCTATTGATTAAAATAACTACATAACAAGCACATCTAATTTCACTGTCATAAAAATGTCTCTCCAGTCAGTCAACCGGGTAGGTAACCCTGGTCCAAGTAATTAGTGCAAAACATTAGGGCTTGAATCAGTGTTCAATCTAGATCCTGGACCTGTAGTGCCACACAATAGGCACGACAAACAGGGAAAGCAAATAAATGCAACGCCACGGTTACACCACTTTAAAACAGAAAAAGCTCTTTGCAGTCACAAAAACTTAGGATACTATCTAACTTTTTCCTACCGTCATTTTTTGCGTCTGACATTTATTTTTCTGGATCATTTCCAAGCATTTTAGTTATCACAATGTTTTAGCTAGCAAGTTTTACCACTCAGGCAAAACTTGCATAATCTTTTTTTCAAAAATGTGTTGAATATTGTGCCTTTTACAAATACAAACTGTTTCTGCTAATTGAAATTTTCTTATTTGTTTGTTTATTTATTTATTGACATTGGGAAGGTTAATTGTGTGATATTTCCTCCTTTTTCAATTAACTGTTCGCTATGGAGGTTAGCACCCATGTAAATGTCTGTAAAATGCTCTTTGTGAGCTGCCCTCTTTTTTTTATTCTGTCTTACACATTTGGATAAGCTGTTCTCCACTGATTAAAAAAGCTGCCACAGTGACTCCATGAAGACTTGTGTAAATACGAGCGTGACAGAACCTTGATTTACACTGAGTACTAATGTGTGAACTATCTTGAATATATCAGGGTTGGTCCATTCAAACGGTTCTCTTTTTCTCTCCCTCTCTGAAGACAAATCAATAATTTTAATGAAATAAGTGGCAAACCCCTAAGAATTGTGCAAAAAGGACTCCACTGCATTAAGTTTTTTAATAAGACAGAACTCCAACTTTGAACTTTGGCTGAATGATTTTATAGCACTCAGTGTCTGATTTACACTGCCCCCAATAACATCTCTTCTTTTAAGCCTCCCTTGCTGTCTTGCCCTTTCTTGCTCAAGACCAAAATGTGTAGAAGCTGGATGAATAATGACCACAGGGACTTATTTTAGGTCTACTATTGAGAGGTAGTGGTCCTCTTGCCTCCTCCTCTTTTGGAAAGACTTAGATATCCTTACAGTGACTTTTGAGCTGTAGATGGAAGAGAATCTTTTTTGTCTCTAGGATTACTGCCTATTTCTCCCCTGAAAATTGTGATAAGAAATACCTTGGGTGAGTGTGCAGTCTCTTAGCATTTTGTGCTATGAAGATGGATTTTATGCACAATCCCTAAAATGGACGGAGAAAAAGGGAAGTGAATATTGCTTTTGATGGAAAATTTAATGAGACCTGTGAATTCAAAAAGAAATTGGACAGAAAGAGAACCAGCAAGTCTGAAGATGGCTCACTGAAAGGGAGCTATTTTGTTGAGGGAATGAGATGTTTTATAAATCCACAAGCATACCTCCTTTCATCCACTTTCGGTTGCTTGTCTGGATCCAAATAATGACATTAAACACAGTGAAAGTCCACATGTTCTGTAAGAAAGATATGATAAACTCGTGTTTGATATTTGAATACGTATACATACTATACATTACGCAGCATTCTCCTTATATTCTTAATATCCTACCGATAAATTAGCTGTACTTTTCTGACAACAACCATATTTTTGTTATGCTGAATTAGGGTTTATTCCTAACAAAATACTTTGTTTTATTCAAACTCAGTTTCCCCAGCTGCAGAACTTCACACCAGCAGATAAAATCAGTTGCCCGTCTTTGCAGCCCATGTAATTCAGGTGTGTGTTTGCACATATGACTGACAATATGTATACAAAATATATGACAAGAACTGTCATAAAAGACACTTGCACCATGGATCACCAGGACAAAAATAAGTCAGACAAACCACCTCTTTATCCATGGTCATCAGGCATAAAGAACAGATTTAAAACCTATACCATCTATCTTGATAGATTCTACATCTTCCTGATAATAACTTGAGAATAACCAGAGAAAATAGTTTTTGCGGAAGTAGAAATTTTGGCAATATCCAGTGATCTCACTCAGCTTAATGAATAATGCAAACTGTTTTTCAGCTGTATCGAGTTTGAAATTCATTTATAAATCAATTTAACTATGAGACTGGACCAACTCTTTAGTTTGGAGAGGTCTATTTGTATAGTGCAACAGGGCAAGAACACTTGCTTCACTGTTTGGTGGCTGTTTTTTTAGGCTAATTTCTTACACTAATCACAATTTCTTACTGTATCGATACAAAATTATTAATTTACTACCATTTTTTTCAGAGACTATTTTCTTTGCCTGATAGATTTTTCACATAGAAATATGACAAAAATGGTTGTCGGTGGTTGTACAAAATATGGGCAAAATTTTAAATGAGAGTTGTGCTGGATTAATCCCAAGATGAGACTGTAGGCTGTTCTGAACAGCTATTTTACAGCTTCACCTAAGAACCAAGTGAGAAAAGGTGAGATTTGTAAACACCATGACATCTCCATATGGTGACTGATCTAAAATCTGCACAATAAGTAAAACTTTTCCCCGTTTTCCCTGTCTTAGTTGCTGGGGCTTGTCGCTTGTCTCTTCCCAAACTTGTCAGGGCTTCGTTGAGATCTAAATGAAGGACCATTTTTAATTACTTCTTATCTAAAATAGAAAAAACAGTAAACATAATTATAATGCCTTTGTAGCCAGGCAACAGCAGGGGATGATTCAGGAATGTCGGGTTACAGTCAGAGACCGTACCTAAAATTAAGTGCTCCAGATAGACAGTGTCTGACAATGTGCAGAATTCCCCAGAAACAAGAACAAAAAAGATATCAACTTAAAGCCTCAGTGTTTTTCCATCTTATACATTGCTGTTTCCTTGTGTTTTAGTACAGGCTTTGAGTCTTATGCTGTCTTACCTGTGCTTGGGTGTGTTCTATTTCTTTAAGACTCTTTTAAGGCGTTCAGAAAGGTTTAATAAGCCTGCAGGTCTATGTTTTTAAGAGCACGCTCAGGGATGTGCCTGGGATCCTGCAGCGCCTGCCGATAATTGGCCATAATGTCTAATTATCTAGACCAACCAACCTGTCACTATTTCAAACAAGACTTACACCCAGAGAGGAGTTATTAGTCTCACTTGTGATTTCTGTCTGTCATTACAGCTCAGGGGTTTTGAAAGGGAAAAGGGACTGCTTGAGTAGACTGGGGGAAACTGTCTTTGTCTTTGATTATGTGATCTCACTTCCCTTCACCACTGCAGGCACAGGAAAGTCCTCAGGAGGATAGTAAGAGACATGCTGTTGTTATCCTTTTGTATTTCAGCTCTAATGACACCACTGACAACTAAAGCATTACCAAAACACTCTGTAGATTTAAGGAGGAATCATTTGAGCTACCTTGCCTTGTGTGTGTGCTCGCACGTGTGTGTGACAGAGAGAAGGGGAGAGAGAAAGAGAACGAGTGTGTGTGCTGCAGTGGATATGGGCATCTTCTGAGTGTGCTATTCCCACAAGCCCTGTCCCATTAACCTACCCCATCATGGTGAGTGTGTAATGCTGCTAATGTGTATTTAGCTGTAGGCTTTCTGAAATAAACATGTGCTACTGCTATATTTGTCTCTTTTTCCAGAGAGGGGAAAAACACAGTCATTAACTAAAGGAATCTGCACAGATATACATGCACAAACATGTAGAGTTGTGTTAAAATGATGCAGGGCATAATAATCAGCTGTTTCACCATTAACATGCATTGGTACAGAATGTGTATCATGATAATGCATGTCTTTTTTTTTTTTTTTTTTTTAATAAATGAGCATTAGCAGACATATCTGGAAGAGTAACTCTCTAATTACTATGCTTAACCTTTGTGCATCTCATTTTAAACATCCCCCAAGATGAAAAATAAAAAAAAGCTGTTCTGACAAGAAGCAGTGATTAATGAAGGCAACGCTCGACAGCACAATAAATGGCGATTTAACACATCCAGACTTAACTGTGTGGCTCACATCTTCACCACACATCACAGCAATTTGTTCTTAAGAAATCCTATTCTGTATCATTATTGCAGGGCTTTACATCAGAGTGGTGTTTTGGCTTGGCTGATGGCTTCTTAAGAGCCCATCATCAAACCTTGATGATGCTTGAAAGAATGACGGGCTTTCTACTGAGGTAAAATCAATCTCGACTGTTTGTTCGCGGAAATGGCTCCAAGACACCCATTGGTACTTTGATTTAAAAACTGTAAGATTGATCTTTGATGATTATGAGTGAGTAACACACTAAAGGAAGGACAATTTTAATGTTTAAGCCTCTGTGTTTGGATGCAAAAGTGTGAACCAAGCTTAGAGAAGGATGTAATTCTGTGTGAATAAAACATGACATACTTAAAATGCAGACTCATCTAATTTTTATAGATTCCACTTGTGCATATCTACGACAGCATATTCGGGCCATTAAAGAGAACAAAAATGGAGCCACAGCAGAAGAGTAATTTTGAAAGATTATAGGCACAACTTTTTACACGTAACTTTTTACCATCTTAATCCATTTCAGGGGTATTTTTTGTCAATATTAGAGTGTTTTTTTATAACATCAACCAGTTTAAGCTAGCACGTGGAACATCAGGGTTCAAAATCTGCTCAAATTCATCAATGTCAGCCAGGGGCAACACGAAGATCAGGGCCTGTATTCACAAAACACATCATCTTACTCCTAAATGACACTAAAAGTTCCTCACTAAAATGTTTCTCTTAAAACATATTCACAAAGCTGCTGAGACTATTCCTAGTTCTTCAGAGAATGTTGAAGCGAAAAGAAGGGGGTGGAGCTGACGCTGTTATGTCATGTTTAAGGAGCAACTTGACTTATTATGCTTACAGTGATTGGCCGGCAGGGAATGTCTTTGTGATTACTTTCTACCTAGAAATCACTCAATTTAGAGAAAGATGTCATGTTGGAATATTCAAATTAAGACCTTTCAATGAAGAAAAAATGAAGGATACTAATTGAATATTAACCCAAGAGTAATATGATGATAAGTCAAGCATGTACTCTCTTAATTGTCAGTAGCTGTATCTGGTTAAATGATTAACAAATCTCCAGATAAGCAGCCTTGCATTCCTTGGAGTCTGGAGTAACTATGGCAGAGAAAACTACAGGCAAAACAAAGCATAAAACATCCTCAAAAATGGGCTAGATATGCAAATGATATCAGCTACGCCTATCATTGTGAAGCAGAATTCATGAACCTTCATCTAGCCTCATTTCATCTTGTTCCGATAAATAGATGGTGCAAAATACAAGCATAAAAAGCTCAGTTTGATTGTTGAGATGTTGAATTTACAGGTATGTGTTTTTTTGGCTCAACATTAGAAGTAATGAGTATGAAAAAAAAGAAAATTGCACATGGGCTAAATGAAAGAAAGTATGATTGTTTTTCATTCCAATTGTTTCATTATTCATAAAGAACAATAAACTGTCACATCACACATTACAATGCCAGGGAATTTAGAGTCACCTTCACTTTTCACTTTCAGGTAGTGTGCCTTTAAGGGATTTTCTTTGGTTGACTTCTGTAGGTCAGCAAACCACCAGAGACCCTCCTGCAAGCACCCATGTCCCCGTTTGACTCTTGCAAAGGCCCTGCAGTTTTGGTAACTCACTCTACCTCTGGCCCCTCCACACTTCTGAAGATGAGAGGTGTAAAATCTCTCTGTCTGCACCCTCACTGTGCCCTGAGAACTTAATACCTTCCACAGTACGGCTCTCAGGGTCACCAGGTCACAGAAACAGCCCCGGCTATGATAAGACGGGGATTCCAGGTAGAGGTTTTTTCATTTTTGTAAATCCCTTGAAATTTGGCTTGCTTTCACAGACAGCTTAAAAATGATGGTTAAGTTTAAGATAGCACAGTAACTAGTGTAGGAGTTGAACACCTTTTCTTAAATTTTTTTCTTAAGGATTTAACACAACCTGGTTTGCCCCAGATCTGGGAATATGATGATGAGAAGGATGATGATGATGTGGAATATACTTCATTTGCTCAGAACGTGTAAGTAGAAACTTCACTAGCTCAGACAACTTCTGCACTTGTTAGGACCAAAGCGCTCTGGTGCCAATGTGAATTTTACTTTCCATAAAAATGTATACTGATGACTGTACAGCACACCAGTCGTTGAGTGCTTTCTGTCTGAGTATAAAGCTTGTCACAGAGCCAATGTGTTCCTCTTAGCGTCATTCTCATACTTCAACTTTAGGTTTCTGTCCATATTATTAAACAAAACACACTCTATCCTATCTTTTCTGAGATGTACAATGTGTACAATAAAATTAGGGATAACCAACACCAGATCAAGAAGGGTATGAATTTACTTCCTGTTGTCATAGGGGGCTGCCATGCAATTAAGACCAAGTCCAAGATCAATTTAAAACAAAACTTTTAGTACTCCTTCATTATATCACATCACGTCTGTAAACATGTTGTTTGTTATTGTGATAACTATTGACTAAGACTGGGGGTTTTTTTGTACTTTCTAGCTGAAATTACTACAAGGATCTCCTTGTTAAACTGAAGAGTCTTTCCACACACAGGAACACTATGCTGCCTCACAGCGAGCTAATTTCAGATGAACAACAATGTATAGAAATTGAGGAAAATCACTTATTTGAGAAAGCCATAAAGTGTGGTTTCACAATTTTATTCACATGTGAGTCAGGAATTGTGGGGAGAGCAAATTTAAGCTTCAGTTGTGGGGTTTGCATTTGTAGTTTTACATCACTGTGTGGGACCTCCACTGTCAGGCCACTGCACCATATGGATACAATAATGATCGACATTTTACATCAGTGGTTATTTGTGATGAACAGTGAACTCTTATCGTCCTCCAAAACTGCATTGTTTTCTTTTTAAACTAAATTATCACCAGTTAAGTGGTGTTCACTGCTTGTCAGCTAAAGCTTCATCTCAGTGGAGTAAATTCAAGTGAAAGGTTTACCCAGGTCTTCATTCAGTAGGTACAGTGTACACCTTAAGCTGGTTTCTTGATATAAATTGTTTTTTTTCTATTGATTTAGATGATCTTTGAAAGTTATGGTGTGAATTTGAAAGTTCTTAGTGCTAAAACTTAAAAATGGAATTTTCTTAAAAAGACCTTTGACAGAGTTGTAACTGTTGTTGCCCTCATCAATGTTAAAATTTCATAACTGACTATATTTGCATAAGCTGACACAACTGCTGTTCTAGATAAATACAGTTCAACATGAATGCAAGAGAGATTATTTAACTTGATTTTCCTTGAACCACAAAAAAACGTGATGATAATCTAGTTATTTATTGTATTATCAGTGCCTTGTCTTTTCTGAGGTTTTTCTTTTACCAGTGCTGAGGAAATGTCATTTATTGGTGAAATTGACCTGATAAAGTTGACTTTCATGGTATAGAACAGGGCTGTAAAGCAAGATGTTGCCAAATCCAAGAGCAGGCATTCATTATTTTGAGTTATTGGATTCCTGTTTGTGAGTGTCCTACAAGGAAAGATTAAGAAAAAGATAAAACTCCCATAGAAATGTGCTGAGCAGTGTGCAAACGCTGCCAACATCCAGTTTTCACATTTTAAACAGCATTTTCGTGCTTAAAATGCAAAACAGCATGCTTGATTTTTGTCTCGGAAAAATGTGTGTTGCAAGCAGGACTGATGCAAGCCTTTGTTTGGAAGGTGGAAAGAGATTAGAGGAGGGCCTCTCAGGACAAAAGTAGCATCTGATCCCGTTAGCCCTCCCACGATTCATCCAGCGCATTGTCAAGGTTCAAAGGCTGATGAGACAATAACAACAGGACGTGCAGAGAGAAGATTGTTAATCATTAATGTCACCATCACCCAAGAACCCAAAGTAATGTTCTGAATATAAATAAACGATGTTTTGGTTGAACCTAACAATATTTATATCTATCTCTGCCCGTGCAGTCTTGTTGAATGTTATTTGCAGCAAAAATGTGCAAACAAATGTGGGTGTTAACAGCATGGACATCAAACTGTGTGTGAAGAAAACAGCATGGATTACACAGCACAGCAGCTTTGTACCGTGTGACTGCTGGATAGTAAATAAAGCCTGCAACCTCCTATGATGAGAGTCATGTCGGAGCATACTCTGAGGGATTGATACTCCAAATATTTCACAAACATTTACCACTGAGAAACCTGCAAATGATGTTCAAACAACTTTTATGATAAAAAATGAAGCAAATCGGACTCACATGAGCGATATCAGTACACAGACTAAAGCTGACTGGATCATTTGGGGTATTTAACTATGTGTATTCAGATTATATTAAGTCACGTCAAGGGGAGGCATGTACCTTTTTAATCAATCAAAGGCCTTTGAAGAATGAAGGTGTTTCATTATTGGGACTGACAAGGAAGTATTTCAACAGGTGCAAAATCAGCACATTAAAACACAGCATACAAGGCCTACTTAACACCCAAAGTGTCTTTTGTGTAGTACAGTCTACTGAAGACGTGACCTTATGATTAGTGAGTAGGTGTTTTTGTTTGTCTGCCCTTTGTGTGTGCGCAGGAAACATTAACTGCATCCTGAGCTGAAACTCCTTTGTGAGCAGTCTTTCAGGCACTTGAAATTTTTTTTCTGAATACATTTGAAAGTTCAATGAGGTTCATCTCTTTTTCAAACAGAGTCACTGTCGTGTAGCACACTTTTATCTCAGTGCAAACAAAGCATAATGTGCCGAGTTAAATATCAAAATCAAAATATCTGTTACGTCTCACCTAATTGCCATTTATAGATTCAACAAAGTATATCACTTCAGGAGGAACAGGAATGCACTTTGACACAATGCAGTCTTTTATCTTTTGCTTTTCTCTTTTTCTTTCCTTTGTTTATGTAGTCTGTGTCGTATTTTCCTGGCGTTTCAGAGAAGAACGGTCAGTGTGCAGTGAAGGTGAAATAAAATCTGCTGTAGTGCAATCTTAGAGCCACTAGCAATAACTTAATATGGATCTACAGAAATCTGCATGCAGCTGTAACTAACAAGGCACTCTCATGTTACTAAGGCTGTCAAACAGTTCTTTTTTTAATCACAATTAGTTGTACAATTCACATAGTTAATTGCAACCCAAGCAACAATATAAGCAGATGAAGAGTAGAAGTTCAGTATAAAGTTCAAACGGCTAATCTCATTCAACAGTACTGTTGAAAAAATCTTCTTTAGACTGTTTACAGAGGCTATTTATACTTCAAGGTTGAGTTTTGATGTTGCTGTGCATTTAATGTTTGAAAGCATTCTTTATAATGTATTTGATACCATGCATATGGTACAGCTTCTGTCCTGGTTTCAGATAAGATTTACAAAGTTTTAGCAGCAGACAAAGGGCTAAAAAAACCACCAACTTTTGATCAAAGAAATTCCCTCAACATATTGGTCTTGAATAGTCTTCACAGTTATGCATCTTTAAATTATTATTCTGGAGATTGATAGAGCATATGTTGGACTATAACAAAGTTGGTTTGACAAAACCTACCCATCCACAGTGTAAAGTATTCTTCTGTACTAAATTAAACCAGGTTGAAGCATTTAGAGAGAGTTGTCTTCGATTCAGCTGAAAGAACCTTCATGTGTTTTGATAAACTCCTCTCCAAGAAAGTAAGCTGTGAAATGGTGTTTCAACTCAACTTGTCTTGCATTTTTATGGCAACCCTAAACAATGACATTTGACCATGTATTTCCTTCAGGCTATGTTCTGAGCTCTTATTAATCACATTGGTCAGATCAATTAATTTATACGAAGGGTTACCTCACACATTGTGCCCTTAGTCTCAAAGGACAAAGTTAACAAAACGATTGATTCAGCCAAAAGCACAGGAAACAAATGAGAATTTTTGATAGAGCCAAGAGGAGAGGTGTGGGTCCCATGTACCTACAGAATCACCCACAGATTTCCACTCAGAGAACAACACGTGGCTAGTTACCTGTAACCCTGCTCTGAGTCCCATTTGGTTCCCAGAGAAAAAGTTATATTGTTAAAATTGAACTTCTTGTAGTAATTTAAAGCATTATAAAGGAAATGTAATTGGTTCATAGAAAGAAAAGTGACTGGTATTATATCTCACATTCATTGAATTTGAACACTTCAACATTTCTTTGGGTAACCTGACTGCAACCACATCTGAAAAGCTGTCATTAGTAGCTCATAATCGTTGTCAGTGCAATCATTCAAAAAGGAGACAGACGTAAAATCTGGAAGCAACCACAAAAAGTGAAGTATTGTCACATCAGACAAGTAACTGTCATTCAAGCAGGGTCTCTCTTGACAATCTCTACGAAGAGAAAAACTGCTTTAAGTGCACAATACCCATGGTGGAGAGGGAAAAGGGTAATGCTAATGACTGAACCATTTGAAATGTGGCCAATAATTTTAGAGTGTTTGTAAACCACCCACTCATACAGACTCAGTTTGATCACTGACCAGCAAAAAAAGCTGTTTGTGCACCTCAAGCAACTTTTCCTGTTCTTTGTTTTTTTTCAATGTGGGTGTGAAGTCAGGTGAAGCTGTTTGAAAAACACTGTGGGGATTTCCCAAAAGACGGATTGTGGCCATTAGCACCATCAAGATCTGTGCATAATTTGCCCCCTGCTATCTGCTTTGTTTTATGCTGTACTTCACACGTCAAATGGCAGAAAGGAGCTGCAGCATCTTAACTTAACTAAACTGAGCTTCTATAAACATAAAACATTATGTTTTGTTGACACAAATCCTATAAATATCCTCACTCTGAGTTGAATATTTTCTTCTGTAAAAAGAAACTGTATCCTCTAGAATTGATTGGAGAAATTGCTGGGAATTAATTGCTCTGAAAACCACAGGATGAACCTGTAGTTACCCAGTGACCTAATCCTGCTGTGTGGAAGTAAAGCAGAGGATTAGAGGTAATAATCAGGCATCAATGCTCAACAGAGTTGAGTTGGATGAGCCTTTTATTCTTGTGCTCTTCTCGGAATACGGTTGTGTACTGATCATCCCTCTTGGGTCTGAAATTTGAGGAAATTTCTACTGTATAAAGTACATTAGAGAGAAACAAAAGGACAAAAGTATGCTTCAGGCCTTATGATTACAGACTTCACCCTCTTGATAATAAATTTGTGATACTGTGTTGGAATCTTACAAGACAAGTCCATGAAGTAGCCTGCTTGTCTTGTGGCTTAGGAACAAAAATTCATATGAAGCTATCTATTTCTAAGTTCTTTTCTATAAAATTTATTCTGATAACAAAACAAGCAGAAAGATGGTTGCCTAAATCCAAGATATTTCTAAATTGTATGTTTGTTCATTTAAAATCATCCACACAAAATTTACTTCCAAAGTAATTGGAAAAAGGGTAAGCATACTCCACTACTATTGACTTTATCATGGCAATGTTGTATCCAACAAGAGATGATTTGCAATGGCATTCCTGATAATAGGCTTTCATTTGCAGCATCCATTTTTTTCAAAATGTCCCAAGAACCCAAACACTGCTTACAAATCTTGACCAGCAGCTTGCACTGTTGAGACTCTATGATGGATGTATTGTCAAATGTTGGTTTTCTATACTCCCTGACTTCTTATCAGCCTGAAACAGCAGCAGCTTGGACCAGAGCTGTTATATGCTATCATGCAGTGTCTGCTATGTTGTTTTTATTTCAATGCCAACAAAATTTCTTGTGGTCATTTTTCTTCTGCAAGTGACACCATAAGGTCATCAGTTACAGCTACATCACTGTTTGTTCCTCTTTGTAAGCTAAGCATTTAGGGTGCTATAATTCATCTTTTTTCTGCACTGTCTTGCAGAAACTGTTGTTGATATGTTTTCAGGTTAGCTGAAACTCTGGGTATATACAGGCTATAAAACTAGCCAAACACCAATTTTACATTCATACTAACATGTTATAGCAGCAGAAGACTCTGACTGTCACTGCCACAGTCCTCCTATGGCAAAACATTTAAAAGCTCCTTCTAACTGCTCAGAAAGCAATGTCCACCGTCTAGAAAGAGATGATACAACAGCTCTGGGAGGACAGAACGCATTGTTCCATCTGAGAAAACAAGAAGGCACCAATGTAAAGCAAGCAGGAAGTTAAGGCTGCTGTTGAATAGTACCATGAAGCCCAGTAAGAAAACATCTATTCACTTTTGGATGTTGTATTGTGCCTTAAAAGCTAACTCTTATTTCTGGTTAATAATGCACAGCTGTGGGGAAAGCATCAGGTGTAGGCCCTTAAACTTTACATAGCTGATGACAGCTAAAGTCAGAGATACTAATCCTCTTATTGCACAGGGATAGGGGCTTATGGTGGAAAACAGACGCCCACTTGGTAAACCTTTCCAATGACTGTGATCCCCTTCTTGAGTCAAGTGCAGATAGGTCAATCAGAATAGGTATTGTTCATACTAATTCAAATAACATAACTGGAGGCTTTAGTTGGATCATGAAATGTCTGTATAATCCAGACTTAGTATAAATGACAGGAAGGCTGAGATTCAACCATGAGTCTGACTCCTGTTCCAGCTCTGCCGGTTGCAGTTTCCCAGAGACATGAGTTTCAGAGAGCCTGGATCTGTATGCTTTAGTGAAGACAGATCCTCTGGCTGCGCTGCAGAAAATCTCAACTAGGTTTTCATTTTATTTTATGAAACCAGATACACCTTCAGCTGTGTAGCTTTCTGAAATCTTTCCCCCAGAGGATTGTGATGCTGAAGCTTTTCAATAGTTCGGGGGAACCATTTTCCATGTTCTGCACCTTACTTGATTTTGATCTGAAAGGGAGACTCCATTCTTTCCTTCAAACAAATGGTCAGCTGCTTTTACAACAGCAGATTGTAAGCACGGAGCTCATAGTTAACATTGGCAGTTGAGTGATTCAACAAAATAATTGTTACTATGCAGAGTTGACACACAGATGTCAGACAAAGAAAGAACAATGCATAATAACAATGGTTTTGTTCTTGCTTTGGACAACAACTGGAGGCTTTCAGGAGCCACTGCTGGTTGTAAAGTGAATTTCTAATAGCTGGAAATTTCAGCACCTGGTCATTTGTATTGATGAACAGCTCTGTTGAGCATCACTGATATATCGTTCTCATTTGTGCTGCTGGACAGTGGGATGATTTCATGTATGAATGGTAGCAGATGCACAATCAATGCCTCCATTTGCTCACAAACTGATGCAGGTTTAAGTCTAAAATCCTTCATCCTTCCTCCTTTACGTCAATATTTACCAAAGGAGCAACAAATTCTTCACAATATTACACCCTAGATGTAGATCACAACCTCCGCTCCAGGGTGAATGACTGCAACATATAATAAGCTGAGCATGAAAAAAGTATCTTTTTCTTGTTGGCAGAAGTATGGCTATGTATCAGAGCTTTTCTGGAATCATAAGAAACTCAATATTTATCAATGGGTACACATTTTTTCAGTTTTATGTTGAAAAACAGACGACTGTCAAGAGCCACTTTCATGTCTGTCATGTCCGTTAAACAGGCTTGTAGATGGCTAGCAAAGCAAAAAGTTAAGGAAAAGGGGAAACAAATAAGCTCTTAAAAGTTGTAGTTGAAATTTTGCACCAAAGCTCTATCTTATGTTTGTGCTTGCAGATGGTTGCTCTGAGTACAATGAATACTAGGTGAAATGAGCCCTACTGTTTTCATCCATTTTCAGTTTTGATTCATAAATGTTCACTTTGCATGTCCATTTTTTGCAGCAATAACAGCAGTAAATTTCCCTTGCATAGAGTCAATATGTTTTTTTTTTTGAGAACCTCAACACAAATGTTATTCAGTGCCTTCTGCAACTCCAGCCAAAGGCTTTCCTTTGAATGTACAAGATATCGGTCCAGTTTATTTTACAACTTGGTGGAAATTTTCTGTGTTCTTTTTCAAAAGGAAAATTGCCTTAATCTTCTTGTAATGGCTGTAATATATGTATTGTATCATGATTGTATCATTAATAGATATTTCATTCTCTTTGAAATTCATTTTAATGGCCAATTCAACAAAACAACTGAAACCTCTTGAATTGGCCAAGTGTCCCAATAATTTTGGCCACCACTGTATATACATTTGTTTTCATTGGGAGAGAGACTAATAATTATCTCGTAAACAATGATGATTCATTACATGCGGGCTATGAAAGCGAGATATCCTCTAGTTGTTGAAAAGCTCAGCATAAAACCATGAAATTGTTTTCATTATCTCCAAGCCGAGTGATCTTCAAAACACAGCTCTGGTAATATGAAGCCTTCTGCGATTATTCATGGTTTCTTGTTGCAAGACCTCATTTTTTGTCATTGATTTAGAGCCATCTGCACGCTTCCTTATTCTCAGACAAAATCATCTTAATGCCTGTCGAGGAAAAAAGCCCCTGTATTTGAATAAGAAAACATAGTTGTGGTGTGTCATTTTCAATCCACTGGCATGATTAACTTTCTCTCATTGTGCTCCTGATTGCATCACATGCTGCTTAAAGCAGACCAACAAAAACTATAGGAGGGCACTGGGTTTTGCTGCTGTGTGTGCCCATGTATCTGCTAATGATCTCCTGTAGAGAGACATCTGGTTCAGGAAAAGTCCTATTTCCGCTCAATAAGTGAGACAAATACAACAGCGAATTTGTACAATGTGTACACTATTTTGGATGATTCATTGTAAGACTATATATATATGTATATATTCTCAATGAGCAGAACAATCTTTCTGTCTTGGATTGTTGCCTACTACCGCCCTGACAGCTTGGTCAATCATCACAGTTCAGCCAAACAAGCACCACAGAGACTCTGGTGTTTGGAGAAAGCAGCAAACATCGGGCAACACACACTCAAAAAGAGTCCTAACGTGCCGAGTTGAGCAAGCACCATTGTTCAATTCACATAGACTTAAGTAACTTTTGGTTTCAGTGTCAACAGGCAAAAAATGTTGTGGACAATTTTATGATTCTAACCTGTTTAAGAAAATATCCCATTTTTTTAATTGAGTATTTGTTACATAGGACTCATTGGTGTAAGGGAGGACAAGTAATTTTTCATGTTTTCTATTGCATGTTTACCTAAATAAGACCATGCCAAGAGATAATGTGTTTAAAGCTGGATCTCTTTCCCACATGTCTGAGCATCTAAATCTTCAAAAGCTGATTAAGGTTTCAATAGCTTTGACACCCTCATCATGAAAATTGAAGCAAAGTGGAAACAGATCCACTCATCTTTGATCAAGATGCCTATCCGAGACTATGAGCTTCTATTCAATGAATGTGTGATACACCTTTGTCAAAAAATGCGAGTAACACTATCATAATCAGAGCGGCGCATTCTGATTAGGTCTTTGAAATTAACATAAAAACTGAAGTTGACCTTTTCAATTAACTAGATTACACTGCATGAAGCCAAAACAAAAACAACCCTTTTTACTCAGATTGCTGAACTTGACAATAGCTACTAATGAGTCTCTTTGAGTCTCTTAAAAATGTGTAACGTAAGATAAATACATCAAATGCGTTCCCTGTGAATAATGGCTTGTGATGTACTCTACAAGGAATTCTAACAGCTTTATTTAAAATCATTCAATGAGATTCGCTCAAATCAAAAGCAAAGGTAACATGAGTTTGAAATTTTATATATATGTCATTATATGTAATAATGTTTGAAACCTCAAATCCTATTATATTTTGTTGTTTTTTTATTGCTAACCACCCTGTATGGTAGTCTCTACCACTATTAAGTTAAAATCCCAGCAGAAGCAGCTGTTTTCACTTTGAATTACAGCACATAAGAACAAATATATCAGCACTTCTATCCAAAGTAGAAAAAAGGAGTTATAAAGTGAGCACAGATTTCATCATCAGAAAATCTAACAAGTGAGGCCTGTCATCAGAGATGATGTTTAAAAGCTAAGTTAAGATCCCATTCAAACTTTGGACATCTTTAACAAGCTTCTGGAACATTCATCATTTGCTGAGTAACCCTTGAGAGTTAAATTTCACATCACTACAAAGAGGGGATTGGCTGATGGACTCTTAATTGTGTTGCCAGTTTTATTCAGCTGCTGTCAGGATTGGCAAGTTTTCACAATTCATCAATGTCTACTTTTGCTCTCAGTTTGTTACCATGGCAGGTAGCTGAATCCAGAAACTGGTTTAAACTGATAAAACAGCCAAAAGGAAAAAGGTACAGGGTGCTAATTTTTTAATGAATGACACAATACCAGCAGGTGTTCACTCTGTTTAGACCTCCTCTGAGGACTGTGTGACTCACATCTCCCTGATTCACTTTGTGCACCTGCAGGACATCTTTCACCTTTATCATAATAAAGCTGCAGTCAGACCTGATTCTTTAAAATGTATTACATTTGTTGTCAGGATCAGTTCAGGAGAGGAGTAGCCAATTGTGAGTGTGAAGTGCAAAAGTCGATGAGGAAAACAAGAAAACAGACAAGGAAGTTGACTGTTATCAATCTATACCATTGTCTCCAAATCACTTAAACCAAATCGCATCTCTTCTCTTAGCTGCTTTTATCATACTTAATTGTAGCTGTACTCACTATGATAAATGTTTTTATGTTGGTTCGCTCTTTAAAAGATGTTTCCATTTTTTTCTTTTGTTGGAAAAAAGTAGTTAACTGTCTGTGTATTTTAATATCTTTGGGGAAAAAAAGGCTGGTTAGACTAACTATGAAGTAAGACTCAGGGATGGCAATTTTATGCCACAATGCTCTTCAGCAGTCACAAGGAACTCTTCATTTACATCTATTCAATCCCTATTCATTTTCCACACACCCACACACACACACACACACACACACACACACACACACACACACAAACACACACACACAACTGCCAAAACCAACCTGCAAAACTAGTATGCAAACACAAACATGCTAAGCTTGTTCAAAACATTGTATGAAATAAAAGTGATGTTGCAATAAATGTTTTAATTTTGGAACATGGCAGTATCACAGAAATATAAATTTTGTGTTTTATGGACAGGAGTAAAAAAATTAAATCATAAAATTATATGCTTTGAATCTTTAACTCTTTAAATCCTGTGCAAGTGGTATCTGCGAAGTAAAGAATTTTTGTGGAGCTGGGTGACAAAAAAAAAAAGTTTCATTTCCTTCTTTTGAAAGTCTAATCTCTTCTTGGTTCTCCTCCCTGACATATCTCACTATTCCAAAAAAAGAACTACGAAAGAACAGCAGCTGTCAATCATCATGAAATGTGATAGAAAAGTCTGTTTTTAATGCTCAATAACTAATGAAAGAGACTTTCCAGGAAAAAAAGAGGACTTGAAAACAATGCAGCCTAATGATATAATATCGTCATTTCATCACAGCATACCAATGTGAGAAATATTTTTAAGAAGTGAATTTATCTTTTAAAGAAGGAGACAGCATTTTTAACCTATAGTGCAGCCAGTCAGCAGGGGGAGTAGTCTTTGTGACGACCTCACTTCGAACTAAGCAAGCTGACATTCGTGCCCATGAATATTTCACCATCTTCCCCTTTATCCGCCATCACCTTTTAAGCTGGTCTCAACAGCAGGCAACAGCATTTTTGAGCACTTATCTTGACCTCTTTCTTGGTATTTTTTTGCAATGCAGCAGCATATGTACATATTAAATTTTGTAAATATGCACATCTTCTGCAATTTTCTCCCGTTCCGAATCATCCGGCACTGTATCTGTATTTCACAAAGCTGCAGCTAATTCTAGACGCAAAACATGTGTCCTCCAAAAAATAGATATGCAATAAAAATAAAATCTAGTGCCCCTGCAGCCTTTTTGGCACAGAATGAATAATGGCCTTGAAAATGATCGCCATCCCATTACATAACTTCAGCATGTATTCTAGCTGTGGTTTGTTAAAAGCTCTTTTGGCTTTATCTCCAACTATATCTCCTGTGTGGGATCCGTTATATGGGGCCTTGAGGTTGATACTTACATGGTCATTTTATTAACATTTATCTCAGCAGAAACTCCTCCAACAGCTTGGTGTCACCATTTTAGAGGAAAGATGGTGGTGTTTTATCAAGTCTTCAACACTTGTGTAACTTAAGATTCTTTGAACACACCTGATGCAGTTATATAAAGATGTTGAAACCCTTTTTTTTTTTTAAATCTACCTCCTCGGCACCTTTTTGCATGGGACAGAATAAAGAAAAATCAGTAATCTCCAAGAATGATACTTCAGATTTTTGGATTTTTCCCTCAGCTGGTTTGAGCCCATCAGCCTTGGCTGAGCATCAACAAATCTGTCTCTGACACCCTCCCAAAAGATTCCCTTCTTCACCTATAACTCATCCAGAATGCTGCATCTTGTCCCAGCTATCATTAATTGTCCTTCATGACTCTCTTCCTGCACACACTGCTTGTAGGAGAAAAACCCCAACAGTTATCCATGTGCTTTCTTCAGAGGCCATTTAACTGCCCTTTTTCTTTATCTCTCCATGCAGTCTCTCCCCAACAGCACCCTCGTAGAGAACAGATGACCTTCCCTTAGACCTTCCTGTTGACAACCAATATTTCAGGAAAAAGCTCACATTACTTGGATTGGATTATTCATTTGATAGACCTCTTCAAAGACACTTACTTGTCATACTATCCTCAAATTGGTATGCTGAATTTGACTAAAGCTAGCAGAGCCAGCACCACCAGATGCCAGTCCCTGCAGGTTAACGTGACAAGATATCAGCTTTCATCTGATGTATGTTTACTTCTAGAAAGTGGTGCTACATAGCATTATAGCTTTAGCCATCATACTGTATTTTCTCTAAATTAAGTCCTATTAATGCTATAATTAAGTTTGTTTAATATACAAGTAATTCATCCATCAACAAGTAAGGCGTGTGTGTGTTGAATTGTGTTCTCCACTGAACACTCACATCCTGTCTTATAATATTATAACAATGAGTAAATCTCCTCAACCTGTGCTCAATGAGGCATTATTATATTCAGACAAATTTTGCATGGTCTAGGTGATATGACAGGATAATTTTTCTCATAGCCCTCATGTATAAAAAGAACAGGAAAAACCAGCAATAATAATGACAAACATCACCCTACAAACTCAATGTTATTGCTTATTCATCTCAGTTATGAGTGCATTGGAAAACTGATTAGGGATCTATAAACAGAGTTTTTAATTTTAGGAGTTTAAATGCAACTCCACAGTCTTTGTCTTATTCTTCAGATTATGTAAAGAAGCTCTTTGAATAGTCATGTGTGGGAATTTTCATCTATATTTATACTGGTTTAAACTAAGTTGAAAAGACAAAAATCCCTTTGAACACAGTGTAGCACACTGGATGAAGAGTCAATGAGCACATCTTTATTCACCATTTCAAAGTTATGGGGGAGACTGTGGGTGCTGAGAAGTTGACAGATTCATGAATTTGATTTCTTTTCCGACTGCTCATCCTGTCTGCTTTTGTCTCTCTGTTTCTCTTATTTATACTCATCATAACAGAAAAGGAAGGTCAGAGTGGGGTAATATTTCAGGCAGGGAGTCTCAAACCAGACTAGGATAGCCTCTGCTCATTCACAACAGACCACATATCTTCTTTAATAAAATGATATTTCTTCTTACTGTTAGCACATTTGAAACTACATAAACAAAATGTGCTATGTCAATGTCACAAGAGAGGAAGCATCAAACCTATTGCATGGGCTGGAGTCCTAATGAAGTTTGTGTTACCAAAGTCGCATTTTTCAGTTGCTGAATGTTTACATTACTTTCTTTTCAGGTGATATGTCATTGTGTAGAAAAGAAAACACCACTGTTCAAATACTCTCCTGAGAACTGAATTATTTGAAGTAACTCTTTGTGCAATAGGTTAATTGTACGCTTCCAGGGCCAAAATTACTGTAATTACCAGAAGGCAATTATCCACCTATTCAAGTGCAATTACGTTGCATAAATCACCTAGTCATCAGCAGCAGTCACAATAACCTGGCATGATAAAAACACACATAGACCACTCTGTTGTTTCACCTCAAGATCAGCTTTGACTTTTTTCCCCATCAGTAATATCCTATCCTATATCCTAATCCCTCAGTATTTTGTACATGCTCACTTCATTATTTACAATATATCATTTATTTATTGCAGTTACAGTAAGTTAACTGGCCAAAGCAATACCTTTCTTTCATTCACATGCAACATATGACGTACTTTGAAGGCAGGCCTGTTCAGTACCCAGGAACCCTTTATCAGGACCTGTTGGACCGAGGTCAGGCAGCACAATTCATATTTTTATGTGTGTATATTTGTGTGTGAGTGTTTATGAGTGACTACATCACAGGAAAATTGCCTGCAGAGAGTGGAAATATGAGGTACAGGGAGCATGTGAATTATTCATCCTCACCTCCCTGCTACTCTGTGATTACACACCACTAAACTCCTATTTACATCCATTTAGTGAGGCCCACAGTTCACAGGCTCTGACCACAGCTATTGGGGAGCATTCACCTGTCTTATTACCTATTACCTACACCACAGCTCATGTTTAAAGGATGTCTGTGTCATTTGAGAATTTTGTTCATGATGTTCCTCTGATTTGTAAGCCATAGCTTTCCCAGGCACATGAGAGAAAGACTCTTGTTTCCTTAAAACACAGAGAAGTCAGTTTTTACTGTGACATACACAACATCCACAGTCTCTTCTTTTTTATCATAGGCCATACAAATGTAGTCTTAATGACACCATTCATGGTTTCTGTAGAGTTATATGGGGCCACAAGTGGTGGAACTGCCAGGTTATTTCATCAAATGTTTTTTTTCTTCAAAAATGCCACAGGAATATTCTAAGATGACAACACCAGGATCCAGGCTCAAATTGTAAAAGAGTGGTTCAGGGAGCACGAGACATCTTTTTTACACATGGATTGGCCACCACAGAGTCCAGACTTTAACCTCATTGAGAATCTTTGGGATGAGCTGGAGAAGGTTTTGCGCAGTGGTCAGACTCTCCCATCATCAATACAAGATCTTGGTTAAAAATGACTGCACTACGTTAAAAAAAAATCTCTGAAATACAAAACCTAAAATAAAGCTCAGTGATCTTTGATCAACACCGTGGCTTTCATATTTCAATACCTGAGGTTGTTACTTGCTTCCAAAGCAAATGGAAATACTGTGTCACAGTGTATAAAAGTCTCCTGGCATTACATTTATTACATTACATCAATTACAAATTGTGGAGGAAAATATGTTTTTATCTATTAGTGCTGCAAGAAAGTGGTGTTCTTAAGTTGGTTTGTATCCAAAGGGCACAGAGTGGAGGTGGTATGAAACATCTGGGCAAGGACTTCTTACTTTTTCCCTGTGATGATTGACTGACTGACTGGAAAATTGAATTAAAGTCATCTTGTACGTCACTTTGTGCCTTGGTGGTTGTTAGATGTACTTGACAGGGTGCTGATTAAAGAAATGCACTTTGACCTTATAGGGAAATGTAAATGTTGTATGAAAAGAAAGGTGGAAGTACAGTGAAGCTGTAGGGAGCAGACTGCAGTGTAAAACAGGAATTGTAAAAGCTCGCCATCAACATGACACATAGGCCATATAGTGGGCAGACCCAGGCATTAATAATTCATTGACCTCCACCCCCTTATTTTCCATTTTTCCTACTCTGTAGCTGAGCTGACTTCATGTCGATACCAGACGCCTGAACATATCGCCATTCATCAGTGCATAGTACATTTCTTGCTCTGGAGGGAAATTACAAACATAAAAATCTGTCGCAAGCTCACAGCTAATATTTGGTGCATGAATTCAAAGGAATTGCATGAAACGATCACAGTCTTTGAGAGACAGTCTGAGATCCACAAGCAGCAACTTGTGTTGGATGCAAGAGAGTTCAAGGCAGAAACAATGAGGCAGTAGTAAATATAAATATCTGTATATGTACAGCACTGAAACATTGAATTTAAAGTCAGCCAAGAACAAAAATTACGACTAACCAGTACATTGCATTAAAGATTTAGCTGCTTGCTATTTAATTTTATAGATACTTTTACCCCAATTGATGTACAGCTGAGAGAATATCTTTTGTGTCTTTAGTGTCAGCCTTTTTTAAGTTGGATGTCCATACTTCTCAGGCTTGTCCGCATTGGTGAAGCTTTTCTCTGCTTTTAATTTGATAGGTTATTCAATTATTAGATGAATAATTCTTGTTGAAATGAGCACAGCTCCCACCTCTTTTTATCTACAACTGGCCACTATTGTCCAATTGTCTCGGCACTGTCCTCTTTTTTTGGGTAATTTAATGCATTTGCATTTTCAACTAACAAGTACTGGTCTAGTGAAGAGGAATATATTGCTGGTTTTGTCATTAAGGTTTAGTGGTGCAGTTTTTAATTTGAAAGTTCCAAAGTTCAATGTAAGTTGTTTAATGCAGCAAAAAGAGTTGGGCCAATGTTTTAATGGAACACAGTTTAATTGGGATTTTAACAAATGCAATTATTTTGTACAAAGACATTTCCCTTCAACTGGATACATGTTAACCAGTTTACTTATTATCGTAATGTTGAACTGTTTGCTGGCTTTCTGTTATCCTCTGTTACTTGATTGGTATTGATCACGCTGGTTCCTTCATGGCCAAAAGAGTACACCAAATACTGGCAAGTAGTTATCAAATTCAGTACACTTTGACTCATCTTTCATACTCAACAATGAATGTCTCAATCCTGAGAGTGATTCCCTGTTCTGTCATTTCAAGCTGTGTGATTGTGATCAATGCAATCAGGGCAAGATTACTGTAGCAGGATGCTTTCCCAGAAAAACTGTTTTGAGACACATGGCTTGGTCTCTTCACGAAAATGGTAGTTGGCAGGTGCTACTATTATTGGCTTATGTACGTGTCAGTGTGTGTTAGTGTGTTTCTGGGAAAAAGCCTTTCAACTTTTCCCTTTTTTTATGTTTGTAACAGTCATGGTTTGAGAGAGTCTGGATTTGTGGCCAAAAAAATCAAATTGTCTTCTGATTTGTTTTGAGATTAAATCTTCAGAGAAGTGTGCTCATGATGGTCATTCAGATTTAGGGTGTGTTTAGAGATGATTTGAGAGCCACAGCTTCAGTTTAGTGCCCAGTGA
The DNA here is from genome assembly GCA_008086565.1 of Thalassoma bifasciatum. NCBI lineage: Eukaryota > Metazoa > Chordata > Actinopteri > Labriformes > Labridae > Thalassoma > Thalassoma bifasciatum. The sequence goes on from RPOG01000105.1 coordinate 772,823, forward strand.
ACCACTCTCATGTCTGAAGATAGTTGTTATTGAAAGGGGCTCACTTCTTTTTCTATTATTTTTTTCTAGACCTCATATTCAATTATATTTCTCCAGTGCAATTGATGCAAGTCAGGCTGAAAAAAGACAGTCTGATTTCAAAGGAAATGAGAAAAAATTAGAAGGTAATCAGTGTTCTCACAGTGAAGTTACAGAAACACTTAACCTATAATATTTTTACCTATTGATTTACAGGAATCCATATCTGCATGGAAGTGCAGCCCACAATCCATTATCTACCCCTCAACTTCAACCCAATACTTACTTTGGATCCTTCTATATACAAAAAGCTTGTTACTTTATGAATACTCTGTGCTGTAAATGGTACAGTATTAGGATTTGTCATTCAGTTTGAATACATCATGAACTTCAGCTGAGAGAGAGAGAGAGAAGCAATGCAACACATCCGCTATCAACATCAACAGCAAGTTTCAATACCTCTGCTTTCTGCTGGTGAGCCAGCTGTCTGCATCTCCTATGAGACTACTTCCCCCACAGAGCCAACTGGGTTTCAGAACCTTGGTGCAAAAGATGTCACAGAAACAGAATTGTGCAAGAGAGGAAACACCTCAAACCTCACTAAACACATCAGTGACGGACACACAGACCTCTTTATGGAGCACAAAATATGACATGCACATAAGCCAGGAGGATAGCCTGCTTGTAGGGTGTTCATGAGCTGTTCTGAATGTATGGTATGTGACACTGAGCATATCAGTAGCATGTTTATGTCAGACCCCATCTGGATCTCAAATAACATGACAAGCACATGAAAACATGTGAGCTACATAACAACCAATGTGTGAAGCTTCAGGAATTTGAGGATCTTATATATCAGTTGTCACTACATTTGGAATACTAAATACAACTTGCCACTTCTTTTATGGCAGCTTTATAGCATCAGATTGATTATTTTTTCAAGACCCAGAGTTGTCCAGTAATTTCAAATTGTCATTTTTTTTATTGATAAACCCAAATATCACCAATCCTTGTAGACATCCTGCTTCTGATCCCTTGTTGAGTACTGAACCAGTTTTGCTCCAGTTTCAAGTACCGTTTCAGCATTAAGCATCCTGAAATTAAACCTTGTTATCTGTATTGCAGTCATCAGCATCAGATTTTGTGAATATACCTGCTTTGGCAGGTGCTAGTCAGACTTTAAACAATGAAAAGTGAAGACTTGGCTAGACTTAACAATTGTCCAGCCAAGTCTTCACAAGGCGATGTCAGCTTCTTTGTTTTGCTCTGCATTGAAGTTCATTGCTTGCACTGGTTTGTCTTGTATTCAGATATAGTAATTACAATGCCCCTGAAAGCCAGTTAAGCAAGCTTATGGACTAATGTTAAAGAGCTGAATTACTTTGAGTTTCTAATCAGTGAAAGTGTTAAATGAATTATCTGAGTAGTGTATAAAAGAAATACAGAATAAGTACCTATCTGCATCTAAGGCAGGGGATTCTCATATCCCTGGTTCCTGGGGTGTGTCTGAGTTGAAACACAATGAATCCTTTTGTGGACTATAAGTCTTTCAGATTGAATATTATTTTTCCATTGACATTTGTGCATCAGAAGAAATGTGTTTTTTTTCTCTCTAAGAATAACAGACAGAGGCACTGTGGAAGAAATTCAATTTATTTGTTTATGTAAAATGTCATCTTTGGCTTCACACATCTGCTTGCCACCTCACAACAGAGAGAAACTGATTGTACTCTTCTCTCATGAATCTAAAGTGAGCTTCCTGTCACAACCTTACATTCAATTTTTACAAAGCAGCACATTCTTGACCTGTGAAGTGATTTTCAAAAGGCTGAGCACAGAAGAAATTACCTCCACAGAATCATTTCTTTCATCTCACTGCATCATAATATCTGTGTAAGAGATAGGTTATTAAATAGTCATAGTGCCACTTGAAGTCAGCGAGAAAAGAGTTTTAGAGATGTGAGAAAAAAAATTCAATTTGTCACCTTGTCTGATTTCTAAAAGAGATGTAACACAAGCTGCAAATGCCTGATTGCAATGATTGTACTCGGATATAAATTTGAGTCATTCATCATCTCTGGACTCCATGGTGGAGAAGCAAACGGAGAAGTGTCAGATCCGGCTGTTCTCAGACTTCTGCTAAATGTGATCTTATTTATGCATTTATGCATCACGATTCCTTTTGTTGTCTGCTTTATTGGCAGTTTGAAAACTTAAAGAGATGCCCCACAGCAGTGAGGGGCTTTTCAAAATCTGATTCAGATTTGTTTATGTCACAGACATAATTCAGTCTGACACTTCTAAATATAATCCCTAAAGAGGCCTGTTGTCCTTGAAAGATGAGAAACTTTTCTGTTAGCTTGTAGCATGCTTGCACAGGCTGTCCAAATTCAGTAGCAGAGACGCTGACTTTTTTTTTTTTTTTAAAGCCACAAAAACATGACAATGTGGATTAAATGGAAAGTTAGGTGACAAGATACCTCAACAAAAGTGAGGTGAAAAAAAATCTTGATGATGGTTGGCTACAGCTAAGCCTAATTCATTTAAGTCAACAGATAGGACGAAAGTCAAAATACAAAAGAAAACACACATTTGATTTTTTTTCTCAAAATGTTTCTTTCATTAAAGATATTTCCTGTATTATAGATTTATGTTCCAAAATAATCCATAAGAGGATTTTGATTTAAAGTTGAGTGTGGACACTTGCCATATTGTCTACACAGAGGAAGGGGTGGTAACAGATTAAATGATGGTCAAGAAGAACACCAGTGAATGGCTGTGAAATGCAATTGTAATTTCTGGTAAGTGCGAAGCCACAGTGATTGATTTAGGCCAACACTACCCTGTAAGATTTTGTGCACTGCTCTGGTGAGTGCAAAATGTACTCAGTGCTCTTCAGGTAAGCGTACTTACAAAAGTGTGCAATTTGAGAAACAGCCCTGGTTTCAAACGGCATCATCAGGGATATATCTGTCTTTACTTTTATGCAGCCACTGAATGGCGCACCTTTACATCATTACAGAAGAAATGATTGTGACTGATGTATAGGTGCACGGAAACTATAGTAACATCAGTCTTACTGAGCTCTGTCCACTTTGATTCAGCTTTAGAATGAAAGCAGCTGGTATAACCCCAAAAAAATGTCTTTGAATGAGAATATAAGGTTGAATTTCTAAATGCACATGTACAGACCTCTCCTTTTTGTATGCTCAACATCTACCACCTGACCACAACTGTTTAAGCTGTTCTGGTGTTTTTGTTGTTGCTATCAAGGTCTTGTCTCTCAGGCATGAAGCAAACATCAGTGTATACGCCTCTCTACTCTGACAGCAGCGATGCAGAAAAGTGTCAGCAGAGAATCAGTGAAGCTCTGCTTCATGTTTCTGCATCTCACCACCCAATCTGTGTCTGCAGCCCATATGATTTAACGTATTGGTCAGATGTGTTTGCTGTGGTTGTGTGAATCTGTGGCTGCCAATCTTCTCCTTTGGATAAAGCTTTCTTCTTCATTATTAGACTGTCACATATTTCATAGTTGGCCACCTGCTCTTTTGGCTTTTCTTGTTTGTGTTTGCAATCACAATTATTTTTCGCGTCTAATTAGTTTCAAATTAATTAATCTCTTATCTTATTTTGTGTTTTGTGCTGTGCTTCTTCTATTATTTTTTTTAATTTGGTCACCAGGGGTAAAATGCCTGATTGTCCTTGGTAACCAGCAGCAGATCAGCTCTCTATTCTGGTGAGCTCATTTATGTTTTAATTATTCAAGAAAAAGAACATGCAAAAGTAAGTAACGTTTAAAAAAAATCCAACTCTTTGTTAGTCCAGAAAACACAAAAAGAAAACACATTACTGCAATCTGTTTTCACTTTTCAATAATTCGATGTAGCAAATTTGTTCGCAAAAAGCTGATCCTTCAAACCACAAACTGCACATAATACTACAATGCATGTTTCCTGACAAAACAGTTTGGGCTACTTCTGCTGGCTGCCTGCAGTTTATAGGTCAGTAAGGGGTTCAAATCAACACAGAAATATCTACTGCTGTGGACTGGACCTGCCTGTGGCATCTTTGACCAGTTATCAGTTACTTTAATGTGTGTTTTGGACACAATGCGGTTGTCACACAACCTCCACAACTTTTCCAGCAAAGTCCCTGATATGCCTTGCCCACATCAGTGCATTTTTTCAGCCCCAGTAGATGCCATCTTTTGGTTTCTGCGCTCACATTGGGTGAAATCACCTATAAATAAGGTGCAGTGTATACAGTACAAAAAATGGTTGAAAAATGAAGTGTTACTAACATCAGTATATCATCAGTGTCCTTTCTTTGTCAGCAGTCCCTGCAACCTTCTAAAGTGCACTCATTAAAATACTTAAAAGCTCAAAACGTCAACCCGAGAGTGTTATTAGTGGAAATAGCGAGACTTTTTTTAAATCGTTTTTTTTTTCACTTTGCAGTCTCTGCACGAGTAACCATATACAGTTCCTTGCCCCATAGATTTTCTACAAACTCCTGTATATTTAGTCCACACTGAAATTCTCTGGAGAAATAACAAGCTTTGTGAGAGCTATATGCCACAAACAAGTAAGCTCTTGCCAACTGTCTTGTTTTCAGTCATGTTTACACAGACAGGAAAGCGCAGACATACACAGCCTCAACAAGATACAATTAGCTGGAAGATGCTAAAAAAACAGCCTAATACATTGATCAGTGTTTGCACTTCTAGTGCCAAGCTTCAAACAACCTCTGTTGAATACAAGTGGTCAAAAAATTAATTGTATGCAAAAATTTAGACCCCAGGTGCCTCAAGTATTAACTTCATAAGTTGAACCCGAAGATAGTTTTTGCTCAAATTAAGAGACAAAAGTGTTAGAAAACCCTACAAGAGCTCTAACTGTTTTCCAGTACAGTGAGTCACAGTCAAGAGGAAAGAAAGTCACCCTGCAGTTTGTATCAGCACACTGTTCAATGGCCTACCTTCCTCTAGGCGTAAATCATCACGACACATTGTCTTGATGATTCTACTCATTGTTTGGAGCATCTGACCTCTGACACCACACCTCTCTGGGCTTAATCATAGGAGGCATTAAGTACTTCTTTCTGTTCAGGAGGTTAATATTGTCATTAGAAAGCCATTATTCACCAGCAGGACCCTGAGCTCTTGCCACTCAGCGCACAATCGCACCAACTCCGTCTCCCTTGATCTGGAAAGATAATTATCATGAGAAAGGTTGAGTATGGGATGTCATGTGCTGATGTTCATCACTCAGCCACACAGAAACAGCAAGCCCCATTAAGCATGTCCATGAGTCTATCAAGAGTGTCCATTTTTGTTTTTTAGTGCCAAAGACAGATATGTACATTGAGGGCACTAATGTTTAAGTTACTCCACTTGTTAGACTTGAATCATTCTTAACTCATCAGTTTAATTAAAAAAGGAAGAAAAGAAAGAGCATACGTCAAGGGTATGTTATGATGTTATTGGGCAACTAATCCTCAAACAGGGACAACATATCTTAGACGGGGGGGGGGGGGGGGGGGGGGGGAGACTTTGTTTGGAGTAATATCTCAGCTTTCTTACTAATCAACATCCTTAATACTTCAATTTGATTGTTTAAAACCCCACAATAATAGTTAATTGTACTGAATACTGAAAATCAGGCAAGGGAGAAGCAGAATACACACATAATATATCAAATCAATCCACAGGAAGCAGTCAGGCTAATTCAAATAGTTTTTGATTCTACCTCTTAACTTAATAACTTAATAACTATAATCAAAATTGTGGACTGGAGAAGCAGCAAATAGAGCAAGCAACCTCTCGCTTACAAATCTCCTTCCGAAAGACACAACCAACTTGGTGTAAAGTATTACTTTTGACAGGGAGTAATAATTAAAGTAATATTATTGATTTTAAAAAGAGAAACAAGTAATCAGTAATTTACAACCTTTTTTCGGTAACGGATGCTCCCTCAGAATGAGTCTTCAGCACAGGTGGCAACGTGATAACTTGCCAAAGGGCTACTCTTAAGCCAGATAGAGTTTACAAATTGATTTTCCTGGCTAAAAATCTGAAACTGTAATCTGTCATATTGTGTCATCATGCTGAAATTACACTTATAAATAAACCTGATTAACCCACATGTACATTCACAAAGTGTTGGTGTTGATTTTGCAGTATGTAAGTTTGAAGTATAGTAGTTATTCCACATTACGATAATGCTTTTCAGGTAATCACAAAGACTGATTTTTGTACTTACTTATCATAGTTGGAACAGAAACTACCATCCCTTTGAGTTTTTACACTGTCTTTTTCCATGTGTCCAGTGTTAGCACTGTTTTAGCTCAATGTTCTTAAAACAAATCTCATCTGACTACGAATTCAATCCACACCATCACTGGATCTGGGCTGATGGCCACATTTCTGCTGGAAGCATCATTGTTGGGGTTGACAGTCCAACATAAGCTAACAACACAGCAGAATGTGATGTCATATTAGACTAAAATACATGCAGGAGAAGCAGCCTCTTCTGTATAATATCACTCCATTTAGCCATTATGTAAACAATGAAGTAAGAGTCTCTGATCAGAAAGATTTACAGGTGGGAGAGTTATTGCACATGCAAATATTATGTCTGTAATCAAGTATATTTCTGCTGTCTTTTAATAATACAGCATTTCTCTGCCTCCAGTTCAGCACAGACATCATTATATGCAGCCCTCCACCTCCCAATTGCCACACAGCCCTCACAGTTTCATCAGATTCAACACCTCATCAACTTCAGATACATCATACACCAAAACTGTGTGAACACCAGGGAAAAAGTGCCAGTGCTTGGTCTGCATCCAGACTTCTTTTTTCTGCTAAGGGTATAGATGCTTCACTCATCATAACTCCTTGTATGAAGTTTCTGGGTCAGTAGTAAGAAAGCTGGGTAAAATAGCTTGTAAAAAAACCTTTTACAATTCAAACACAACCTCACTCATGTTGTTCAAATCCTAAGTAAAATACCACAATATCAATGTGAGCACCTGAGATCAAAATGTGTACTTTTGTAATTTATCCTACGTAATACACTGAATGTGAAAGCAGCTGTACAGGTTAAAAAAAGACCATGTTCTTCATTATAGTTGTTTTTCATTTTTCAAACATAAAATTCTCTAAATAGTCTACAATAGAAGCAACACGCATACTGTCAAGTCACACATGCATCAGTCACTTCATACATCAAATTCACAGGGAGGGGGGGCAGACACACGATGGAAGAAGCAGGGGGAAAGATTTTAGTGCTGACAGATTTGGTTGTTAATGAGCCACTGTTTTAAATGAGACCTCAATGATTGATGTGTTGAGCTCTCTGACAAATGGTATGTTCTTTTGTTCTCATTAGGCTCTGACAAAAAAGGCTTGCTGACTATATACTTTTTCTAAGAGGAATATTGCAGTTCCCTGTAGTGACTCCCATCAAGTGATGGGGACTTGTTCTAATGCCAAAAAAAATTTAAGTGAAGGGGGCCCATGTCATGTGTGATTTTGTAAATGAGAAATTAATTTATGTACAAAGTCATGTTTCTGGTTGTTTTGTGCAAATTAATTTGGAGACAGCACTGATTAAGCCATGTTGTGCTTTTGACCATTGTGCTGGTCAAAAACCCAGCATGGCAAACAAGTTTGAAAGCAACTTTTACTCTTTCAAAGCATGTATAAAATGCTGTCATCATGTGGATGTGAACTCCAAGACTCATAGATGACAAGTCATTGACATACAAACAGAATAGAAAGGGGTCCAAAGTAGATCCCTGTGGAATACCAGTAGACAAACAGAGGGTGTCAGATTGTTGATTATGCATTTGCACGGTTTTGATCATGGTTTGAGAGGTTCTAGCCTAGCAACCCAAGGGCATTGGCATTGAAAAAAGAACCCTAAGAATTACAATATTAAATGTTTTCTGAGGTCCAGAAAAACAGGATCAACAATGCCCTAGCTGTCTCGCAGTGATTCGATTTTTTTCTAATAAAGAGAAGATTTGCTGCTCAGGTTGAGTGGTTGGATCTGAAGCCAAATGACGAATTTCAGGTGATTTATAATTTTCCCAAGTGCCTACATCTGATGATGCAACTTGGGACATTATTGTCAGAACACTGATAAATCTATAGTGGAAAGAAAATGGAGATCATCAAATTTGTAAATTGGTGTGACAACTGAAGATTTCCATACTTCTGAAACAGTTTTTCTATACTTATTGAACAGTTAATAATATCAGAGATAAATTTCACCAGTATTGGGATAAGGATTTTGAGCATAGTCAATCCCAAAAACATCTTTGCATTTGATGATTTGAGAGATCTGAGTTCTGAGATCCTACATTAACAAAATTGATTAAGTTTTGGTGGCCGGTGGCTTCATTTTGTTTTCAGTGTGCCTATTTTATTGGTTTGCAGACAACCCTTGAAGAATCCTGGAAGAGCTCCTGCTACCTCAGGTGGGTCATTTGTGAAGTTTCAATTCAGATCAGGTTTGACTTATTTTCCTTTTTTGTGGTGTAGATTTTGTTTTGTTGTGTGGCACCGGCATCCAGACAGCCTCATGATGGCAACTCGTCTGCTCACACCGGAGATATCACACCCAGTCCAAGTGCATGGCAGCATGCCAACTCAAACTGGCACTATCTCCATGCTGCTCGGCACATTTACTCAGTATTTAAGCCGCACAATTCAGGTTTAGAACATCACCCAAGTGACTTTGATTTTTTAAAATCTGCCCAATATCACAATGCTTTAAAATGCATGTTAGAAATGTTTAACAGAAGGGGTGCAAGTTAACCAGTCCTACCATCTTTCACCACTCAAATAATCATCCTCAAGGTTGTCTCACTGTATCTGGTTTAAATATCTCGTACATCTCCTCTGGTGGATGTGATAAACACTTGATATGCTTCATGATGTAACAGGAATCATGCAAGTCTGCATGAGAATGATGACAAATAGAAACCTAGTGTGCTCAGATGAAAACATAAAAGAGAGTTTTTCTGCCCTAAAAAAGACTAACTTGATTTGTTTTATGCGCTTGTCCCTCATGGGCTGTGGGCTACGAAGCAGTCTTTGTTCTCAGGCCACACAAAATCTATAGGCGTTATGATGAAACAGCTCCTTCACTGTATAGTGATATTATTAGTGGGTTTAGAGTGCAGCTGATACATGGAGTGGCCACTGCTTCAAAAGTCCTTCAGAGAGTGCTGGAAGCTCTGAGCTGGCCTCTCAGGGGAGGGTCTCTGCTGTGGCTGATGTGTGAAGCTCTCCCACTACAGAAGTCATCATACTGTATGCCTGGAATCACAGCAGAGCAAAACTGCAGGAGTGAGTCATTTGATAGCCTCTGTTATGCTTTCTACACTTTTTTTTTTTTTTTTCAACAAAGAAAAGGCTTGAACTCCAGATATAGCAGACCATAACCTAATGTGGGAAATTTAAGCAATCTATTGAAATCTCTTTGATGAAAACTTTCAATAAGTGTTTTGTTTTTGTCTTTGCGGGTCCACTGAAGAATCTCCTACCACACTTTTAATATGTAAGTATTCCACAAACAAGTGCACAAGCTGAATAAATATGAAGCTTGAGAGCTCTGGGGACAGTCCCACACACTGATCATGTGTACTTCTGTGAGTCTCAGAATGAGCGCTGGTTACTTTGCTTCCATTACCGCCTTGGCATCTCCATCCTCACCCCCTCTGACAGGCAGGAATGAAAGCTCGGGCACTCAGTGCTGCAGGGCCAGCCAGGGAGAGAGAGTGAGTGCTGCTCTGTGGTGAGGGAGGGATGGAGTGACAGCAGGTCACTTGGAGTACTGCAGGGGATACAGAGCTGGGAATAAGGTGCTTGTGTGTGTGTGTGTGTGTGTGTGTGTGTGTGTGTGTGTGTGTGTGTGTGTGTGTGAGAGAGAGAGAGAAAGAGAGAAGGAGAAAGACAGCAAGGTGGGGGGGAAGGAGCCAGAGAATGCTTGTGGCCAGTACAAAGAACAGTGAGTCAATATGAGCCAACTTTACAGCCTGGATGTTTTTTCTGAGAAAGGCGAGCTGTGGGTCCTCTGTGCTCAAAGAGGGAAGTAGTCCAAAAAGACGAAGGTATGCAATGAGCGTCAGACATAGATGTTCTTTATTGTCACCTGACATAATTTCAGACCAGATATAGCAATGCTAGAAAGATTTAAGAACAAATTATAATACAGTTTATACATAAATAATATTATTTTACTTTAAAAAAGATGATGGAACAACAGCTGTTTAATTTTTACAAGTTTTTATTGAATAAATCTGAAAAGAACAATGATTCAGAAAATAAATTCTCTTTTATCTGCCCTAACTTTTGCATATCTCATTACCAGAGCTCAGTGAGCTTTAATCATTGAGAGAGAAAGGCTCATATGACTCAGAGTCCACACCATTTTACTACATGAATTCATAACTTTTCACCCATAACAAGAGAAAAATTGGAACACACGGGTGTTTGTATCTGAAGAAGCCCTTAATAATTTACTGCCCTTAAGGGTTAAATAAACTCTTAAAAAACTGATGTGTCTGAACACCACTGCCACATACTATCACTGACCTGTAACCAAAAGGCACTGAACCTCAAACTGTGTGTGGATTGGATGGGAAATGGATAAGTAATCTGAGGTTTTAAGTGAAATTCGCCATCTGAGAAAATCAAAGCACAACATTAAAAGATCCAGCTTTTTCTGACAGCTGACTAAGATACTCACTTTCTCAGTAACAACTCTGGGAACGGAGGATATTAGATTTCTGAAAGCACAACAGGCAGACATAGATAGCTGCTAGAGTGGCACTCAAACTCAAATATATATATTAAATTCTAAAGCTGTTTAAAAGAGGCTCACTTTTCTCAGGTAAGTGGCTACTTCAGAGAAATTGGCTTACATCAGTTACATAGCATGTGGTCCTGCTGTGAACGAGCCAGTCTCTGTAATTTAAAATGAGAGTACAAAAAAAGCATCATATACAGAGGGAAGTAATATACAGTGAGAATGAAACGTTGCGGCTCAAGCTCCACTCAGTTAGTTAAGTAAAGCAGTTACAGACCCAACAAGCTATAAGATAATTCTGAAGTTACAAATGTTCCATTTAAGCTTTCAGAGGTCTTGCATTTTTCATCTTCCATTTGGTATCCTTGGAAATATAAGTTCCACTTTCTTTTTTACCCCACAATTTACCAAAACTTTTTTTACTCCACCTTTGATTAAAGGGACCCTGAAGATTTTCTCAGTGATCTTGGAAAAGTCTCACTTTGATAAAGGAGAGGAAAGCACAAGACAGCTAAATGGACAGTGATAGAGCTGAGACTAAAGGCTGAAATAGGGGCTAAGCTATTGGTGATAATGTGCATTATATCACACATGCATCAATTACACTACAGTGGCCTCTTCAAACTTCTTAAGAGTTTATCTGTAAAATGAAAAGCGAGGTTAGGTTTGTTCTGCTTGGTAGATGAGCACTGGTAGGATACTGAGGATTCGCTAACATTACAAGTTATGGGCATGTCTCAGAGCACCAGGCTGTAAGTAGTGCTAAATATAGCTGGGTCCTAAACTACGCTACAAACTGAGTTTATGAAGCTTTGGTTATTGTCATATTTCAAACAGTATAGCTATGTACCTGCAAGTAAATGCAGTACTGCATTGCTTTGTATCTGGTAAAAAGATGTATTAAACAAAGAAAAGTAGCGTTGAAAAAAAAAAGATCTGTATATTCCTGACAGCCCCTTTGAATGAACTTAATTTGGAAAATATTCACCACTTTAAATGTTATTCACCACTAATGGGTTGCCTTATCAGACAGTACAAGTATTACCACCCTCCTCTTCCTCTCCCAAAGACAGCATGGCTGCACCCACTGATCTAGTGCAGGAACATGGGGTATCTTTGGTGGCTGGATTAGAAACCAGACTCGCTTCACTGGAGGCTAAAATAGATAAAAGTCAAGAACACCACTGCTGAGCCTGCAATCTCTTGCAACAAAGCACTGAGAACTGGCCAGTTCAGGGACTTCTCCCTAACCACATTAACCACTGACACTTTCAACCTCCAAACCAGGATCTATCCTGGGATGAGACCATGGTCACATCATCAGAGGAATCAGCAGAGGACCACTGTTTACTCATGTCTACCAGCCTTTTAGTAAGTTTTGGTTCAGTGATCATATTTGATCACCTAGCAATGCAATAGTGCATTACCTTTTAGTTATTTTCAAGGATTGTCAAGATTTATTTCAGGAGATGTGTTGCCCTGCCAGTTTTAAAAGTCACATACTGTGACCTCTCCTGCTCTGATCAACCTTATCTGTTAGGCAAAGGCTACCTGTCCCCCCGTTGGACAGAGAGCGACGTGATTGACTCGAGCATCTGAAAGCCTCTGCTCAGACCTGAAGATGCTGACATGTGATCAAGTCAGTCAACATGTTTCCATCAACCAGATGATCAATAGTGTCTGAAACATCCTCTTCACTCTCTGCTGTAGTACACAGTCATCCTGATAGCCATACTGTCATGTGACCGACAATATTGTTGGACTGCTGGTTGACAATTTGTCAATTATAAGCAAGCTGTAGTTACACAGAAAGGTCAATGTGCAACACCATGTAGTTACTTCCTTTACAAGCCAGAAAAACGCAGTTAGACAGTTGATTTGAAGCAGCAGCAATGCTCCAAGGTGATTTCTTCAAATAACCACTCTTTTGTTTGGCTGTGAACTTCCATCTCCGAATCATTTAAAACTCATTCCTTGATTATAATTCTTGGCTACAGTCTGCTAAAAATTATTCCTACAAGCCGGTGATGAATGGGGTTTGACTTCAGAATAACCTGAAATTTCTCTCAGACACTCCCTCCTGATTCAAAATGTTTTGGGGTTTTTTTACAAAAGAGTGCTGTTGTAATTTTCTGTTTTGTTATCCCCATTTTCACTCTACCTCACATTCACTTCCACTTCACTCAGTGATTTCCTACTTGGAGCTGAAATTACTTTCAACAAGCCCCAGGGAGTGGGTGTGCGTCAACACTTTGCTGTGAGTTTTTCATGACAAGATTAAAGTTTTTGTAATACTGGCAGCAGGTTTTGTAGATCATTACTCTTGTCATCAGTAATTTAAATCGCGAATAGCCCAATAGATAGTGGTGGTACAAGTGGTGTTCAGCTAGGACTTCCTCATCTTCTTCATGCACAAGTCAAACAAGAGGACATGTGTTGGAGCTGTACAGTCTTACTGAAGAACTGAAATACTGAAGAACATCCTGATTGAGAACTTGAAATCTCTTTCAGGTAATTTGAATGTGATTGAATGCTATTATAAAACAATGAGTTTATCGCCTGAGGAGGATCTTCAGCCACTCAGTGTCTCATCCATGAAGCGATCTGAGTGAGCAGGACAGCCTAGCTAATTCAGCACTGTGCTGACTATTGGAGAAATAACCCAGAAGCAAACATGGAGAGCGCTCTTGGTACTTTTTCAAGTAGTCTGGGACTAAGTAGTAAAGAGGCACAACCACTGAGTTCTTTGGTCCCTCTGTGCTAGGATAGAAAACAGGGATTGGTGTTAGTTTTCGCAGCCTTGTAGTTCTTGATCTAGGGACCATGGATATCTGAGAAAAATGTAGTTAATTAGCTGTCAAGATATTTCTGTCAAGACCAATTGTTTACAGACAAATGCAAAAACTGTTTACCACTAGAAGACTCCAACTATAGCATAACTGTGATATTCAGAAACACAAAATGTAAACCGTCTTTGTGAGCATTTCCATCTGTTATCTGTCAGAACACATCTGGTCATTAAGGGGAGAGTTCTCTGTTTGTGTTCACAAGGAAGATAAACGTATCATAATATGTATTTTAATGAGAAAACTGGCTGAGAACACCATATGTTCATGATTAAATTATAGAAGTGGTTGTAGGTGATATGCACTCTGATGCTAGCTTGCATTACAGATGCATTTTTTTCTTCTATATAGATTTCCTGACCTGAGTGTTTCCTTAGTTTTACAAATGGAGTCAAGACTACAAAGACAATCTCAAGAAAGAGAACAAATAGTGGCCGTAATATGAACAAAGCTTTTGAGAATTTGAACAAAGCATTTTTCCATGGTGTTAAATATCAGTCATTAAGGTATGAGTGGAGACAGGAACAGAGACTGGACTTTAAAATTAGAAGTCCTTTTGCTGAGACTGAGACCAGTCAGTCATAACATCCATGAGACAGAGGCCAAGAAAGACCAGGATATCAAAATAAACATCTTGAGACCAGGCTCGAGGACCACAGCTATGCCTACAGTTCCAACTCATGTATCAACATTCATGCCGGAATCACTCACCCTCTTCTAGCCAGGATGTGAAACTGTGCCCTGTTGTATGTGAAGACTTTATGTTCAAGCACTTTATACAAGTTACTCTGTGTCATTCGACAAAGATCAGGAATAGTTAGAAGGAACATTCTGTCTCTGGAGATAAATGTCACAGAAAATTACCTTTACAAACTTACAGCAGCACCATTTGTAGTATCATTACTGAATATTCTTATAGTTATATTCCAAAAAAGACCTTATCCAGCAAGTAACTGCAGATACTATTATTAGTTTCAATGTAATGCCCAAAATCCTTTGTCACCACATCATACTCTATGTTGAAACTGAATGCCCAAATCAGATCTTGTTTAAATTTTAAAACTCCTCTATGATTAACTTCCTGTCACATCACATGCTTAGTTTACTTCTTATCACCCACTAAATAGTTGGTCTTTGGCGCACATGGTTTTGAGATCCATGTACATCTGGTTGTTTTGTAAGTTGGGTAATTGAAAGTTAGGTGTGCAGAAATGCAGTGACTGACGAATCTTGTACATCAAATGTCACTCATTACGAGAACGTATCAGGTGCCAAGGCATATGCCACACATAGTTACATCAATGTCACTTAACAAAGACTCTGTTACCTGCTCTTGTCAAAGTGTTTCATTGTATCACAAGAAAAGAACAAGTTACGTCCTGTCCAACAATTCAGTTTTTTGTGCCTCTACTGGCCTTGTATCAACTTGTCATGTTTAGTATACACCTTTTATGTTTGTTTGTGTCCTGGTTTTCCTGGCAGATTCCACTCAGCATTCCTTACACGTGTGCTACTATCAACATTTTTCATAATGACTTCTCTCAGAGATAAGTCTTCCACATTCCTACAGTTCGTTAATCAGACCAAGACAGCCTCTGCCTTTCTCTCTTTCTCTCTCTCCCTCTCTCATTCTCTCTCTCTCTCTCTCTCTCTCTCATTGGGGGAAACAGTCAATAGCGTTGGTTGCCCCACTGTGGTGTTGCTAATTAGTTTGTCCTGATGGTTGTCATTAATCTGCTCCTGGCAACATTTACAGTCCGCATGCTGCATTACTCTATAGCAGGGCAGTTAATGTGGGCTGCAGTGCACACCTTGCACTCTAAATGCAAATTTCCCAAAGGAAAGATAGGCAGGGAGCAACTGTACAACACTGATCATATTTGTGTACAGGCCTTGGCTGTTTGGGTCATCGTATTTTCAGTTTTATCGTCACGCTGAACTGTACGGTCAGAAAGTATTAGGACACCGACACATTTTTCATTGTTTTGGCTCCGTGCTCCAGAGCTTTAGGTTTCAAATTACAATACTTCTGTGAGTTTAAAGTGCTGACTTTTCACTTCAGTGGGGAAGTTTTTGCATCTACCAAAGATGAAGAGCAAAGGAATGGCTGTTTTAATAGACAGCAAGCCAAATTTCAGACAAAGTACGTAATCAAACAAAAGCATCTGAACCTATAGACATCACATTTAACACTGTTAAATTAAAATCAGTGACTTCCACATTCATACTCTATAAACCATAGACTATGATTAAAATGGACCCCATATGAGGTCCTCTGAAAAGATTTACATCTCTCTCTCTACTGCCTGGCTGCAGTATAGATCATAAGGCCTGCATCTGTAATGTTAACAGGAGGGTCCTGTACAGAGTTGAGGATAAATGCTGATAAACATTCCTAACACTGACACTGACATGAGTCACTGGATGGTCCATAGCCACGAGTGTCTGCTTCATTCCTGTATTCAATAAATATAAGAATCTTCTTAGCTGTGTTTCGTACCAACTTCAAAGATCTTTGATTTAATAAGTAATTCAAATAAATGTTTGGGTCAATGCCGTGTGGTCAGTCCAATGCCCAATGCCCATTTTCTGGCTCCAAAAAACATCACTGGCACATCCCCTTATATGATCAGCGGCACATGAACTGAACATCTATCTGGTGCTTTGGTGTTGGTGCTTTGCTTTAGCAATGAAATACAGCCCATTAAAATACTTGGTACCAAAAGATACCTTGATTTTTGCAGCCAATTAAATGACACTTTTAGAAAATCACTAAAGGAGAGCAAAATGCTTTTCAGTATTTTTTTCAGTTTCTCTGAGTATTTCTCTGAGCTGTGTCACCCAAATTTTAGATGCAATTATTTTTAAGTACACTTGATTTTGCCACATTTGAAGCTTGCACTCACAACATATTCACAATCTGCCCGGAAGGAAATTGTCACTCCGATAATAACCAACTATCACAAGAACTGCACTTGGTCTTGATTCTCCAGCATGCTGTAGCTGAGACGCAGGCGATGTGGGGCATGAATCATTCATGGTCCTTATCAGCTAAACATCTTTTATTCAAATTTCTGATTTTGCACAATTCTAACATGGGTAAACACAGCAACACCAAAGATGATGACAGTATTAATAATGTTACTATCACGGCAGAAAAGTGGCCAGGCTGACACATTAAAACCTCTTCTGAAACCTTCTACAGGGGAGTCTGCTGTGACCTTACCTCACCCCTGATGGACATTGAATGGTTCCCCCTGAAGCTCAGATGCAGTTTAAAAACAGTGCTGATTTCCATGGAAGCATAAACAAAGCACTATGAAGAAATTTAGAATGTGTTCAGAAGGTAAGAGTTCAAAGTGCTCAAGGTTTGAGCTCGTAAGTTTCTCTAGTCTCTACACCTTTCCAACATCTTCACAATAATTTCTTTGCTAGGCCAATTTAAAGTCAGAGGTTTGTAGAGGCATCATTTCTTTTCATTGATTTGGGTGAATGGTAAGCATTAAAATGCAAACTTTTGACACCAGGTGCTGGAGTTTGTATTCTGACTGCTGAATAAGGTTACTTTCTGTATGGCACTTACAAAAAATAAAGGCAAAAGTGAGTCGAGTCTTTCAATTAAAAGAATTATCTTTACAACTTCCCACTGCCTGGGGTCTTTAATGTGCTGTTAGTTGAATTTCTTGGCTTCATCCTTGATGCACCGGAGGCAGCAGAGCAAATACAGTGAAAACGTATCTCTGTAAATATGCAGTTGCCAGATTACATGCAGGCATCTAAGAAGAAGAAGATATTGGTGCTGTTAAACAAAAACAAAGGTCTAAGAGCTCATTCAGTCTCCCTTTAAGTACAAATATGTATAAGTTTAAAGAATAATATATGCCAGTACCCACGTACTCTCACAAATCCTTTACATAATGATAGACATTGAAAATAGAAACTAGAAAGCACTCTCACAAATCACTCTTGCACAGACCGTCACTGCTTGATAACCATTACAGGTAGTTTGCCTTCTACGTGTGTCCATTCAGCTATTATTGTGTGTTGTACACAGCCTCTTTGCTCTACAAAACATGGTGGGATACACAGGGACAAAAAATATCAGTGTATTCTTGATTAAAATGTATTTTGTGCTGATTGGATTGAGAAACTTTTTGATTTCTGACAAGAGACCAGCACAAGTCAAATTTGTTAAAGGCTGGCGGTACCTCTTGATTATCGAAACTAGTGTATACTGAGATCAACTTCTGTAACAGCGCCTGGCAGATTTTCAAATTCTACATGGCAAAACAGATGGCACTACAAGAAGTGGGGACGATCTTGTGGGAACAGACAAACCTTTCATTGCTTTAGAAGAGTACATTTCTACTACAGTGTGAGATACAAAAAATCGCCACCTGGGCTCAACTAAGCAAATGGGTACAAGCCCACTGTTGGATAATAAATGCAGGGGCAATTATCTTTCAGCTGGCAAAAAGATATTTAATACCAGCTGATACAATAAGTTGCTTTTCATTTCTTAAACAAGCATGGAGAAAGAAACATCCTGTGAATGTGGAAAAGATATTAGTCTGTTTAAGAAGGGTCAAATCATTGGCATGCATCAGGACAAGAAAACATCAAAAAAGATTGCAGACACTCCTAAAATTGGGTTAAGAACTGTGCAACGCATTATTAAAAACTGGAAGGATGGTGGGGAACCATTGTCTTAGGTGCATCAGGGTGAGAAGAGAGGCAGGTGAAGTGATGCACCCATCATGCCTGTACAAGCCTGCAGGGGGCCATTGCTATGATCTGGGGTTGTTGCAGTTGGTCAGGTCTAGGTTCAGCAACATTATGTGCCCTAAGAATGAGGTCAGCTGACTACCTGAAAATACTGAACGACCAGGTTATTCCATCAACTGATTCCAAGATGACAATGCCATTCATTGGGCTCAAATTGTGAAAGAGTGGTTCAGGGAGCATGAGACATCATTTTCACACATGGATTGGCCACCACAGAGTCCAGACCCTAACCCCATTGAGAATCTTTGGGATGTGCTGGGGAGGGCTTTGCTCAGTGGTCAGACTCACCTATCATCAATATAGGATCTTGGTGAAAAGTAAATGCAACACTGTATGGAAATAAATATTGTGACATTGCAGAACCTTATCGAAACAATGCCGCAGCCAATGAAAGTGCACTGTAATCAAAGCTAAAGGCAGTCCAACCAAATATTAGCGTGTGTGACCTTTTTTTTTTGTTGGCGACCATATTTTTGGCCAGGCAGTGTATATTCTGGATTCCAAACTATTGGTGGAATTAGTTATTGCAGAAACCTTGTTACATCTATTAAATGGTATTCCTGATACAAAATTTACAGCAGTTTGAGGCCAGTGCTGATACTGGTGTTACGATTCTGCCCCATAATGGGTTATGCACTGCGAAACTTGCTGGGAACAGAAAGTCATATGTCAAAGGTCAGTTCAGAGGTCAGAGATCAAACTCCAAACTGCAGTGTATTTATCTCACTCCTACGTTAATGGGAGTGCAGGTAGCAAAGCCAATGAAATATCTCCAGAAATTACAGACAGCTCCTCTTGGCATCAATACTCTGGTACCAGCTGGTGTACACAGAGTCTCTGTGTGGTGTGGACCTTGTCAGCACTGATGACAGTTCTGGTTGACAAGTTCCAAGAACCAGCCTGAGAGTTTCACTGCATCTGCGACTTACTCGGTCTGCAGAGAATTTGTCACGGGTGATTGCCTTAGTGGCAGCATTAACAGACATCACTGCCCTCCCCTTCAACAGCCCTGTAAGCCTCCTTTGATGCAAATATTCACTGAGCACATGAAGGAAATCCATTTCTCTCACACGGACCCCATGCAGACATCTCTTGAAAAAACTGGAGAGACTTTCTTTTCCTTGGAGGGACTCAGTTCAGGAGGGAGAGAAGAATAGACTGACATGACCTTCTTCATCTGCACAGCTTTGCTCTAGCCCCGGGACTCTGTCAACATAAACTGTAACAAAGACATTGGTCGCTTTAATCCAACTTTTTTGTTTTTTTTTCACCTCATTGATAAAAGTACATCAGTGGGAGGTTAAATGAAACCTGTTTGAAAGTTAAATCTTGGTACTGCCTTAAAAATATATCATTTTAAATCCCAAGTAAAGAATTGATCCCTAAATGTTGACAGCAGCTGTCAGGATGATGAAGTACCTTGAAAAAAGATGGTGACTTGTATAAGCTAACATCATGAAGTGTCGAGATTTGACTCAGACTTGACAGACATTGGCTTTTAGAGCTTTTGATACAAAAAATAAAATAATGACAGCTGTTTTTCTTCACAAAGGGTTTCTTTCTTTGATTGCAAGAGAAGCACAGAGCCCAGGAAGTGATCAGATTTTTGTTTTCAGCCAACTTTTTCAGCATTAAGTCACATCATCATCCATGCGTTTGGGATATAATACATATATATGTATATGCAGTATGTTAAGGTAGGTGTACAATAATCCCAATGGAGCTTTTGTTTTCTTTTTATTAAGTTTGAAAAAGATTTTTATAGGTACATTACTGAGGGTCCTGTTCACAAAGGCAGACGAAATGGCAAACTGCCATGTTTGCCTAAAGCAGATTTTGGGGGACAGAAAATGCAAACAACAGTTTTCAAGTATCACAAACACATGTTCATCACAGTTCTTTTGAAAAAGACGATAACCCCAGAAAAGCAGTAGTTTTTGAGTATAGCAGCAGAGAAAGTTTGAGCATTCCAATAATTTTAAATGATATAAACTCTTAAAAGTACAAGTTTGCTGGATACCTTCACTCCCACGCACATGTCCTGAGAAATGCCTTTGTGAGTAAAACAAAATCTGCCTATGTATTTTCAATTCTTTTTATGTAATTCCACATTGATACAAAGTAAGCTTCAGGTCTGATTTTTTTTATTCAAAAGTTTCCTCCTGCTCTCAAAGATAACACTGAAACTGCAGTTTCCTGCAAATTAGGCATTGGAGACTTGATTCAGACCCGTTTAAATTATTAATCCAACATTGTCACGCTGTAGAAATCAGGAGTATGCATATTTAAATACAATCAAGTCCATTCCTCCTCCGGGAGCTCTTCCACTCTTATAACTATAACCTCAGGTATTATGTAAACTTTATAATCTGATTATGCGAGGAAGGATTAATTATAAGCTCTTGTAAGAACCTGTGAGATGGACGTCCCTTTGTGGCCAAATCCAACTCTGAGGGGTCAGGGTGAAATGTTCAGACCAAAAAAAATGAAGTTTATACAAAAACAAACTCAGGAAGTCTAGCTAGATATAAGGTATTTCAGAAAAACCTCAGGAAACACAGAGGCACCTTAATATTAGTGTGTTGAGCATACAGGCAACTTACTAAGCAAATTATTGTATTAGTTATAAACCAGTCTGCATTTTTTCATTATTTCCAACCCATAAGGCCTCACACAGAGCCTAAAGAGAGCACCTACTGTGAGATGGAGTGTCTTGTTGTTGTTGGGGTTTTTTTTCTATTGCTGTCTACACTGTTTAACATCAAGCCTGACTCCCTAGGTTTGGAGCTTTTGCTTTTACCTGCTCCACTAAAGATCAGCCATGGGATCGGCTGTCAGACTAGAATCTCTATTTTCCATTGTAAGCTGTTAAGGTTTTTATCCTGTTTGTGCATTTGTTGCTGCAGGAACTCAGAACCAGACCTGCTAGAAAAATGGAGCGGCTGTGGGTGGGATCCAAGCCAAAGTAAGATTTGTTCTTTTTGAATTTAATGTTCCTTATCTGGCTCCACATTTAAAATGTCGCCTGGGTACTTTTTTTGAAAAGAGGGAGAAAACTTCTAGCTTCATAGCTCATCTCTCTCTTTCATGAATTTCTGTCTCTTTACACTACAGTATCTCACAGTGCCACCTTGCTTTATAGATTCTTGCTTGTTATTGTCAAACATTGTTGCAATTGAAGCTGAGGAAAAATGTGCAACCAGGTAGCAAGGACAGGTAATCATCTTCCTTGCAAAAGTGAAATGTGAATTCATATGCACTTGGTTGTTACAAGAATCTGTTTTTGTTCTGAATGAAAGTATATCTGAATGCCAGAGTTACTGTTTACATATACATTTTTAGGATTCACTGCGGTCACTGTTATTTTCCTGTCTATCTGCGGTGTTCCCAGCTCAAAGAAGCCATGATACAGTCGGAGCCACCTCCTGCTGCTTCAATTTTCTGGAACAGAACAAAAAAAAACACATAAAAAAGGATGGCTGGGTTTACCACAAAACAACATTAGAGGATAAACTGAGTCTGATGAGCACAAACATTGTTAGCGTCACAAAAGTAGTTGCCTTTCAACCTTACTTTACCAATCTCTGAACTCAGGACTGTAATTTTTTCAGAGTAATTTTCTGTGTCATACTTTTAAATTGGCTGTATCTTGGAGTTTTAGAACTGTGAGGAATATTAATTTTGGAAGGGTTTTGTTTGTTTGTTTGTTTGTTTGTTTTGTTTTGTTTTTATTTTTTGATCATACTTGAAACAACAGAATATCAATTCCCTTGTAAAATATTCTGTTGAAATTGTTTACATTGTTGGACCATTGTTCTCATAATGAAAACCAAAGCAAACACAAAAGTAGACTTAACCAAAAAATTGACCTCCATAGATTTACAGAGCACTCTGTTTGGGATTTGCATTTGACACATAAAATGTAACTCTGAAACAGAACCTGGACAGAACAAAACTCACTCTCTATTCTGAGGCAGTGTAATCTGTTGACTTTCCTCAGTAGTACCAAGAAATTATAATCTCATCTAGGGAGTCAAATGGTCTAGTGACCCTGCTGTTTACCATCCTGGAAACGATGACTCAATCTAACTTTCATTCATGCTGAAAGCTCAATGACTGTAAGCTGCCAAACTGAAAAAGAGGTGCAGCTAAGGCCTAAAGCCTCCTTGCAAATGGCTACACTGTGCCAGCCTGTCAGTCAAGTTTGCCACACCGCTAATAATGCAAACCTATGCATAATTTTGGTTCGTGTATCATCAGCAAAGATGCATAGTAAATAATTTTAGCCTCAAACAGATCTTAAGAATTGAGCAATATTTTATTCCAGAACAGGAGCATTTTTTTGTACCAGGTGGTGGGTGTTTAGTTTTGTTGTTAAAGTAGAAGAATAAAAGGGCTTTTTTTTGTCTGAAGTGTCATTTTCACTGAACGACTTTTTTATTGTTTTACTGCTCTCTAATGGTCTGGCAGTGTAGAGTGACTTTTTTTTTCTCCATTCGTCACCGCCAGATTTACTTGATCTATCTGGGTTATTAGCCTGTGGTGGAAATGCAGACGAACAATGGTTTGGAACAGGAACCATGCAGTTCCTAGGACTTTTGTACCAATCTCTCTTCAGGTCTGCACTCTCCCAGTAACCCATTCCCATTTCATTTTCCTCACTGCTGTACTTGTGTGCTTGTTGTTTATTTTGTTTTTATTTGTGTTGTTTATTTTGTTTATTTAGGCTTTTATTCTTGTTATAAAGTGACCTTGAGTGTTAAGAAAGGCGCTTTTTAAATAAAATGTACCATTATTATTATTATTATTATAATCTGTTGTATCCACCTCTAGTTTAAAAACCGTTTATGGGCCAACATGCCTATGGAAACGCCTCTAAACTATCATATAAGATTTTTTGTTTTTCCTTTAACCTGACGAAGTATTTTTTGAAACAGAAAGAAGGGTTGCTGTTGAGATATATCTCATTTTTGGATTGTGGAAGATATTAAATTGGTTGTGTAACTTAAACACTGCCTTTGGATCAAATTATTATCTTGTGACTGGAAAAGTTCCCTGCAGTTTTTCTACAACTGGAAGGAAGTGCTCCTGTTGTCGATTGGAAAGTGTTGCACTCACATTTTGTTATTCTGCAGATCCATTAAATAGCTAATAAAACTAAATGACACTGGAAGTACATGAAGAATTATAGGGGTCGCATCACTGCTTGCATTTTGGGAAACTTTGTCTGTTTCTGCTAACTATCACCAAGCAACTGGAACATCAGCTGTTGTCAGTCTTATATGTAGCAGATCTGATGGCATCAGCTTGTGTCTTTAAGTGCTTCACAAGAAACTGAAATTAGGAAGGAAATCACTGACCAATGCAGCCAAAGAAGTCAGAGCCTGGAGACAAGCCTCAATTTTAAGGTGGGGAATAATCTACCCAGAAACAGACATATTTTAGCATTAATTAAGGGGGGCAAGAGAAAGTAAGAAAAGTGGATGCCAACTTTCTTCTTTTTTTAAAGTAAGATGTGCCATATTTGGCAGGGCAAAATTGAATTTGTTCTACATGCATAAAGCCTTTGTATATGTTTGTTTCTCATCATGAGATCAATAACGAAACCATTCAAGAAGAAGTTTCACGGTTCAAAGAAGGGAGCTGTTATGGAACATTACTCATAAAAAAAGCCAGGACTCTTTCTGTACACCATTATCACATTTCAATTAGAAAGAACAAATCAAATTAATTACCTTTGTCAAGAAAACAAAATACATTTTTCCATTATTCAAATTCAATTAAGATTAAGTACATGAGATGGAATAATGTGTACTGAAGCACTTGAATTCAATTTAAAGTTACAGTTACTTACAAGTTGCCTCAACTACATCAAAAGAAATAAATGCAGTAATGACACAACTAAGCAGTGGCTTATGAGAAAATAGAGTTTTAATTTAGATGTGAAAATAAAGCTGGCTTCACTTAAGAACATCAATAAGACTTCGTTTCAGAAGTTTGAAGATGTGGCACAGTTGGAAAAAGAAATACTGAGTTTTAGTGTGATGTTCATTATTCATAGACCACTGTAATGAGTAGTGAAGCAGGGGAATATTGATACAGAAATAACTGATTGAGGAACTTCATTTAAAGCTAATCATGGAAGAAAAAGTAATACATGCACCCTACTCAAAGTTCTGTGACACTTGTATAACGCTGCACAACCATGTGTTTGAGACTGTACAATTTCTTTTTTATCCAGCTCTCTACAACAGGGAATCATGGATCTTGCTTGTTGTTTGTTTAAGGTAGCTCAAACCCCAGCAGGGGTGTTCTCCCCCAGGATACCATTTTACATGATGAAGAGTAAATGAATAAATTGATGCTATTTATGCATTCTGAGCATGTCTCATACACCAGAGTTTTCGTTGAAAATTTTGAATCAGCTTTACAGCAGTTTCGTCACAAAATTGATGACTAAGGGTGGGATTTCTGCCATTAGCTATCATTTATTGTAAAATCAAAGTCATATTTTTTAATGTTGTTATTATAGATTTACTATTTTGTTTTGTTGTTTTTTTCCTCAAGGATATTTAAGTTGCAAATTTTCTGGTTCAGTACATGGAGGGAGTACAACATCATTTACCTACAAGCAACTGCCTCTGTATCTGTGTAACTGTATCTCCTTGACCAGTCTATTCATCTTACACTTTCTCTTTTCTTCAAGTATCACTCGCTGCTTCCTGTCTACTAGTCTGCATACAGATACACAGTGGAAGTAGACCGATGTTAATTTATTAAGTATAAATTGAAGCACCCGCACAAAGATTTTACCATCATTCTTTAATGAGAAGTTGGCCAGTCTTACTTCTCACCTTCACTCATCTGTCCTGCTGTGAGCTGTGTGGTTGATAGTGTGTAGCAAGTGACTGAGTCCTAATTTACACATGCTGCGTTCCATCAGCGCAGCGGGTTTACAAGCACCCTGTTACATCGGAAGTATGATTGAAGTAGAGTGCAGGTGAGAACAGGAGCAGATTGGTTCAGAATAGAGAGAACATTACACTTAGCGGGTTACAATGCCCCTTATGTAGTTAAATTACAGCTCATTAAGATCTTATTCCATGACTTTTGTACAACTTTAAAGTATGTTTGAATATATATATTAATTGTAGACATATTCTCGTATGTTATGCTGTTGTACCATCACAGGAGATGGAGCTTCGATGCTTTGCAGCACTCCCTGTCTGGACATTCGCACAGACAATTACATATAGGGTGACTTGGCCCTGGCAACTAACACTGTGTAGCTTTAAAACCCCTCTTCAGTAGCCAGTAGGTAACTATATCAACACCATCATCTTTTAACATGTTCAATCTTGTGGGTCAAATTTTCTGGAAGGTTCAACCACAGGACATGTGACGTGTCTAACGAAATCAGAAATGGTGGAGCACACAGAACAAAGTTTCAGATAAATACACTGAATTTTAACTGACAGGGTCTCTAGTTACCAGAGTTTAATCAGCTAACATTAATAGGAGTTCAGCTTGTGCAACATAGTTTGATTAGTTTTAGCCACCATGCATTAAAAATAAAGACTAACTAATTGCTGTAATTTCAGCATTTTCACATAAAAAAGCCAGAACGCAATTGATGTGTTGGCGTCCATGTTCCAATTCAGTTGCCAGTTAAACAGCTTACCGTTCATGAACTTGACAATGACTTTACAAGCTATTTAAAAGGTAGCATACATCCATGTTGAACACAGTCTTTGCAATAGGAACTTCAATTCAACCCAATTTTGGCAAAGCACAACTCAGTACACCAAAATGTATTGGAGTCAGAGTATCAGAAAATGAATTAAATAGATAAATAAACAAAAAATATGTATTAAGTCCATTTTTTATGTTTTTTAAAGACATTTTCCTGACAAAGTGTTGGGGCATGCAAAAATGTTTTTTTTGCATCATGAATTATTGGAGGAGCAATAATGAATTGCTGACTCCACAGCCATCTATTCAAATGGACGTCCCCACTTTCCATTCATCATTACCCAAAAATGTTGCGTTTGGTTCACAAAGATTAAATGACGTATAATTGTTTTAAAGACCTTGGCCAAAGTCCAAGCAAATTCAAAGTGATAACTGGTTGAAAAAGGAGGGAAAGTAGTAACAGTTTCAGATATGCTGCAAGCACCAAAACAAACAAAAAGATTACTCCATATTTTTTTGGAGCAGCACAGAAAAAAGCAATTGATTATCATTGAAGATAGTAGTCCATTCAGTTTTTTTTTGTTTGTTTTCAGTTTCAGATGATAGTTTTTGTTGTTTTCTAAATTATGGGAAACAAAAATCCTCTCTTTTATCCTAAATATTCCCCCAGTGTTTGTTCGAGTCTTCTTGGATGCCCTTGAGCTTCATCAGTAGCACTTTTTATCGCTCCACTGGTTTTAGAACATGGAGATGTCACAAATTAAATTCATTCATGTGGTAAGACAAAGGCTGACACCATTTCATTTCATTGGGCAGCTAATGCTACCTTTCAGGACCCATGTTCTGTTTCAGAGAGCTGCCTTTGCCCAGGGGAGGAAAAGTCACCTCCTCTACTAGGTTTCTGTGAACAAACGTCTCCCCAGGTAGTGAACAACACCTTGGAAATGTAATTAACCATCAAGACTGAGTGTGAAATTGCTTGTGAGAGACTGGCTGTCAGCTGCATTGCATTAGCACAAACTGTGGTGGAGTCATAGTTATTTTCCCACCACAATATCACCTATGGGGTCTTTTTATGTCTTAAGGTATTTTTGTGAGTGACATGCATGACTTTTCACAGTACACTGCTCCCTAAATGTAAAGTAAATTTATTTTGATTTGATTCAAAGGTAACTGTAACTGACTTACAGTTCAGAGCAGAAAATGTCTTCTACACCACAAATATTACAGGTCAGAAATCCATGTTGGGTGCAATCATTCTGACACCAAAAGCTTGTTTTACATCCAGTAAGAAGTCATAGCATTAATTTACGAAAGAAAACATACCCTTCACTTTTATTGATGAAATGCCAATAAAGAAATCCTTCTGCAACTGTTTCCACAGAGTTTGACTGACCTTAAGATAACCAGAAGCATGTGAATCATGATTGTGTTGCCAGTTGCAGTCCCAAGAGGACAGTCAAATGGATTGTACTGTACAGTATTGTCCCCATTATTTGACACTTATTCTCAGACAGTTTAAGTCATTGGTTACCGTTTATATAAAAAATTCAAACTAAACTCTGCATTTTCCCACTGCTGCACTACTAAGGTTTTGACGGTGCACTGAGTGAACTTTCCCTTTTTCATTTTAAAATAATGTACTACTCCTCACCCATCAGTTTTGATACAAAACTAGATTTCTTAGATACTGTGCTTAAGGTATATCTTACCCTACTTTACCTTAAGTAAATTACCTGAATACCTCTTCTATTCCTGGAATCATCACTTAAAAAATACCATCATCATTCAGTTTCCTTTGGAGAGTAATTTTACTCAGATATTCAGGACACACTGTGTCTGAACTTCCTCAATTATCCCCAGAAACTTTGGTTGGTTTTATATTACGGCCTTACTATTTGACACGTACATATTTTATTTTGACTCATTATTATACAGTGTGATCACTCAGCTCCCTCTCTGCCTCTGGGTTTAGGTCCACAGCTTTGCTCTGAATCATTTGTAATGGTGGTCCCAGACTGCAGCCCTGTTATTTTTTTTATTTTTTCAACAGCTCCACAAACTATTACTTTCTCCTGAGCTTTTAGTTTCTCTCCACTGCTTCCACCCTCAGCCTTATCAATGAGACCCAGCTGAAGTAAACATTGTGTCTTGCATATAATTCTATGACAATCCCCAGCAGCAGTGATAGGCTTAGGGAGCAGATGTAGCTCATGAGCTAACTTCTTGATTCACCTCACTGGAGGATGCCTAACAGGATATGTCTTAGCAGAGCTTATGTCCAGTCATTTCTACAGCATTTACAATTCATGAAGTAAACACTTTTAAACCAGACTTACTAAACACTCCCTTACATGAGAATGAGCTGCAGCCAAGCCCCCTAGTTTGAATAACAAACAATCAGAGTTTAACCGTAGTGCTGACGGTTTTCTGAACAGGTGGGAGTCTGAGAGCTCTATGTTGTTGGCCGATGCAGTTTTATTCTTACATGGCATTAAAACTGTATCAGACTGGACTGTAAATAAAATATTGTCACAGATTCTTCTGTTTAGACAATACCCTGCTATGGTCTAAGAGAAGACACAGGCTCTCTTCTATTCTTGTTTGAGCTCATGTCAGTATATTGAATTAGGAAAGACAATTAGGGTGTACAATGCCTTTACACAATGCCTCAACAGAGGACATGATGTTAGAGAGCACTCAGGGAAAAGGACTATTATATGTGTTACAGTGATACAATGATTTTGGTGATAAGAGGTAATGTCCGTTTATCTGACCCTTTCATTGGTTGTAACATGTAGGGACCAATTTGCTGTCTATTTTCTCAGCAGATCCAGGTCACATGGCTCAAGCAAGGTACAAACTATAAGAGAATTGGACCTGATAATCCACCTCTGACATAAGTTCACATAGGCCTGAGTTTCTGATAGTTTTCAGATTATTTTGGCAGATGTATACTCTCTCTATGTATAGCTATATTTATATACTTAAAAATATCTGGACCTTTCCAGTTTGAAGTTAAACATGTTCCACAACCAAAGCCAGATGAAAACACAGAGGACAACTGAGAAGGCACCATGTGGATTGTCACCTAGAACATAATGATAGTCAATCAGGAGGCAAACTAACTGAAGATGGATGCACAACTAATGCAGAAATGGCAGCAATGGCAATCTGGAACATAGAGTGAGATGGACAACAGAAATAAGAGGTCAACTTGTTGATCTTTAGTAACAACACAAGTGTCTATATCACCCTAGAACTGACAACAAGATGAGCTGAACAGAAAATGATACCAAAATAAATGTGCCAGGTAACTTAGCAACAGTTTAATTTGATATCTGATTATTCTCCATGTCTGTTTACTTCAAACTCATGCTTGGCTGCAACAGACTGTGCAAAATTCTCTTTTTAGAGGAGATTCTATTTGCTTGTGAATCTTTTACTGTGCAGCACACTGTCTAGGTTATACCATTCACTTTACTCTATAACAACATATGGATAAATTTGACATAGTGTTGTGTATGAGGTTTCTCACATATTTGGTATTTATTCAGGTTTAAAAAGAATTCAAAGGGATTTTGTCGCATAAAAAATGTGGCTTAGAGTATCATCTGAATTGACTTTACGAGGCTGATGTTTATACATTCCAGTGTGTGTTTCTCCTGATTCTGTTCTTCTACAAATAAATCTACTGCATTTTCATGTTGTGGCAAGATCCTTCGACAATGTTCAGAGGGAAAGAATCTGAAGGGGCTGTGAATAAGATTTGTTTTCTTTCCAGGTTGTTTGTGTCAGACAAGAGTAATCCATTCTCTTCTATCCTCCCTTATTGCAGAGGACACTGTATCCTGCTTTAATTGGCAATTTTGCACCTTCGTGTAAAACTGTCTGGGTCTAAGCTGCCAGCGCAAAATGTATTGTCAATTTGTCACTGTATGTGTTGCGTTCTGAGCTTTTTTATTTGTTAATCTTTTTTGTTAAAAAAAAAGAAGAAGAAAATATTAGACTCCAGTAAAAAGCTCCAGTAACCTAAGCTCAATGCATACACTGGCATGAATGATGTTTGAAGCCAAAACAGAGTAATAATAGGTGAGACATTTTAACATGGTAAAGCAGAAAGCTGGACTGAGATACACAGTTGAGTCAAATCACTCTCAGTCTGTGCCAATCTCTTCTCCTTATACTAATGTGATTTGTTGTATGTGCTGACATCAAACATGAGACTGGTAACCTTGACCAAAAATGTGCTCAATTTTAACACTAATTGGAGTTAAAAGGACACTAAATATTTGCAATATTTGTTTACTTCCTGGTGAATGCTCAGAATTAGCCCCTAGATGATACAGCATTTGCTGAACTAGTATCTTGAGCTAGTTTAATACTTAATAGTGTTGATGATGGACTGAGTTAAAGAGCAGATGATAGGTTGTTTGTTTTCCATGTTGTCCACAAGTAAATCTACATGTCAAGCAGAGGAAAGAAAGTATGCACCGGTTTTTTTTTTTGTAATGTATAGTGTAACTCTGCTGGTGTTCACTTGTTTACGTAAAAATTTACAGGACCCTTTCTACAGTGTAAATTAGTATGAGGAGACCTGGTAGCTGCAGTGCTGGTTCAAACCATAGACTGTATAATCAGTGGGCACCATGACACTTGGCTCTGACTGGCGTCTCCACAAAAACCCTGGTGACTGGCTACAGTGCAGGTCAAAATCTTCGTCTTCTGATGCATTCCAGATGAGAGACGGTAAAACTTCAAAAAATCATTACGCCTCGAGTGATGAATGTGTAGTTCATGTGTAATCTTTATCACGTATATAGAAGCTTTGAGAAAGAGAGCCTGGATGAGATTAGATCTTCCAAAGAAAAATAAATATGTTTATTGCTTGTTTTGTTTTTTTTGGCACCTGGTTCCACACGAATTCCCTATGGCTCAGACTCTGGCTGCACAATGGCAGCTCCTGCGACGTGGTTCATTCAGCTTCAAACAACGGAAAAAGGCAGAGCCACGCTGTCCATTCTATACATAGTCTACGGTTCACACCATGTAACAACCACTCATAGTTGCTAGTCACAGCACATTTGTGTAGCCAACTTATGATGCAAGAGCAACATGTTCATTTCACCTTCAGAGACTTCCTTCAGTCTTTGGCAGTGGTATTAAGTTAACCAATAAATGAAACATAAGTCAGAGGGTTTTACACACAACTCATGTACTCAGCCATCATTTAGTTTAAAAGATGTACTTGTATGGTATATGGTCTGAAAACTGTGTGCTTCTCCATGTGCTAGTGGTCTCAAATGTACATTTGTTTGATGAAGTGTGCATAGTAATGTACCTCAGTACAGACAAGTAAGGGCAAGGGCTTCGTGTGTGTGTGTGTGTGTGTGGTTTATTTACTCTCCTCTCACTATATGTTTCTTATGTAGGCAAAACATGTAAAGACATCTGAAATCACATGTATGGATTTTCTGGCAGGAACAGTAACTGAATAACTGATGAGGAGTTTTAGTACTGCAGCATTAGGAGTGGCAGCCATCAGTACACAGCCCATTAAGTAGACCACTGCTGCATATACCCATTTATCATGTTCAAGTCCACAACCTAAGTCAAACAGGTCTGGACTGCACAGTTTATTCTCCTCATACTCTGAACCAGACATAAAGTGTCAAAAAGCAGGTCTTACATTACAGGAGCTTGCAAGTTAGAGTCAGAGTGTAATAATTGGACCTCCTGAAGCTAGAATTTTCACCACTTGACATGCTGTATTGATTTCATGGCTCAGGTATCCCTAAAATGTAAATTAGGCTTAAACACTCATTAAAGATTTCACACTATTATCAAACTAATCTCGCTGATGGCAACTCGAGCCATGGTATGATGTTTTATTTTGGATTGGAAAAATGGGTCAGGCAATTTTGCCATGGGTGTTGTATTTTTCTCACAGACTCAGTCTGAATGCTGATGAACCCAGAAGGATGAGATTGATCATCTCAACAGATTCCTGCAAAGTCATATCACATTTTTTTACAGAGCAAAAAAGGTAAGAAAGAAACTTGCATGCAAAGTGAAAACTATTGAATCTAACTTGAAAAAAACTGAGGAAATATTTTCTGATCGATTTTCGTTTGTCTGATGAGCTTCTTAGTTATTTGAGTTGGTAAAACTCTGCTATATATAGTTCACTCCACTCTACAACTGCTTTAAAAATTAAGGGGTTGTTACTCGGACAAGGGAAAAAAAATTAGGTTACACTAGTAACATTCAAAAGAGGCTCGTAAAAAATGTATTTGATTGAATTCCTGTGTCAAGTTTCAGTAATTTTTAACAATTCTTCCCTTTTTCATCTGCAGTATCTGCTCTAAATAAAGTTGTACTGCTTTAGCAAATTTAACAGTTTATTTTCTGGTCCTGTTGAAGTCAACTGGCACCTGAAACAATTTTCACTTCTTTGTCTTCCTGCTTTTTTTTTTCTTTGAGTCTCTTTGTTAGTCATGGTGATCTTCATTGTCTTTTTCATTCTCATATTCTTTTTCTTCTTAGTCTCCTTCACTTTGATCTTCTTCTCCTTTGTTATTCCCCCCTCTCATAGCCTTCATTTCCATCATCTTCGACATCTTCTACATTGTTTTCCTCTTCATCATCATCATCTTGTTCTTGGTATTTTCAGGGTTACTATTCCCTGTTTTCTTTCTTGTATTTTTTGTCCTGTTCTTATTTCTTGCCTCTTCTGCTCACTCCTTCTCTTCCTCTTTGGTGTAGTCTTTTCTTTCTCTTCTACCCCTCAATTGTGTAATTTTGTCATCTTTGACTATATCCTCCTCATCAACTTCATTTATCATCTTCTTCTGTGACCTTGCTCTATTGAACTCGTCCTCTTTGTTTGTTGTTTTTCCCTAGTTTTCTTGTTCTTTATCTTCTTTGAAATCCTCTCTTATGTCCTTGCTCCTTTTGTCCCTTGTCCTTTTACTCTCTGGTTGTCTCCTTTTCATCTTATTGATTTTTGTTAATTTGTGTGTTGTCATCCTTGTCGTTATCTTTTATGTTCTCTTCCTTCATTCATATCTCCTTCTAAATTATATTTTTTGCAGCTATCTTCTGCTTTGATGCTATTTTACTGTCTTTATTCTATATCTTCTTCACTTATTTGCAGGCATTGTCCACTTCAAGTCGCCCTTCAAAAATGACATGTAGGCTTGCTACTGTATTATAAATGAGACTATCATCAACTGCAAATTTTATTTCACAAAGAAAGAAGACAGAAAACTAGGATAGAAACAGAAAACTTATTTCCATTCCTCTTGTACAGCTCCTCAGCCCAGTCTCTGGGAGTGCCTAAAGGCCTCAAGTAACCCCTGCACTTCATCCACAGTTATTCTCACAATGTCAAAAACTTTCTTGCATCATCAGTGTTAATTTAAGTGCCTCAGACTTACTTCCTGCCCTGTGGTGGGCACTGTAAGCATTATACTTACTTAATACCAGTGTATAAGCATTGTTGTTTCAATCTGTAAGCTCACTAATATTAGCTCAAGGCATCATTGTGCTAACATACAGCCTCACTAAAGCTCAAAGCCTGTCAGCTGTTGATCCTTTTTAAATAAAGGTTGAATAAAAAATGTTATTCCTATATGCCATGGCAAAGATTTCCACCAAATGATTTAGATTTTAAATGTCATGGATCACTCAGGCACTGCACAGTGGTGAGATGTTATCATTCAAAGAAGGTGCTGATGTCTGTAATACCCAGGCCACCATGATTTCTGATAGATGTGCAGGTGTGTACTTCTGATCCGACACTGTGTAGCACCCCTTGGGGCATTACTGTATGTAATGAAAAGTCTGCATTTGCAGTCAAGAGCTCCTCACTGACATATGTTGGGTTTGTAGTCGTGTTATTACCATTTTTATTATTATTTGTGTGTTTTTGTCCTTCTTTTGTATCCATAATACATTATTTAGTGTTCCCCATTGAGTAATACATATGTTATGAAGTGGATCTGATGCTGAATGTCAGCCTCTGTTGTCTCTAATGTCATGATTGAATCCAACTACATGAGCACTTTAGAGAGAAAAAAAAATATCAGATTTTAAAAATACATGTAACAGTCAGGAAGCATAACAATCCGCGCCACACATGCCTGCAGGACTTTTGGCTTCTATATGAAAATGAGCCTCATCCACTTAACCACACACTAATGTAAGTGTAGAAGCATGTGCAGAGTCAAAGACTGAGGCAGCCTCAGTCTGCACTGAGGTCAAGCCTATTTAAGGAGCAGACAGCCAGACTCCTGCAAGAACCAGCCAGAGGAAATGACAGGCTAACACATGGAAGAACAGAGAGAGAGAGAGAGAGAGAGAGAGAGAGAGAGAGAGGGAGCACTTTAAGAGGAGGAGGAGAAGAGAGAGAGAGCAGTTGGTTGGAGCTGAACTCTTGTCACCCAAACAGACACCAGGAATCCCCTGTTTGTATCGCTCTGAAACATTCAAGTCTGCACTTTCTTCTTAAGTACACACACATAAAGCATGAGTATCAATGTGGTGAGCACAATGTGTGAAAGAGTGTGTCTGTGTATGTGAGAGACGGAGAGAGAGAAAGAAATTGGAGAGTAGGCGAAGGAGTGTGAGTCACAGTGTCTCCACAAAGTTCAAAACAGAAGAAAGTAATGATTCCCCTTCTGACAGCCAGGCCTAGATATTTCACTTTCTTCATCCCTCTGTGTTTAAGTGCATGTGTGCACACTTGTTTTTCTGTCTTTATGGGGACTGTGGCTTCAGACCTTTAGAGTGAAGATATGTTTTAAAGAGGGGACATTTTGACTGGTATTTCTTCTTCAAAACTAGTTATTTTTCTGTCCTAACATTCTTTTAATTGCACTATTCTTAAAATGAGACAGCAGTGTTCTATATTTGCTCTTACAGGACTTTGGAGAAAATATCAAAGGAAAACAAATAAAAAATGTTGCATGATAAATTTTAAGGAATGGCAGAAAAGACTTCATTTTCTTTTAAAAGTAGGGTCAGCAGGATTTTCCCCAAAAAATTAAATGTCAACTTTTACAGTAATATTTCTGCTAAATTCATCTATGGGTCACCATACATGTGTGTCAGTCTCACTAGCTCCACTTCGAGGCAGTGGGAGTGTGCGCTGCTACTAGCACCGAGCCACGGAGAAAGAGCCCAGTTTGGATGTTGTGTTTAGAAACAGAAATTTCCTGCAAACCCTACCTTTAAAGGCACTGGGAGGGGCTTTTGCATATTGTGTTGATTGAAATGACACCTTTGGGCAAAATCAGTGAAGTTTTTCAGGATGATGATTGCATTTCCCATGAGCACCATCACCCACTTTTGTGAGGTGGAATACAAAACGTAAATCTGCACTCTGATGAATGATGAGATAATATGATGGTTTGAAGCCATGCAAAATTATTAATCATACATGACACTGAGAAAACTTTGTAAACTCTAACGTAAAATAATCAATTAATTCAGACACAGTTTAACTCTTTTGTCCT
The DNA here is from genome assembly GCA_008086565.1 of Thalassoma bifasciatum. NCBI lineage: Eukaryota > Metazoa > Chordata > Actinopteri > Labriformes > Labridae > Thalassoma > Thalassoma bifasciatum. The sequence continues at coordinate 808,505 of RPOG01000105.1, forward strand.
CAAAGAGCAATGAAGACTTTGCATGGCAAAACATTAAATACTGTTCACACCCATTTTGCTTTTTGTCCAAATAAAGTCTTGGTTGTCAGTGTCTCCCTCTAAAACAATATATCAACAGAAAATGTGCATCCTGTCAAACACCACATAGACTATAGTTTCTCCTCAATTAGTTTATACTATTTCATTTAGGATAATTCATAACCTCTTTGATCCTCTTAATACCTGTACACCTAATCTTACTCTCCAGTCTTTCTCCTTCATTCTCCCTAATGTACCTCATGTTTGTTTAATGGTCATGTCGTTTTGAGCATTCAGCTGGAGTACCACATCTCTGAAACTCACTATCACAGTCTCAAATATTATCATATTATTTCAATGCACATTGTTATACTGTGTTGTATGCTGACCATGATTGTTTTGAAAAGCATCCATAAATAAAATGTTATGTATTAATTATTTTCTTTTCCCTAAATCATGCTGAGATATCAACATGAGTGAAACAATTTGGGAAAAAAATTCAAAGGAGAAAAAAAACCCCTTTTCTAAACTTAAAAACTCTGGTTTAAGTGTGCAAATTTACATATGCTTACTCCTCTATGACCCAAACCAGGGCACTACAGTTCACCATAGAAAAGAAAATTAATCTTGTAGCTTATCATATGATCCCTGTATGATTCCTGTAGGTAATAAAGGTTTGTCAGTGTAATGGTTTTATTTTCAGTCCCATTAGCACAGACCACAAGGGTTTTGATTGAATTACGCTGGAAGCCAGACAAAAATCCAGTCAATACTTATGGTGTGCTCAGCTCCAGATTTTCTCTCCATCCATTTCTGAAAAATCACACTTCCGTCTTTGGAAGCTGCATAAATTCTGTTAATTCAATTTTTAAGTATCATTAAAGTTATCATTGCGCTCTCTCAAGTATCCAGGTAAAGGCATAAAAGTTAAAGAATGTAGCTACAGACAATGATAATACCCTAAATCATTTTTAAAATCACATCCCCATAAACTCACCTGTTTGCAAATGGTCGAAATTCTACTCACTGTTATTCTTCCATTGACTTGTGTTTGTTTTAATGCCCTCAAAAACTGTTTTAAACACCTATATTTGATAATTAAACAGCTTTGAAGTGTCAATACTCCTGTGCTTTATTTATTGAAATATAAGTATTTTGAACTTTTTCAAGCAATTAAAATCTAAGCAATAAAGCAGCATTTGTATACTGTCAGACATACGGAGAAACAACAGCTCATTCTGTATTTCACAAAAGAAGAATCACATCAACAAAAAGAGTTGTGTTTTTTTTTTTTCCTCAGCTTTTGAACTTGTGATATCACGTTTCTTGTAGCTGTTTTTCACTTCTCAAGGTGAGAAAAGCAGCTGCTTCCTCGAAAATGATTCTTTTCCCTCCAGAGCACAGAGTCTTAACCTAACACCACACCAAACAGAGCTTTTACATCGTCCAATATCTAAAACAAACAGAGATGTAATGGTGGACAGAACAAATTTGTGTGTTTGTGGTAGTCTGAGAGTGAGGGGTGCTGATCATTTATATTTTGTTGCGCTTTTTGCATGCTATAAAACGACATAAAATCACACAGCTGAAGCACCTTATAGTGTAAAAGTATGATGGCAGAGTGAGGATTGTTATGAAGCTGCAATGAAATGTTAGTGTACGTATATTATGAGTAACACTTTTGTTTGTGTAATTCATTATTTAAACAAATAATCCTAGGCTTTAGGCTTGGTGCTGTTTTCTGGTTATGTATTAATCAAACTTTTGCAACACCGTGCTTTTTTTCTGGTTAAAGTTGTCTCAGGCATTCAGACTTAATTTCACCAGTTTTTTAAAACAGATTTATATGTTGAAATCTTGTTAAGTCCGTACTAGATAGTAGCCATTGTGGGTTAATCACAGTCTTCAGGTTTCAGAATAGTAGCAAAATGCACAAATGCACAAATACTACAGTGCAGCCTCGAGCCTCTGACACAAAACCGCTGTCCAGCATCACTCTCATATTTTCCCAGAAAAGACCAATTAATTCAAGTATTACACATTTCTCGAAAAATATATGCAGAATTATGCATTATCACACTCACGACATCCCAGATAAACGAGGGGAAAAGTTGCACTTCAATTTTTAGATGGCTTTGTGGGTGGTCTGTTCCAAACACTCCTCTCTGACAACAGGACTTCATTAATTCGAGTTATGACGGATAATATTTGATGGATTGTATTTGCGCTGTTAATTATAGAGTTGGTTTTCACCAATATGGAGAAATGTTGGTCTCTGTTCCCCATCCATTTTCTGTCTCTCTCAGTCATTAGTGACACAATGACCCTCAGCTACCAGCCCCTCTAACCATTAAAAGCTCTGTGGTTTCAGTTCGACTCCTCTGTGGATCACTGCACATGACAGTAAATTATGCAGGAGCATGAAGCCCCTGTGTTTGGCTAAGAGTGGAGCTCACCCTCCTCTCTGTGAAGCTTTACAGATAGCTATGGAAATGAATGCAAGGACATGGAGCAGCACAGCCAGTCTTATGTTCAGAGAAACATAGTTTGAGGCCTGGGCGCGTAAAGCTGCAATAATCTCTGTTCGCTCCTCTCCACCATAATAACACCATTTCCCCTCTCTCAGTCTCTAAATTCATTTGCATTTTGTCTTTGAAGACCTTTGTTTAGGATCATTTTAGCTCTTAATGGAGCTGTGTAATTAAGAAAGAGGAATAAGCATGCTTCTTTACGCTCTTCATGTTATCTTTGTTGTTCAAATAAGTGGCCTATGTGACTGAAATAAGAGCCTGTTTGTTTATTTGTAGACCTGCCAGCGCAGCAAAAGAAAGCAAAATCTTTTGACAAACGTTCCTTTTCTCAGAGACAGAAAAACAAAAGGATGGATTATTAAAGAATGATGCTGAATGACTAGATCTGCTGCATGTTTTCATCCCTGAATAAAACTAAAAATGTCTCAATAAAAGGAGAGAAAAGGCTTTGGCTACTCCTTAGAGGTCTGAAAATCCATCAAACAGCATCTTCCCAGTGTCCCTCTGGTAGTCCCCAGGGTGCAGGGGGAGATGGACTAAAACACCCGTTTACTGCAAACACACATGCCCACACACTCTCACAGATGAAGAAACGTGTCCACGTGCTCATTTGGTCATATTACTTAAATACACAGCATCCAAGATACAATTGGACATGACTGGAGGCACTGATTCATCACTTCACCTGCTCCTCTATTACTGCCACTGTCACCTCTGACAATTTATCAATCTTTTTCATTCCATTTCAACTAGAAACCTTTTTTCTTTAATTTCAAATGGTTTGGACAACTGAGCTACCTCCACTTGGAAATCTGAACATCACTTATCCATGTGCAAGAGACAGATTTTCCTCTTAACTTAAAATCTCCCTTAAAGGTAAGAGCTGCAGAAATTTCTGTTACTGTTTGTAAACACAGCATCCAAACTGGGCTCCTCCTCCATGGCTCAGTGCCAGCAGCAGTGCGCACACCCACTGTCTCCGCTCATAACTACATGAACACACAGCTCAGGGAGCACCTCCAGTATCACGTTTCTATGTGGGAGAGACCCAAAAGCCGTACACCTAACTTCATGCAGATCAATGAGGTATCTTGCAAATATTGTCATTTTTTTCTCTGGTCACTAGCTGCTCAAGATGGCTTCTTTTACTTGCTATCATCAACAGACAAAGTCACTCGTGCACTGGGTGCACTGTGATTGGCTGGTCACCATGCCCAGTCTAGAAACGTCCCGAGACCAAAACATCAACAAACAGGCAGGTTGAGGGGGTTGAGACAGACATAGACACTGACACACATGTATAAAGGCTGAAAGAAAACGACTAAGCAGGATTTTTGTGCTCATTGACATTTACTATTTAGGAAAATCCTGCAGACCCTACCTTTAACTTAAAAAATAATCAGTCAGAAAAGTCAAGGTAAATGCATGCACATGACTAAGAATGCGATCCTTACTGTGTAGTCGGTGTAGTTGCTTTAGCCTTTGTTCCTCTCCAAACTCTTAGCAGCAGCAGCAAACTCTCCATGCTCTTATGTTCCAAGTAGAGATGGATGTTAGCGGTGTGCTCCCTATAGGAGGAAAGGAACAGATGTAGGCATGTTAGCTAAGAGCAGCTCTTCCTAAAGTGTCTGTTTTTGTTTAACCATACATTATATCTGGGATTTGAAATGAGGGCTATTATGTAGTTGCAGATGTGTGTTGAAGATCGCCTGAATATGTTTACATCTTCATACTACTCTTGGAGAATTTGATAAAGCACACTGAAAATCATTGTAATAGGATAAAAGTATTAAAAAGTCAGCTGGAACCATGAAGGTAGCAAAGCACTAAGCATATTCAACCTCTAATTATAGAAATAATAGATATAGACTTGACAATTGATAGCTGAATGAATGTACCTTTAGCTTTTGTTATGAGTTAGAAAGGCAAGAGAGAGAGTCTTGGAAAGCTTTCATTCTAATTCCACCTAATTCCACCTACTTGAAAACCACTCAGAAGACAATTCAGTGAGCATCAGACTCATTGTGGACAGGGTTAAGTGCATATATTTGCTAAGGTCCAATTTTCTTATATTAGTTCCGATAGACAACATTATAGACAGAAGTATCACTGAAAATAGAACTTAAGAGAAGAAACAGTGTATTATAACCTGATGTTGTGGTTGTTTTTCTTTCATTTACTTCTTCTCTGAAGCTTGGTTATCACACATTGAATGAAGACAAAATAGAAATGTTATCTATGCACGAACAATGTTGATTGACAAAATAAAGCATTAAGATACAAAATGAGATCAAAAGGAGTAAAATAATCTGTGATGACGCAAACCTGGCACGAATCAAGAGTCAGAATTTAGCTTTAAGGCTCTTTTGGAGAGTTTTTGGCTGGTTGATAAACGGCTGATTGAAAGTAATGATGACACCTCTTTATTAAAAACAGAAGCAATTGTTAAGATTTTGTTGAACATAATATTAATAACTGCTGCAAGAGGGTAGGTGTCAGACAGGCTAGATAACTGACTGAATCCTTATTCCTCTGTGAAAACAAAGTATGATGGGAATCTGTAGAAAATGTAGCTTTTGTCCAAACAAGGGGGAGACTACACCAGACTGCTTGGTTACACTACAACATTTCACTTTGCTGGTGGCTACCTGGTTTGGGCTTTATGAAATTCCTTCCTCATTATAACCAAAACCTAGTGCTGTAACACATTCAGCAAAACTACAAATACAGGACACCCACTCATCCACCCCTTTGATCTGACTGGCAGTGTGGCTGCTCGCTCTGGTCTGACTGCGAAGCAGAGCGTTAAATTATGCAATGAGGAATTATAATCCAAGTGTGAGCGAATTGTGAACACAGCCCGTCATCACCATGTCGGCAGCAGTGTAAACATGCTCAAGAGGCAGAAACCACACAAAGAAACTGAGCGGAGAAACTTTGCCAGGGCGCAATCCCAACAGAGAGCAGCAGAACGAGAGATCCAGCCTGCCAAACATTTGCAGGGTCTGTGATTACTTGGACTAACTCCTCACAGAATCCTGTCCTTCTTTTTTCCTCAACAGCTGTCATGCAATGCTAAAAGGAGCATTATTAACCTGCAATTATGCTGCTAAACTTAGCAAGGCTGAGCACGCCAGGAGATCACAGGCTTATAGGCTGACAGCAGGCAAGTATAAGACAGCCTTAGATTTTTGTCAGAATCTATAATCACTGTCATCGTCATCATCCTTGAATATCATCAGCAGCTGTGGCTCTTTCATAGACGGAAACTGAGGACAGGTTCAGTTGTGAAATATGGAACCAGTGATAAAAGTTCTTGGTCCAAATGCAAGAGGAGGAATTGGGATTTGTAAGGGAGGATTAAATTTAACTTTTCCAAATCAAAATTTTGCATCAATCCAACTTAAAATTTTCAAGTTGAATTATTAAGTACATTTGACTTTACCAAGTGTGTTAATTTAACTTATTAACATACTTTCAACTAACTTAATTCATTAAGGGGTTAGCAGTTGAAACAATTCGATTAAGTTGGTCCATCTATTTCCTTTTTTCAGAGCTGCCCTTTTTTGCCAAACAAGCTAACTTAAGTTTTCCGTACTTTTGAATTGACGAAAAGTTCTCTGAAGCCGAATTCCAGAAAACTGCTTGAATATTTCCAGAAAGCAGCGACCGTGCAACTTCAAGTACAGACTGTTCGATGCTAAGCACAGACCGTGCTTCACCATATGACACCATGCACAAATGTCGAGCACAGATGTTGAGCACAGATGCACCTGTGCCACATCAAGCACATCAGGCACAGGCATCTGATGCCTCTTCAGGTTCAAACTGTAGCAGGGTCTTATATTCACTGTGTCCCTCCTCACTCATGGTGACAAAAGCAATAACTTATTAAAGTAAGTTGAAAGATCAGACTCTTACATCAAGGTGGTGATGCAGAATTTTAAGTTGATATGATACATAAAAATACATTGGAAACCTTAACTTAAAAATAGAGTATAACTTATGAAGAAAATTACATTACTTCAACTAATTGTGAATTCCCTTTTCACAGTGCACATGAGAGGTATTTTTTACAGCTAACTGTAAACAGATGAGGAATATTACTCATTAATTTCTTTCGAGATACTGTCAGGCATTATTTATTTACGATATTTGCAGGATAATTATTAAAGTCCAGTCTCCATTTATTCCATATTGACACTAATACTTAAATACTCTCACTGTTACTGTACTAAACATTTCTCAGTGCACTGAACAGCTGAGGCATCCAGCTACAACATCTTCATCTCCACTGCCAGCTCTTTGACAGGGGGAAAAAATCTCAGAAAGCTCCCTTAATGCTTCAGAGGGTGAAATACTACTGAGCAGGCCGTTTAGCAGTCATGGATTGACACATACAGCATGCAGGCCAAAGTGTGGGAAGAGAATAGGGCTTTGGCAGGGCACAACCTTTTGTCTTTTTAATTCCACTAAAAGCACTGACACTGCAAACTCCAATAAGTCTAGCAAGACCAATACGAAAACATGACCTGATTGCACTCTCGTTTTACCCTGAGAAGACAATAATTAGCAAAGTATTGCGAGGTTGTTTGTGTTTTGAACACAACACTTTGCGGCTTTGTGAGTGATGGCATTGGTTAGCGCCTGAGAATTTGGACGCATATTTCTACTTGGGGGTTCTTGTACCTCAGCATCCAAAATGAACTCAAGCCCATGAGGTTGTATGCCTCAACTTTACTGCGTATCTGTGATTAACGCTGACTGAGTTTCTGTCCTGCTGTTCAACAACTGAGCACTACATATAAAAACATACTCTGTGAAAAGCTCTCAAACCCCTCGAGCCAAAAGGCCGCGCTTTAAAGTCACTGTTATTGTTCCAAATCCAATGTGGTGCAGCAGAAGAGCGAGGAAAACAGAAAATGTACCTTTTTACAAACACACAGGCTGCTCTGTTGGAGGTAAAAATGTGTGTGGTGTGAGTTCTTGCTTTGATTTCCGACAATTTCTGTAATATCTTTTCCAACTACAGGTGTGCTCAAGGACATTTCATGATCTGTCCTTTTCCCCATCCCCTACTCTCTTTCTGTGGGGCGACTGCTAAATTTGACCAATTTTCCCTCAATAAACAGCATAAGACAGATGGAGTGCTTTCAAGCAGTCAGCAAATCATGTTGGGCAGGATTGATGTTCTCTCGCTTTCTCTCTCACTCTCTCTCTCTCTCTCTCTCTCTGATGAACACACACACACACTCACACACAAACACTCAAAATTAGACCAGATAGATGTGTTTGTGTGTGTGTGTGTGTGTGTGTGTGTGTGTGTGTGTCTGTGTGTTTGTGTGGTCAGAAGCAGGCTTTTCTAAATTGACAATCCTGAAAGAACTGCCACTTGAGTGCACAGCCTTCTTTTAATCATCACATTATTAAGAGACCAAAATGAAAACTGACCACAGAAAAAATTGTGTGAGATAAACCACTGCACTTGTTGAAGATTTGAGTGCTGCTGGAGGATTTAACAAGTGAAGAGAAACTGGGTCAAAACACACTGAGATTTGAAAAGTGAGTCACATTAGCAGGGCCAGATCCAAAGCGTTGACAGGTGTGGCACTGGCCTCATTAAATCTAAATAACCACCTGCAGTGCCAAACCCAGGCTGAATTCAGCATTTCTGATATGTCTCCCATCAACAACAGGCTCAAAACTGAGAACTGGAAATTATCACTGACACTTATAGTGTTTATCTATGATTCATGTCTGATAGGGATGCACAATATTATCGGCATGTTATTGTCCAATATTGGCTTAAAAATGGACTATTGGTTATCAGCTAACACCCTGATGTCTCCAATATAACGTGATGAGCTGCTGCTAACTTGATTTATTGCCTGACCTTGGCACCATGCCCCAGGCGCAAAGAAGACTTGCACAGCGCAATGTATTCTCTGTGAACAGAGGTTCAGTTTTCTCATTCTGTCAATTGTGAAATTGATTAGATTTGCCCTGGTTGTTGGCTTTATTATGATTGAATCAAGTACAGCATTAAGTATTTAAGTATTTGAATATTTTGCACAAAAAAAGTTATCAAAAAAACAAATCTGATAAGAGTATACACCATATAACTTTACACTAATTTGTAAGCAGAAAAGAGATGATGATACCTGCAATTAGGTGTATGGGAAATAAATATGGGTGTTGGTATGGGTAATCGGCTAAATGCAGTTCAAAATATCTGATATCAGCCAAAAATTTAACTTTGTGCATCCCTAACATGTGATTCACCATGAACATTGAACATAGAACATTGTAAAACTTTCTTCAAAATGACAAAAAAAAGTGAAAAACCAATAACCCAGTGATGTGTTTTTCTTATCCAAAATATATGATGAATAAGAGTGTGCATTGTTGATGGCCACTCAGTCTGATGTTTCAGTGCCACTGCAGTAAAAGTGACATGCTGCTGATGTCACTTTTTCACACACACATACACACAGACACAAAATCCTAAATCCACAAACTGAATTCAACAAAAAGAAAGAAGAAAGCCCGTCTGTTTCATTGCCATCATTTCAACCTGGGTTAATTGCAGCTGTAACGTCACCAGCAATTTAGTTTCACCAAGGTCACAACTCATGAGTATGGAGTAAAGCCAAACCATCGCCTTTTATAGATAGTCTCATACTACTCAGGTACCTCAGTGTTTCTAAAAGTAAAAACAAAAAAAGACACCTAAAATAGTTACAGCTGAATGCATATATATTTTTAACTTACATTACTTAATGTGTTTGACATGTCATTCATGGGGCAGGATAGGCTCAATCAGTTTGTTGATCATTTTTAGAGAAAACCATAGTACTCTCAGTCACCTTTACCAGATCCACACTAGACTGCAATTTGTTTAAAATGTTGGGAGGTTGTAATACCTAAGTTTTATGATTTCAAAAAACCGAGCCATGTACAACACTTTTTTCTGGCTGTTGGTAAATTTTTCTGCATGACATTTTATTTTGTGAGCTCCTTCATTTTTGTGTGAATATGAATAACAGTGTAAAAGTGCTTTGAGCTGTCTGAAGATTAAAGAAAGTGCTGTGTAAGGGGCAGTCCACTTACCATTTATAAAAATGCTTTTCATTTAAATATGCACACAGGCTTCATGCTGCCTATGCATAGGTTGGACCATCCCAGTCAGAAAGTGCCCCCCCCTCCTCCTACTGCAAATCAGAGCCTCACAAGGGTATCACAGCACTAGTATGACTAATAAACAAGCACTTCAGAAAGGCAGTTGAAGAAACTTAGTGAATCACAGAAATGAATCCTGGGTCCTACTCTGTATATCCAGTGCTCATAGTATTAGGTTTAAAATCTTCCTTGTTTCATTGTACTGTGGTGACAGCTTGTCGATGATCCCCGAAGTTTCCTTTTCTAGCTACGGGCATCCAAGATTCACAATATTCTTTCATATCCAGGGTTTGGCAGTGAATTCTGTTGAGGTCAAAAAAAAAAAAAAAAATCCTCTGTCAGTAGTGCACTGGCAGCGTTTTTCTGGTGAATGTAAGACATAACAGTCCAGGCAGAGTTTTTTTCGAAGACAGAAATATCACTGCAAAAAAAGGCAAGGCAGAGAAAAAGAGCTACATTTTTCACTGTGATTCAAGCGTCTACATAAAACATGGCTGCCATTTTCTCTCTTTGATCTCTACACAGCTCAGATGTGGATTATTAAAGAGGGGGATTTGTTGTCTGTTTCTGTATGCCACAAAAAAAGAGAAAAAAATCTATGTTATGTTTTCTCCCACAGCTCTGCAGTAGGCCAGCTCAGTCCAAACAATTAAAGCAGCTATTTATTGTCCAACTGAGTCACGCAATAAAGATTACACTGTCGGGTCACCAGATGGCAGACACTGGTCATGAGAGGTTAATGTTAATAGGGAGCAGGGTCACGGCTTAGAGTAAATATTTGCAAATATTTATAGCCCAATGATTAATACCAGTAGATGCATGTGAAAGTCAAAATACAACAGGAGCGACTAACTAATGAGATGATTTCAGAACTATTGTTTGAATTGGTGTGACATTTTGAGCAGCTAAATATAACTATTCGTTTTGCAGAAAGACATCATTGAGTAAAGCACTCACTTCTAAGTACAAAAAAACACACGATTTTTACAAATTCAAACAGAAAAAGGCTGACTCTTTCCCTGAGGGAGACAATTAGCAGAAGCACAATCCTCTGTTTCATCTCAGAAGAATCTCCTCTTAATCTCAGCACTATTTTTCCACGAGTTCCTCCGCCGTGACTTAATTCACATTCTGAGCAGTGCAGATCTATCGCTGGCTGCCTTTCTTGTGGAAACTTCAATATGGATCTGGGTTTTGTTTTTTGACTGACTTTGTACTATGGAAGGTCACTTGCAGGTTGAGACCAACAGTGTTTAGAAAGGGAAACGGTTTGTTCATTATAACAGTACTTTATTCTCACGTCAAATCCCTGTGGGAGTTTTAACATGAGGGCATTTTTATGTTGACAGTAAAAACAAAACAGCCCCGCCTGGAGAACGTTTGTAGATTTAATGGTACAGCTTGTTATCGAATGTATCACATATGAGGTAACTGTATCTACCTGTCTTACGTCATTGAGGGCCAGAAAGTGCTGAACAGCTACTACACAGTTACATCGTGCAGTTGCACTTGTACAAATGTATGTCTGTTAAGCTACTTCAATCTTCCATGGCAAAGTATTTCTAGGTAAATACTGTGGCAATCTTTAGCCAAATTTAGTACCTGATTGGTCAACTAGGGGGCATGAGATTCAAGATTCAAGATTCTTTTTTAATGTCATTATGCAGGCATAACAAAATTTGTATGAATTTTTTTATAAAATACTATTATGTACAATTTACAAGAGACATACAAACTACAGAAGAGAAGTTGTTTGAGGTGAGAAGACATGACTTGATTCATGGATAATTGTAACAGTTTAATTTTATAGCTACATCTAGGGTCTTTAACAGTAAACATGTTTCACATTCATGATTCCTGTGTCATGCCTTTGAAACCAGCAATACCAGTCAGTGGGACTGGATGTGTTGTTAAGTGCATGGTCAGCATGGCAGCGCACGTAAACAAACCTGAACCCTAAGCAGAGTGGGAAATTGGAAAACGTGGACCAGCTTGTGGTATTATTTATCCATTTTTTTTTTTACTGTTTGTATTTTAAATTGGATTGACCATATGTCAGGGGTGAATTTGGAACACTGCAGGTTTTTGTGGTAGTACTTTTAAACAGGTATTTTCCTGCTGTAGTCATATGTAAAGACATAACCACCACAATACTTTTCAGGCAAAAATAAGAAGTATGGTGCAAAATACGGTTTATTGTCAAAGATAGTTCACTGACACCCCGGTGCAGTTCTAAAAATTGTCCACAAACCCTCAGCTCCTATTTTAACATCTTTTTAAAAGTGGTTGCATGTCTTTCTCTGTACTAAAACCAGTGTCATTTTGTTTTGTTTTTGTTTAACAATAATAAATAGTGAAAAGTAATACTTAAAATATGGGGTGAGCCTATTGATGCCATTTAACTTAACCCATCTAGTTTAGGTGTTTAAGTACTCTAATGTATTATTTACATGCTGTCCGGCATTAGGCCCCTGAACTTGTGCGCATACTATGAAGCGCGTAAAAAATTCCGCGGCTACCCTGAACGCAACTCTGAGACTACAACTTAAGGCAACAATCACGTGCGTTTTCTCCTTTTAATACAGTGTTTAATTTGTCATAAACACAATTACAACCTCAACTGACCTGAATCATTCCAAACTAGGAGGTGAATAACTCAAGCTTGTTTGATGTGAAGCTCAGCAGAAACATGGGACTGACAGCTACTGACAATAACGTGATGTGTATTGTATTATTGAAACGTCAGGTTGTCGCGGACTGCGCAGCTGCTGTGAGGCAGGTTGTGTGAAAGCTGGTGCAGGACTCACCGTGGATAACGAACATGGCATAAATCTGCATCCTCCTTCTTTTCAGAGCCTTTTGGACGCTCCCTCTATGGAAGTACACCTGTTCCTCTAAAGTCCAGAAAGATCGGAGCAGTCTAATTTCCTCTGGAAGTGAACGATGCTGCACACTGAACATTTAAGCCTCGAAGTTGCCGATGCTAAGCTAACGCATGGTCCCTCGTTTGTTTGTTTGGTCCAAAGTTCAAATAATCCGATCGTATTTTCTTTCAGCCACATTCAGTTAAGTGATAAATGAAAGTCTGTTCCTCCGTGGCTGAATCGCTGTAAATCAGTCTCAATAATTGGAACTAGACTTGAGGGATCAGGAAACTTGGACGCGCCCGTTCTGCATTTCAGCGCTAAAACACACAGCATCTGTGATTGTTGGTCAGCTCACACCAGCTGCGTGTTCAGTCCGCAAATATTTGTAACTGAGTATTCAACGTAAAATAGTGTGAACTTTATGTAAATGATTATTTTTATTTATTTATTTATTTTGGTAATTTCATGAATAATCTTTTTTTGATGTTGTGCAAAACATTAACTCTCTTTCATTCATTTTAGCACTGAATAAATAATAGTTTATAAGCGTTTTCACCCTCAAATGTTCGTCTATAACATTTTTAAAATATACATATATGTTTGGGGAGAAAAATGAAAACATTTTTTCAGGCCCTTAGAAGAATAAAAGTGTCCTGACACAGGCTAATATAAATTTCCACCACATGGACGATTGAATTTAGTTGTACATAACTTTAAATAGGTGTCCACTGTTGTGACTACTATGCACCACAGGATTAAAGCTAAGTTTCACTATCCAAAATTAACATTGTAAACATCAACAACGTTTATCTGACTAGTTGTAATTGCATTTTGGGTAATCGGAACTTTGATTCAAGATATCCGTAACTCAATTTTGCTTTGTCAACTAAAACATTTCAGATATCCGCAAATACATTCTACCGATCCACAATTGTCATTTCAGATATCTACAATGACCAGGTGGAATATGTCACTTTTTGCCTGTGATGGAAAAATTCATTGTACTGATTAAAGTTTTCTCTTAATCTTATTTTGCTGAACGCTGAGTACACATTCTGCTTGCATGACGAACATTGAAACTTTTGAAAGGTCAACTGGACATCTGCACGTAGTATCAGTTTCTGTTATTCTACTTCATTTTTCACAGAATGATTTGTTTCCAGGATATCACGCTGTAGAAATTGTTTAATTAAATGCCAAGGTCAGTAGAATAAGATAAAGAGAAAACTTTATCAGTACAATGAATTTTTCCATCACATGCCATTCATGTGTATGGGGTTTCTCATTCAAGATATCTACTACATCATTGTGGATCCAAAACGTGAATTTACAGCTATTTACAGCTAAAGCTGTAATTCCAATTCAAGATATCTCTAAATATACGTTTACTTGGGAAAATTCTATTTATGGATGTTTACAATTCATTTCATCCAGTCAAAATTTAATTTTGAATATCTGAAAAAGGAATTGTAGATATCTTGAATTGAGGTGAATTAAAGATATCTGTAATTCTAATTCTGACTAGTACAAATTTATTGAACAATATCTTGTGCACAATTCTATGGTTTTATTTAATGAGTACACACTGATCAGTGTGAGACACAGTTCTGTCTCTATGACTGAGTGATTATGGTAGCCAACATGAATATGTTTCCAAATCCAGGTTTTCCCAAAAGAAGAACAAAGAGAAGCCGAGGATACCGCAGCCTTCGTGGACCTGATGAAGGGGTTGCTGCAACTTGATGGGGCTGAGACAGATTCTGATTTTGATTCTTTAAAGTCAGTGAATCATTGCCTTTGAGGACTTTTGATTTTGGATGTCAAACAGAGGCAACCATAAAATTAATTAACTCCACAAAAGGCAATTTTTTAAATTTTTTTACTGTTTTAACCCTGATTAGAGTAACCCTCCATCAGTCCTTCAGTCTCCTCCCATCAGGCAGGAGATACAAAGTCCCACTGGCCAGGAAAGCAGTCTATAAAAAATCATTCATCCCAACTGCAATCACAGCCCTCAACAGCAAAGGTTTTCCCATAACCCAGGAGTATGTGTATTTTTTAGTATGTGTATTTTTTACTCAGGTCTTTTAAATTTCTTGTTCTGTGTGTGTGTACAAGTGTGATGGTGAATGTGTGTCTTTGATGCCACTGAGGCCTGTCAAAAGATGAATTTCTGTCACCTTCTTTGTGTCAGACAATAAACTTTTATTCTATTCTATTCTATTCTATATTTTTCTATTCTCCATTGTGATACTGTTACTGTTCTGTGAAACAGGAGCTTTTTTTCTTCCTCTGCTGAGGATTTGATGGATGATAACAGGGCATCAGGTGCTCACAGATTAAAGCTACAGACCTCAATAGCTCCCAAAATCCCCAAATCTCCTTCCAGTTTACTGTTTATGTTTTTGAACTGTGTCAAATTTCAAAGCTTCAATTTGCTGTTCCGGGCAGCTACAACAAAAAAAGGGGAACTAAACAAGTGGATTATGAAGTCAGCCTTGATAACCTCTCATAATCCAATGCGGCATTGCTACAAACTCTTGTGTCTGCAGGTCGTCCACAAATTTAGATGACCCAAAGAGGCTTTGCATTAAATTGGGACTTGATTGAGGCTAATCTTTGAGCAGAAGAGCCATTTCTTCTTTGATGTGAATCTCTGAGGAAGGAAATTGCCACGAGTCTGTGGCAATGCTTGCCAGCACAGCATAAACCCTCAAGTTTTGAAAGAAAAGAAAAAATACTGTGAAACAGCACAAATGATACTGGTGTCACACTGGGGAAAGCACCAGAGCTCATTTCCCCCAAGCTTTGGAGAAAAAGATAAAGCCAGTGAAAAGGCTTTGTGTCAAGCTCTATTAATCCGTGGCTGCGCTTAAGACCTAGCTGTTAAATCATCTGTGAGTGTGCAGCGAGGTAGCTTTGTGCTGATGTTGCACCTCTTTCCACAGATGGGAAAACACTGAACCACAACAAGTGAGGCTTCAGCTTCCAAAATGAGACTCAGGAACTCAGACTGGGCTGCTTTGTTATGCTCCGTCTTCTTCAGCAAAACAAAGACTCAGACACAATTTCCTCCAGTCTGATGACAGATTCAAGTGATTTAGTGGAGCAGGTAATGACTCACTGTTGTCTGAACATTGTGCTCCATTAGCGTGTCATCAAAGTGTAAATAGAGCTGATGAAGTAGCTGCAACCTTTCATGGGTTGGCTTTGATGTTGGCATGTGAATGCAGCTCAGTTTGTTCTACAGGAGAGATAAGTGCAGGTACATCCAACATTACAATACATCAGACAACACAATACATCAGGAAGAGACAGAATGTATTTGTCAGGAGTACGTCTGTGTAGCCAAAGCCTTATTTATCTTATTCCTCTGTGGCACTGAGCGCTCACTGATGTTCAAATACACATCAACAAGCATCACTAATGCACTGGATGACATTTTACTCAGCTTTGAAAAAATAGACAATTGCTATCTCTGCATTTTGAAAAAGGTAAATGTAATGTACTTTATCTTCAATAAACATGCTCGACTGAGGTTGTGAGCCATAGACAGGGCACAAAACAGCTGCAGTTGTCAAAGAACAATTATTAGTTTATATAACAACTACAAAATAAGATGTGTTGTTTTCCACTGTTTGAATACAAAGAGTATGTGTGTGAAAGACGGCCTCTCCGAGTATCATGTCCTGATGAATATTCTTGTGTAATGCAAAAATTAAATTACACATGTTAAATATTCATCTATATATAAATATTTATGACATATTTCTATCTGATGAAATAAAGGTTAATAATAATCAAAATAAACGGCAGCCTTCAGCCATAAGAAATGAAGCCCATGCTGAAGTGCTAAAAACTGCATTTCTTACATATTCTGCCTGAGGCTGGTTACAGACAGACCAGAAACCTCAAAGACACTAAGCCAGATAGAGGCATTATTAAAGTTATTGACAGCCTGGTTCAACAATGGCAGCAGAGGGCCAGGTTTTACATGTATCTGTTAAGCAAACTTTTGACCCATTAAAAAAATAATGGCAGTCTTTTTGTTTCTAAAAGCAATATTTTTAGAAAGAAATATCAATGACTAGAAACAATTGTTTTTGGCCGAAAAGTATCAGACTTGTAATAATGTGATTAAATGTTCAATATACATAAGGCAGAGGCAGGAGGCTATTTTTAGGTAAGGACAAATGCTTTTTTCTCTTAAAGTACATATTAGTTAGCGCTATTGGAACCAGTTTTGATGTCTTTAATGTGGTTTAGTCTGAAATATAATTTTGTTTTCTTATCACAGGACAATCACTGCCCAAACACTGAAAGAACTCATCAGTCTCATACCATACAGACACATACAGTCTTCCCAGAATTGTGATTATCTAGTTGAGAAACCTCTTCATGCATTGTTTTTATATTCTTGATGTAAAAAGTATGCCCTAATCTGAACCCTCCACAGCCACTTTTGTTTCTGTATTAGAGATCTGTTTTCTAAGAACAACACTTCCATGGTGCAGTTATGTGATGTTAGTATGTATTGTTTGTATCTAGTTTGTTTGTTTGTTTGTTTTCATTATTATTTGGGTCAGAATCTACCAAAACATTTTGTACATGCTCAAAAGCATTACAAAAGAAAACAAATGAATTATGTGGATATGGATTATGTACTGGCTGGAGATTTTCCTCTCAGAGACACTCCGCTCTTTTGACTGTGGCAAGTTTCCACTCTCAACCTCTGCTGCCCCATTAGAGCTCTGATAAGCAATAAAAGAGTTTTCAATATGCTAAAAGTCCAGTACAAACTTCACAATGGTCATCAAGGATGAACATTGATAGTATGTAGATTCTGTGGTTATTTAGTAGCTACACATTATGAAATGAAAGGAATCAAAACAAACATTCAAATCAGAGTTAGCCGTACAACTGTCACTGTTTGTAGCTCCCAGCAGGAGTCGTTAGCACTCTAGGGACTAATAATTAGGTTTTTTTTTATTATTATCATTTTTTTAAAACTTACTAAAAAATACTAAAACCTACGTTGCAGTATTTGTAAATTACTGAAATTAGAATCAGACATTTCTTTTATGGGCCTTGGGTTAAAATCATGTTTATGATGCAACATTCATCTGGGAGGCAGGAATGGACTTTCATAATTATTGTTTCAAAATCAAGCTCACTGCCGCGAGTTTCTCAATCTGACCAACTTGGCTTACCAAAGGATGTTTGTGTAAGGAAAAATAGGTAAAACAATGCAGTTTGCACATCCCATCAGGGTTTGATCCCTGATGCCATCCCAGATGCTAGAAGTGTTTTTCTTTTGTGTTTTTTATGTCGGACTTCATGACAGATAAATTACTGCAGTCAGAGTTTTACCTCTCAAAGGCTATCGCACAGCTTGTTATGGGAGAGAAGTGAGCCTTCAGGCCCGACAGAGAAATAATTCATGCAAATATGAAGAAGGCAGAATTAGAATTCATAACCCTCCGTCTGTCTGCAGAGAATTCACGTTCGGCTCATTTGAAACAAAATGAATGTATTTAAAAAATCAATTCGAATTCCACTCAGAGGTGTCTATCCTGCCCCTTGAATCTATGAATATGGAAGTGGTAGCAAACTGACTCACAAATTAAGAGATAAATGGTTGATATTACAATGCATTAGTGTGGTTTGAGAAACTATCTGCCCGTGTTTGTCTGTCTGTAAGGGGACATTTTAGCTCTCTTTTTCAAACTGGATGAGCAAGTATAAATAATTCATGACTTTAACAACAAAATATTGGCTCAAGTGACAAAATGCCGATTCTCTGTGGTTACCGTCCCTCAGTTCTTCACAAAAGCCAACGATAAGTCAGTAGAAATTGGATTCTGTTAAACATAATGAGTAATTTCATTTTATATAAATAGACTGTGTATTGAAATAGAGGTCCAAGCAACACCAGCACATGGACATGAATGGTATGTGCAGTAGAAAATAGAAGCTGGTTACAGTATAGAGCATTCAGGTTCTTTTTCTTTCATACAGTAAGAGTGCATTAGGAATGATTTCTTCAGCCATAAATGGTGACAAATGTGAGTCACTCCTGAGTCAGTTCATTGCTGTGTTCAAAAGCTTTTTAAAAAAGGGGCAGGCTGACCCAGCTCAGTGTTTTTGTCAGGAATTATCCAAACTCCCAGGTTCCCTGAACTACACCTAGCCTTTTGCCAATGAGAACAGTTTATTTGACTGTAAAGTGTCCACAAGTATTTTTAATGTAGTTACTCCGTATTAAGATAAATTGAGTTTAATGCATATTTTTTCAGCACAATATTTAAAGTTGTTCTTGAGTGTTAGTGACCTCTCACTCTTTCAGGAGTTAATCTTTAGGGTCGGGGATGTTCTAGGTCTCCTGACTCCTTCTGTCCAGCCATTTTGCTGCATGTGGAATTGAAGATGTGGTCAGTGTGAGCTGATGAATAAGAGAGCATTAAGATATGGTGTATTACCAATTTATGGTTTCCATTACTTCAGCAGCCATGTTCTGCACTCAACAGCTCTGTTCCCTGTTTTGCAGGACAGGACCTTGTTCAATCCGATGCTAAAAAGCGTGATGCTTTTATGGCCCTTTTCCACTGACTCGACTTGGCTCTACTCTACTCTGCTCTACTCGGCTCTACCCGGTTTGTGTTGCGTTTCCATTAGGGCGGTGCTACGCGTCAGATGTCAGTTTTTAGTACCTTCTCTACCCTGGTTCTAAGCGAGTAAAGCCGATACTAAAACGTGACGTTGACGGACAGACGGCCACTCATTGGTCAGAGAATGTCGTCTCCGCAGCTTCTGACTCTGTACAAATCACTTACAAGAGGCAAACGAATAAATCAGCGACGGGTTTTTAATGACAAGTAAACCTGACGGCACAGAACCACACTGAATGAACACAAAATACAGCCCTAAAATGCACCTTCATGATTCCTAAAGAAGTTGACAGTCCTTTTTAAACAAAAAAGAAGTTAATAGCAAAGATAGTTCGGTTTAAAGAATCTTTTCGATTAAATCAAAGTTCGTTGGCACAGGAGCGATCTGTCTGCCACGAGAGTCTTTAAGCACCAATCAGTCCATTAATCCACAGAGAAACAAAAAGGAAAAACAGCTCAAAGAAGAATAATTGATCAACAAAAAATCTCTGGTGTACCAGGCCCAAAAATCAAAAACTTAAGCGATCTCACAGCAGGATCCAGTGAAGAGTTAATGTCAGGAACATATACTGTATACAACATGGACATAGTCTCCGTGACGTCACCGTCTGTTACTGCAGCTCAGTTTTGAGGCTAAATGGCAGGCGTGGCCATATTGGAATTGGGACAAGTGACGAGTGCCCAAACTCACAGCTATTGGGCACCCGTCATTCACATGATCTGAGATGTGGCTCTGATTGGGCAAGCTCTCAATCCTAATATCTTCTAAACGGCAGAATTAGAAAAAAATTCACCCCCCTCACAGTGTGTGCCGTTAGCGAAATAAGTGATCCAGACGGGAGACAGAGTTTGTACCAGGCTTTCAATACGTTAATTTTGGCTCTGAAAACGGCCTTTTTTCCAATCATTTGTACGTGACTTCCGGTACTTCTGGAGCCAGCCACAAGCAGTCACTGGAGGAACAGCAGCTCTTTATGACTTCCGTGTTGACTAATTTTTTCAGACCGGAGGTTGCCGCTTGGTAAGGAAGCAGCTCCTTCGTTTTCCTCGGCGTGCAGCAGCACAAGGCTGTTGTTTACCTCCGTTATCATGCCGCCCGACCTTGAGCCCCTGTATTACTGTAATGAAATCTTTTGCAAGCTTTATTTTTCCTTTAAAGACCACGGTGGCACATATGTTAGTACAAAATTATGTTTTTGTCGTGTTATAGATGACATGCTCGCACCTCTGCGCAGCACTTTAGCGCAGCTGTGTTATAAGATCCACGCCCACCGTGAGTCTGTAGTCAGGCTAGTGGAAAAGCTAACCAAACCGTGTAGAATCAAGTAGAGTAGAGCCGAGCTGAGTAAGGCTGGATTTGTATGGTGGAAAAGCGCCATTAGATTACACTACACACCAGCATCTAGATAGTTAAAAACTAAATCTTCTTCAGTTAGCCACAATGGAAAAGGGCTGGATATTCATCAGTGCATGAGCAAAAATAATCTTTCTGGTTGAAGATTGCATTCTTTGATCCCCTGACAGAATTTTTTTCTGCATGAACTACGTTATTATTTCTTGATGATTTGTTCATCTGGAGTAAAAATACGTAAGTGTGTGTGTGTGTGTGTGTGTGTGTGTGTGTGTGTGTGTGTGTTTATACTTCGTATTCTCATAAAAAGATTGACTTTCACTGAGATGGTGATATAATTAAAGCTGTCACTTGTAATGGATAAAATTATCCATAACTTTCTTAAACAGTCAGTAAAAGGCTAATTTGTACATACAACAGAGAGCCAATGAAGTGAGGCTTCTTTGCGCAATGCAGCATTGAATAAATCCAAGAAATGACAGCAAAGAGCATCATTTCAAGACCAGTGCTTTGAGTATCGTGGGAATAAAAAGTAGCTGAGGCTTAGATCACATTTTGAAATAACAAAACCACAAAAGGAAAATACAACATCTGTGATAGGGTCTTCAGGCAATTCCTAAGGCACTGCTGCCGCATCTGCAATAAATCCTCCCTTCAGCATCTTCCTAGGTTCACCCAATTTCATGAAACTTGGGTGTCTCCTAGTTACCTTATAATTAGAAAAAAAAATCAACAAGATAAAGGACCTCTAACCCCATATTTACAAACAACCAATCTTATTTATGATTGGGGATTACTTATCCAGCAGCTTCCATTTAAAAGTTTGACTTCTCAGCAAACATAGTAGATGATGACACATAGAGATGAGGTTTTTCAGTTAAAACAAAAGCTTACCTTTTGAAATTACAAATAAGTCACTCGGCTAAGAGAGTGATAACCGTGTGTATTCAAAGGTACACATGTTCGATTTCTCTTGTTGTCTAAACGCCTTTATGCTTCCAAGCAGCAACTCAAAGTGTCACAGAGAGAAAAATGCAGGCAGAACTAATAAAATGAACACACTCTAAATTGAAGCATGCCAGTTATTAATGTCATTAGTTACACCTTTGAGTTAAAAGACGAGGTGCAGAAGTATTCAAAAGTCTCTTGAAATTAGACAAAGAAAACGAGTCTTTCATTTTAACAGGTTAAAAGATGCCACTGACAAGTGGGAAAAAGTAGAAACGATATGCTGAAAATCAAAGGTGTGTAAAATTGGAGAGTCAAACAAGGTCATTTCAAAGTTGTGTTCAGTAAACAGATTAAGAGCATTTACAGGGACACGGCTGAGCTCACATGGGTTTTGAGGACAGATTTATCTGTGGTATTACCGTTTTGAAGCCAGAAGACATTCTGTCAGACTATGTGACTGAGCTCAAGCATGAAGGGGGAGAAAACAACATTGCTCTTTTTGGTATTTGTATAACTAACCTGCATTTCTCTCCTTTAAACTACTTTATAAGGCTCACTTTGGTGCACAACTAATTCCACTTAATAACTTGGACTAACAATGCTGACAATTAATTTTAAGAAGATAAAATATTAGCCAGGGATGCACGGTCGCGCAGTGGGTAGCGCTCCAGCCTCACAGCAAGAAGGTCGCCGGTTCGAATCCCCGTTTGGGCATGGTTGGCCTTTCTGTGTGGAGTTTGCATGTTCTCCCCGTGCATGCGTGGATTCTCTCCGGGTACTCCGGCTTCCTCCCACAGACCAAAAACATGCCCACGTTAGGTCAATTGATTACTCTAAATTGACCGTAGGTGTGAGTGTGTGCGTGAATGATTGTTTGTCTATATGTCAGCCCTGCGATTGACTGGCGACCAATCCAGGGTGTACCCCGCCTCTCGCCCAATGACAGCTGGGATAGGCTCCAGCCACCCGCAACCCTGATTAGCAGGATAGACGGTATAGAAAATGGATGGATGGAAAATATTAGCCAAAACGAGTTACCCATATTAGCATAATAATAAATATATAAATAAATTAAACAGAGTTTTTCATGAAGTTTTCTTGTTATCACTTCTCATACAACAGCACTATGTAACTGTTGATCAATACACCACCACGTTGTGTGTCTGGTAAAAAAATTGTCTTGAACAGTGAAAAATTGTGTTAAAAAGAAGATCTGATCAACTTTCACTGTCACTTTCAAAACAAATACATCACAACAGTTTGTGCGAGTCCTTTGTCCAAAGGGAGTCAGTGCAATCCACTTCACTCTCCTCGCAATCACTTTAACATTAGGGAGGAGAGCTAGAACAAATTAAGTTTAAATCACACCTTTTACAGTGGATTTTAGATGGTGTTCTATTCATCTGACGTGTAATTTGCCATTTGAAACCCAGTCGTAGATACCCATTTTGATCTTTCATACCAGACGTAGACTAGCTGTGACTTTATTGTGTAATATTTATATAAATATCTCTGAAGTAAAATACATCCTCTATGATAAATGATTGATTGCAGATGAAAAAGAGACTGATGTGTAGTGAACTCTTTGTTTACGGGGACTTGATTTGACATGGTGTCACTGGAACAACTGGGACAACCTCCCTTTGCCTGTTCTTGAATAATTTAGCATTGTGCTTGGTTTGGAGTGACAGCACTTTATTTTAAGAAGCAACGGCATAAGAAATTGATAATTCAACAGTGTACATATCTGGCAGACAAAATCCACACAAGGAAAATATGAAAGGAAGGCCTGCCTCTGCTGTCAGTCTCTCTATGACTCACTTAACAGTAATCGCTGTGTTAATATTGAATCCTCAAAAAGTGCTGGCTACGGCCTATTTCTGTTTGAGTTAGAGAGGGAGCATAGCGTAACCTCTTCTGGTTAATAGCAGCTAAGGCAAGTGTCTGACTCCATCAGTTCAGACACAGACCGCCTGCGGTTAGCATCCTGGCCTCAGTCCCTGATGAGAGTCTGAACAGTTAAGGGATCACATCTGCACCGACTCAATACTCATCAAATATTCACAACATGTTGGATTCATAATGAAAGTAGCGTGTCTTACATACTATCAATCAAAGCTGCCGTTGTAGGAAACATCTACTCAGAGCGCATCTGTAATGGCACATGAAAGCGTGACGGGATTTCCATGAGGTTACCACGGGGCATAAACATGTAAATCACAAGCTCCTCACTCAAACCCATGTCTGGATATTTCTTTTTAGCTCTGTAGAAATAGCCTTACATATGGCATTTATGTATGAGTCAAGGTAGCATGCCTGAATCCTAAGCAAGTTTTTTATATTATTTTCTTTTATAGATTTTCTTAAGTGTGTGGCCTCTTCTTAGAGTAGCCACTGAGGAGCTGAAGCTCAAAACAGGAATTATTGACTGTCCATCAAGGAAACTTCTCATTTAAGGTTCTTTTTCATCCACTGAGGGCACACCTTGGATTGGGGAAACTATGTAGAGTAACAGAGAAATCTGCAAGCCTTTAATTTTAGGTTTTAAAGGAAGATTTTCAATGACAGTGTCAAAGATAAATAAGCTTTACAGATTTTATCAGCCCAAAAAACTGCGGGTTATTCAATCTCAGAGGCCTGTTACGATAAATCAGTCATGAAATACAGTAGAGGAAAGTTCCATTTAACCAGAGAAGAATTAAGACTCTTGCAACTGAAGATAAAAGTAAAGCTTCGGTGAGCAGATGGGAAACCAGAGTTAAAATCTTAAAATCCTTTCAATACTCCAAATCAGGTATGTATTAAAAACCAAATATGAAGCTAAGTTTGTAATATATTAATTTCTACTATGATCTCCATACTAAAAAGCAAGACCAAGCAATTTTTATCCTTTGTATTTTAAACTGTGTGAGTCAGTTTATCATTTGTTTACTTTTTTTCTCTCAGACCACGTGGTCAGGAGATCACTGTGGCTGCTTTACAAACTGCCTATTAGCAGTTCATACTGATTTAGCCAAAATACAGAATACCAATAATATCCATGTCATATTGATTTAGGAAGAATTCATGAGGGAACAACCTTTGATCACTTTCATGCTCATTGCTCCCTTTTTGCTGTGTTTCAACAACAGCCATGGATAGCTGGGAAACGTGCTTACATTTTGTTTTGTCTGTGTTGATGCATTTAAATATGTTGGCATGAAGCAAAAAGTTTTGCAGAAGGTGGCTGTAAGTGACTATTATTGACTCAATCTGGATTATGTGGGCAAAAATCAGTTGGAATTATGCAAATTGGGTTGCACTCTTGTTCCTTATTGTGAATCAGAAATAAACAAATTGCTTCTATTATTTTGATTTTAAGAGTATTCTGTGTGGACACATGCGGTGCATCCAGTTCCTGGTGAATGTTTTCTCTCCATTTGTGACATAATGCTACTTTCCCTTTTGAGCTAGGATCACATACAGCTCCTCCTGACCATTAGGAAAGAGTTGATACCAGTAGGTTTTTGAAGGTGCACAAATACTTTTACAGAAGTGTTTAAAATACTGAAGACAGGTTATTCTGTCCAAGTAATCAACTATGATCTGTGCCTCATTTCATTGACCACTGTGTGCAGCAGCAGAGTTTATGAGTGGGAGTATTTGGGGAACATCCACCTTTACTCCTCTCGTAAACAGCTTGGTTGAAAGGTGTCTTTTTTTCCTGAATCAAAACAGCAACATGAATATTTAGGGCATGTTAGCCTGAGTGAGAAATGCTTCAGAATAATGTTGATGTGTTCAGACAGCAAAAGAAGCAACAGACAGAGGCTCTAAAAGTTGGTGATTCAATAGTTCTCGACAGTGTATTTGATTTTAGACTTTTAATGTTCGCTGAATTGAATCAACAATTTCAGCACATTTTCAGGCAACCAGGGGGTCACAAATAATCGTTAAAGCTCCCTTGAAGATATTTCAGTTTGTGTTGATTTTTGCGTCCCCTGAGGGAAATGTGATACTTCTCAAATCATTGTTGATTTAATCCTGTGCATTAGTAAATAATCTTCTTTCAAAATACGATCTTTCATTTGCGAAATGCATTACTTATTGTGAATAACTGCTGTGGAAAAGTCTGCAGTGAATAGCAGAGATATTTTTGCAAACTATAATGTTTCTGTTTTTTAAGCATTCAATAAAACATATCTATTGTCATTCCTGAGGTTTGGATTCTTGCATTCAAAAGGTGAAAATGTCACCTGGATAGCACAGAGCAGCTCTGTTCATCTGCTCCCCTACAGGCCCACAAAGTATCACATTTTTCATTCACTCCTCCCAGTGGTAACTCAGATTACTCTGGATATGGACACAGCCGTGAGGGCAAACTATAACAGAATCAATAAGTAGAGCAGTACAATAGCTGGTATCCAAAGTTTGTATAGTGAATGGTATGTTTCATAGGTGTCCTGAGATATACGTTGGAGCGTTGCAGTCCCTTTTCTGAGGAGTACAAACAGCAATAACAAGTGAGAGATGAACCTCAATGATTGAGGAGGAGGAAGCAGCAGGCAGTCTCTACACCGATAATTTAAGTCTAATCTGAGCTCTGCAGGCGTGCACACAAAGAGTGAGCCGCACACCCCCACAGATTTACTCCCAGTAGTCTAATGTTATCGAGCAAACAAACACACTCACACACTCGCGCATGCACACAGGGAGCTATAAGAGAAGTCTGGATACAACCAGAATTACTCTCATTTCCAAAGAAGCTATCCCTGATAAGGAAGCAACTGCAACAAGATTGTGTTGACATGCCGGGAGCTGATACAAACTATTATCAGACAAAATGATATAAATCACATTCAGCTATAAAGAAACTGCTCCCAAGTCCCCAAAAAGTGGAGTAAGGTGATATATACACATGAGGTGATGAACCAAAATTTACCATAGAAGCATTGATAGGCTGTGATTCTGCAACAGAGTTATAAGCCAGTACACAAAAAGATAAATTACTGACAAATAAAATAGGCTTTAGTGATTTGTCTATCTACAGAAAAGTAATTCACTTCTCCAACTAGCAAGCAGATATGACAATTGTTTTTTTATGCTTAGTGATCACATATTGCAGTATTACTCTGTTTCACAAAGGCTGTAGGATAGACATCCCTCACCAGACAGCAACAGCATTGGTAGCAAAAAAAGAACAAGTTTCCAGAGATTAGAATATCCTTAACTTGAGTGGACAGCTTCAGGTTCTGGAGCAGGATAAGAAAAGTTGACTGGCGACACTGTTAATATGGCATGACTGAAGATAAACCAATGGGCAACAATCCAAGAATGGAATTTTTGACTTCATTATACCAATACAAAATTCTGCGCAGGGGAAGAGATGATCGGTTGACCAGGGCGTTCTTGGTGCAATGATGTGTGATGGGTTTACAGCCTGTTATGAACTTTAGTGCTAAGTGGTAGTGAGGCAACATCCAACATGTGAGGAGTGAGCTGAGCCATTCAGGTGATGTCACCACAGTCAAGAATAGAAGGAAGGTGGCTGTAACATGTTTGTTTCCTTAACGTTTGTTTCCATCAAAGCTCATCACTAAGAGATCCACACCAGAGATGTTTTAAAATATTACTCTGTTCACACAACAAGAGTGTAAAAAATACCATCAGCATGCTAAGTCATTTCTGTGAACATGTATTTTATTTGTCAAAACAAACATCAAAGAGGTACTAAATGCTCATGAGTCTCCTTAAGTCTGTTCATAACAGTGCTAAATTGGTAGTCTGCCATCACAGCGTATGCACAGCACATGTGTACGACATAAATACTTTTGGCAGTTTTTTTTTAAACTTTTGCCTTTTCTGTCCACTTAACAAAAATAACAAGAAAACAGCTCTTGGAAATGTTGCACCCTGAAAAGCATTTTTGAGAACCTCTGGTTTCAGTGTCTTAAAAACTCAGTTTACATGTGGATGTCAGGCAAAATATGGAAGAAAAAAAAAACTATTCTTTTTATAAAATATCACATTGACCTATGGAGACCTGAGCTTTTGTCTGGTATGCATTTTTTAAAATTTGTCCTTGCTAGGATAAGCAAGACCTAATAAGTATAAAACTAAACTTGGTCTTTGTGCTTTTGGCTACTAGTTTTTAATTCTAAGTGTTATTGTTCATAACTACTCTATTTTTTCACTGAAATGGGTGTAAAGTTGTGATATCACCAAAAGATGATGTGGGGAGTGTCCCTAAATGTGGTTAATGGATCAAATTTTTTAATTATGAAGTATCATGGGCCTGACACGCAGACATGTAATATCTACATATGTGGATGCTGGGTATTAAGAGGTTTATGTAGGTGGGTCAGGAAGAATCCTGTCTATACTGGTGCTTGAATATTCTTTATTCATTAGACATCACAGACACAGTTGCAAGCACCTGCATAAGAATCCTTCTAACATGTAAGTCACAAATGAAGGAGTCATTGATAAATGTGTTCCCAGTTTTTTAAAGCTTTCTATGTCAAAATCAGGAGTTAATTTATCTTAAGGATAATACGAGAATCAACATGTAAACATGAGACAACAAATGGTGCCTCCTCTAATTAACCAGCTATTTTTCATTACAGATCAGGAGCTCCTGCACAGACAACATGTCGACAAGCATAGTAACTGATTTAAGCTGAAAATGTCGATCAAGGAGCCTCCATTATTGATCGACCCATCAGACCGTTCTTCAGTCAAGGTCTAACACAGGCAGAGACTGAGCTGTGCCTGTTTGTTCCCTCTCAGATAACATTCATATCAGTGCGTGTTATGAGAGAAGCTGTGATCCTTTTTACCACAACAATAATCATGAAGGTTGAAATCAGGTGTGATGAAATGAGCCAGCAATCATTTCCAGCCTCTGTGATCTACATGATCCTGTTATCTACAGAAAGCAAGCTTTGTTAGCTCATGATATAGAATAATTGAGTTGTTGTCTTTCCATCATGAGCAAAGCCATTCTTGTATTTTGTTCACAAAATACCCTGTTTCATGAATACCTTTAAATAAGGTCAACATTTTACTTCAGTTTGTAAAACACTGTGCACTTGAAGTGTTTATTTCATTAAAGCGCTTTAAGACATGTTTAACCTTTAAACACTAAGAATAAAGACACAGAACAACAGCCCTATCTCATGGTTGCTTGTAGCTATAATATCTTAATTGCTCTGTTTTACCTCTAAGACCTGATGTTTGTCTCTTTGACCTTGGAGAATGTCAAGTCTTTTGTCAACAAGAGTTGATGCACCTTGAGTTATGCCCTGTTGCATTCATGTGTCACTCTTGGCACAATGAACGATCACAGCAATATATTCGTCCTGGCTGCAGCAATCCATCAGATGTCAACACTGTTAAGGCGGCAATGCCTGCTGCACAGGGTGCAGCCTGCTTCATGCACCTCCTCTAAGAGCACATGAATCAGGCGTTCACAGGACTCAGCAGCAGCAGCAGCGTGAGTAGTGACAGGGGAGCTAACACCGTAACAGAAAATTGGGATTACATTATCCTCGTGTATATTTTCTTAGCAATGAATGAAACAACCCAGGTTATCAGTCCTTTACAGGTTTATTGAGGAATTTTTTCACTTAATTTAGAAACATTCTGAACCAAAATGTGCCCCCTCTTTATGATCTATAAGCAAACAGGAACAATAACATTAAGAATGTGACACTGTGGGAGGATAATAATTATGATACTACTACCAATATTAATAACACTGATGATAATGATAATAATGACTATTTAAAGAGCACCTTTCAAACAACGCTAAAAAAGTGCTTCACAGAATAAAAATGAACTTTGGAATGAAGTAAGATAGCACATAAAAGAAAAGTAAAGGGAGAAAAAAAGAGGAATGGAGGAAATGTAGATATTTTCTTCTCAACACTGTGTATAAATATTTCCCATAGAAAATACAAGGGTGTGATATTTCATTGTAAAAACAAAGCAAACTGAGGATTTTTGCCAAATATTCCCCTTGGACATGTGCAGAACAAAATCTGCACAGATGGATAAGGTGTACAGAGAGGACGCCAAAACCAACAAGAACAAAAAGTTCCTCACAGGAGCTTCATGTTTAGAAACCATCACAACGGTCACAATGAAGTATTTAAATTAGCTATTTTTTATTTTATTTCATCCCTGCATATTTGATAGTTATCAATTTATGTTAACACTTTGCAGCTGTTCAGTAGTTCAATGAAAACCATACAGCTGTTGAACCTTGGCTGCACAATACATTTTATGGTAATAAGTTCAATTGTTTTGTGACAAAGAATTTTACTGCAAAGTAGACATGATGCATGGAAACTCCCAGTGAGCCACTCCAGCACTGCTGGAAACCTTTCCTTTCATTATTACTTTTTATTCCTGAAAATTGGCTGCAAGCTGTGTAAAAAGGAAAAGGGGAGGGGGCGCTGAAGTAAACTGTGAAGGCTGTTTTTTCATGGTGAAAAGAAATGAGTGGGAGGCAGTCTTCACTGGAATCAAAAACAAGGCCTCAGGGTCAAGAATCACAGCAGATCTGCTATTCACAGCCTTTGATAGAAAGTTGGAGGCTGACCGAATCAGTGGAAAGAAAGTCTCGTAAACCACATAACAGTTGAGTGCAATTCATCAGGTGAAAAAAGGGCAAATTCAGCTTCAGGAGAGGAAAGACAGACATTTTAATATCATGGTGTGAAAAGCAGTCAATAACGGGTAACACAGGAGTCAATCTGAATTTGGCTGTTTTCAGTAAACACTAAAGAGGGGGGATAATAGGAGATTACTATCATTATCGCTCAAAAAATTAACAATCAACTATGATGAGAAGAGTTGTGATAATAGGCTGTTTCATGTCTGGAAAAAAATTCTTTGTTTGTGGCATTCATTTATTTTCTGAAATGAGAGGGCAGATGGTTGAAAGTCAAATTATTCATTCTATTCAAATGATGGCGCTATCAGCAACAATTCATTACTGTGTTTAGGGCGCTGAGTTCTCTATTTCATCTCAAAGATGGATTGGAGCAGAAGGCTGATAACTGCAAAAAAACATTGAAGTTCATTCACTCTAATGAGCAAAAGTTAACAAAATACTTCTGCAATAGTTTCAAACATTGTTTTTCTCTGTTTCTGAAATTTGTATTGTAGTCGGAAATTGTAATCAGAAAACATTCTGCGTGGTGAGTAAAAGGAGATCAACCCGCCCCGCTGTACATCTTAGAAACCATCTGTGGTGATTTAATGACGATACAGTTGTAACTAATATCTTTAAATAGACATCTGGGTTCAAGTGCAGCTAACAAGTGTTTGCAAGTTTAGTGCATTTGCTCTTGGGGAGCTGAGCCCACATCTGTTTATCCATCAACTCCTCCTGAAGAAATTGGGTGCAGATCATGAGACAACAAAGTTACATTCGCAAGGAATATTACTTTAGCGATCATTTAATGTTGATGTTTATGCTTGGGTACAGGTTAGATAACATATTTTGTCTTAGATTTGTTTTCAGAGCCTTGTAGATTCCCTGAGGTGTTTTAGATCTCAACACTACAGTGTCAACATTGTAGTCCTTTTGACTGACACCTCATTTGGCCAACTAGGTTGGGCTATGGTCTCACCAGAGCCAAGAATATCCTTGAGCATGATTTGGTGTGAATTAGCACTCACGTACCCTTATTTGAGTTTTGATTCCAAATCATATTTCCATGTGTGAATACATTATAAAAATAAATCCATGAGGACAGTAATGCTAAATTTCTGTGTGTTTTTACTTCAATAGATACATATTCCAAGCATCTAAATTTGCTCAGTTTCTGCTTTCTATTTTTAGGTGATCATCAACCAATGGACTGTCCGCAAAGGATGTCTGGATTCTTTGAAAATACAGAGAACAAGAAGGAGGTCAATATAACCTGTAGAGTCAACACAGCAAAAAGCTGATTTGTGGAAACCTCTCAGGAAACAAAAGTAAATGTTATAAAATGATGAGTGTTATATAAGGGTGTCCTACAGGAAACTCGGTGGGACGTAGGAAATATATGACAGGGTATTAGTTTTAAACTTCTTAAATCCCACAGCAGGCAGCTCAGTGAGTGCTCTATCAGGAGGCTTACTTCCCAAAATGTCAGGCTTACTTTTCTGCAAAGAGTGGCTGATCACTTCACGGCTCAGAGTGTAGAAACAGCAAAGTGTAACTGTACTTCTGAGATGTGGTTTTAATACATATTAGGTAATAGGCAAAATGTGATACTTGTAGAAAGTCAGTGAGTTCGATGGCCTCTGGTAATACAAATTAAGAGGAAGACCTGCTCCAAAACAGTGAAGGTCAAAAACAAGAGACACTTCCCCTCTTGATTTTTAGCAGACAGCTGAAATGTTTCCTTTTCCTCCTGAGTGTTCGGTGTCTGTTAGGTTTTTATGATTTGAGTCTATGCCATTCAAAAGTCTAGAAACAGAGGATGTTTAGCCATTTACTGCAGCAAAATTCTCATACAGCAGCATGTAGAAGTACCCAAAGAGTGTAAACATCAAGGCAAAAACAGATAGATAAAATATAGAAGCTGTGCTCCTAATATATTCCTCTACAGTCCTGTCTGTCTGCTAGCTTATCCTGGTTTTAAGCTTTCTCTCTTTGTTTCCTTCTCAGTAAGCGCAGCATGATAGCTCTGCATATATTTTAGAGATCAGTGCATTGATTGCACTAACTTTTCTGCACTTTAAAAGACATAAATGAAACACAACAGAAACCTGGTACAGGGACTGTCAATATACAGACTGAAAGTATGTGTCTGTCTGGAGCTCAGTCCCTCATGACGACCTTTCTTGCTTTAAATCAGAACAGTGCAGCAGTGTGTCAACAATAAGCAGCACTTTTTTATCTCAGGGATTACTGGTGTTTCAGCTCATGTCACCACTTGTTCAGTCCAGGTCAAAGGGGCTGAGTGCGCTGCAGGGCTTTTATTTCAGGACCATGAGTGAAATAGACTTCTTACTGAAAATTCTGCCCAAACCTGTTTGAAGGTGATGTTTCCTGGAAAATGTTTCTTCTGTAGAAATCCCCCAGAAAGCTGTAGTGACTGTCACCACAGAGTCACCACTCTTTCCGATTTACTTTGACTTTGTTGGAACAGAACTGAAGTGCGTGCTGTATGTGGGTTGTGCTTCATTTATATTAGGGTTCAGTTACCATATCCTGTACTTTTTTTTCTTTCTTATCATTACCCTTGAAGGTCCGTCTTAATTTTTCTATACCAAGCTCCATCCACCCCAATCCCAACTCAGAAAATGTTTCCAGTTTGCCATTTTCTGCAGCAAACCCCATGTAGAATAAAGGGTTAATATCTATATAGATAACTCATAAACACTGTTGAAATCAGAGAACAGGTATAGAAAATAACTCACAATGATCAGGAAAGCATACTACCGGTGTTATTTTAAAATGATGTGTTTCATTTGATGTACCATCTAATCAATAATCAATCAACCAATTTGCACTTATAAAGCAACTTTTGTACAGATTAAAATGAAACTCAAAGTACTTTACAGTAATTGCAAAAAACATAGGATGACAATATATAAAATCAAATAATGTTCAGTTTTTTGGATCTATTTCAAGGCTTCCCTTTGTGACTGTTTGTCTTTTTGATATCACCAAATTGTTGTGAGTAATTATTTCAGAGCTGAGCCACCGCAGCATCACTGAGTGAAATCCCATGCAGTGATTTTAAAGTCTTCTGAACAGGAAGTCATGTGCAGAAACCACATAAAAACACCAGTTGACTTTCAAAATAAAACAAAGCATGTCCCAAAATAAATTGTATTTAGCCTAACTGCAATAACAAACCAACTCAAGCAGAGCCAGGTCAGGAGTCAACAGGTTTGATGTTTTATAACTCAACATGGATTACGAGGCTCATCACTGGGGTAAGAAGTGTGAGAACTCCTGGGTCTCCTGACACCAGCTGTCTGGCAGTCCTACCAAGCATTGGACTGAACACACAACCAGTGTGAGTCGACTGATGAGAGAGCACACAGTCAACACGCAACAGAGCTGAGTCAGAGCAGACATGGATCTGGTGCTTTCTCGATGTGAAGCACTTCAGGATCCACCCACTGAGTCTACCTTGAGGCTCTAGTCAACATTCATGTTTCCAGCTCTTTTTGTTTATTTTTTCCGCTCCCTGAGGTTCCTTTGTGTTTTCACATGATCATTTTGGATTTCCCTTTCATGGACATTCAAAGTAAGTTTTGCTTTTCTTTTGATTTGTTTTTTTTTTTGTCTTTTGGTTTAAGAAACAGATCTGCACATGGGCCTCTGTTTGCAAACAAACTGTAACGAGCTTAAAAAAAAAGAATAAATTTAGTTGTGACAAGGTTTATCCTTTAATTTCTATTTACAGGTTCTTGCACATGAGGACAAAAATTGGCTGTGCATGCCGAGTCCTTTTCATTGTTTGTATCTTGTATAAGGATGTTTACTAAAATAATATCACAACAGTTGGATGCAATACAGTGCCAACAAGCAGACAGAAAAGACTAGACAGCAGAAAACCCTACACAACACAAATGACGTTATCAGTTCCTATTTGCCTGCTGAGAATTTAACTGACTTTTACCTGCTGTGTTCACATCAATTCATCCTGATCTCTTTACAAGGGAAATGTCATAAAAAAATCTGGATGCAAGATTCAGCCCACCTGGTTAAAGGCAGTAGATGTGTTTTGTGCATATGCGAAAAGGGTTAAGCATCTGCATTTCCATTTGCATTTGTGTCAGTTGTAACTCAGTAACACAGATCTTAAATCTAAGAGTCGTCCTTTATGACAAACACAGCTCAGTAAGTCAACATTAATCCAGACTCAGTGCTGAAAGAATTAAATATTCCATGTTAGTGGCACCCAATGAGAAAGATCATCACACAAAATTAACACAAAGTGAAAGTGCACAAAAAGAGAGTGTACACTGAAACTATGAATGCAAAAGCTAAGCTGCATAAAATCATTGTCCACCCTCATTCCCTTGTATTTCCTGCCACTGGGATTTTGCTGCTTCACCCTCAGCAGTCCAAATTCAACCTTTAACCTCTGTCTCTTCATTGTATCCAGTCTTTATTTTTCTGTGTGTGCCAGGTCATCTTTGAACTTATGCCAGGCATTCAAGCAAACCAAGTTTTTTTTTGGCCTGTTTTGGGGGGCGGGGCTAGACCTTGCTTGTTTCAGGACTTTTTGACCTCCTGCCCTCTCCCTGGATTAGTTTCTCTGTATTGGACTGCTTTCCTGGTTTTGACCCTTGCCTTCTTCATATACCCTAAGCCTTATGTTATTGCCTTTTATTTCTGTTGTGAAGTATTTGTGCTGCACTGGCTCAGCTGCTGAATTCTGCCTTTGGATCCTCTCTCTGTGTTCTGTTTCCCTGTTTGTACGTGACAGTAACCAAATGTGTTATCTCCCCCAAAGCTGATTTAATTTGAAGCATCACAAATTCCTTTTTGGCAGCTCTGTATTTCTAATACAAGGACATCAGATTTCACTCTGGAGACATTTTATGGCAGGGACTAGACTTTTTTTTATCACAAAAAATGACTCCATACAGATTGAAAGGGATTTTAAGGGAAGGCTGTGATTTGATTGGCAATGACAAACCTTTTTCTCCACTGATAGGTCAGCTTGCAGCTAGTTCACTTACACCCAGGTAGCATTGTAAGTGAACTTGCAGCTAGTTCACTTACAAGCAGTTTGGGACTAATGGACTATTTTCTTTCTTTTGTAAAACAAAAAAAAATTAATTTAATTTAATTTATTTTAAAAAAACACAATGTCTGCACCTGTGCACCTGCAGCATGTTCCACTAAATGTGCTTGTAGCTTAGAGTCACAAAATAGAGCCAGAAGGTCACAATAATTTCACCTAAATTTAGAAGAAAAAAGAACAGAAACAGCAAAAAAACAAAACCTCTTCAAAATGTGTTTTGAATGGTAAAAGTATTATTTATTTGTCATTAAAAGGAAATATTCAAATACATTTATTTTCATAAGAGGGTCAAAATATTCATGGTTACCCTCTTCATTGTTTTAATTTTTTTTTTTCTTTTTAGGTTTCTTCCAATTATCTTGCGGAGATGTCAAGATGAATTTTAAAAAAAGCCCATGTACTTGATATGTGTATTTCAGTCAAATATTTTTTATGAGTCTACAAGCAGTATTGTCTCATTTTTGAAAGAATCCAAGCAATTAACAGAATCTATTTCTTTCTGCTGCATCACTTACTATTTCCAACAAAACAGTTGGACACACAGTACCACAAGAAAAAAAAAATGTCATTACCGTGTTCGAAATAAATTTGAATTTTAGTTTCTAGTTAAGAGGCAAATGTGGAACATTAAACCAGCTGTAAACTAAATCTCCCTTGAGGAAAGCTCTTCATTTTCCATCCCGCGGAGGCTCGTGTTAGACATCAAAGCAAAATCCCATTAAGAACTGTTGGGTGAATTAAATACCACAGCTTTCTTCCCCTGCCCTCTCTCTTTATTCATACCTCCTCACTCATGTTTTTGATGTTGCTCTCTTGTGCCATACTTAACTTCCAGCCAGCTTAGGATGAGCACCATGCAAAGGTTTTCCACTTGTGTCATGGTTGGTATAACTTGTTAGGAACAACTAAATTTGGGTAAAACGGTCCCTTAGACCTACAAATTAAAAAGCAACAATCTACAGATACAAACAATTGTGAGTTTTTAATCATAAAACACTTGTAAACATCAAACAGAGGATCTGCAATTTATTCAGGCTATCATCCAAGTAAGTCACAAACCCAACTACTCCATATAAAGTTCTTTTTTTCATTCATTTATTTGTTGTTGTTTTCCCTTTTGGGGTTATTCTTTTATATATTTAGTTACAGTATAGGCAGAAATTCAGGTTGCATGCACTATTTTACTGGTAACTAGTTATTTACTGCAAGTGAATTAGCATAACCATTACTGTGCAATTATCATGACAACAAACCAACTCAAATAAGTATCAAAATAGTGAAAACAGGCAAGACTGTTATTTTAAGTTCTGCAAAGCAAGTGGCACCATTAAAAAGATAAAATTCATCTTGTCTCTTATTTCTGCCACAGGAGGCACTTTAAGCAACTACAGCCATAGTAATTTGGCAGCTTACATTGAAACCTGTCATAGGTAAATTTTCATTAGCTCTTGTTTTGTCTTTTTTTATTGTATCTGACAATAACTTGTAACAAAGAAAAGTAGTTTTAAAAGGAAGATTTAATCTCTATTCATCTTTCAAAACAAATACACAAATCATGTGAAACATCCAGCCCCTTCCCTCCACTTCATATGGATTTTTCTCACAGTTCCTTTGAAATACTGTAATGCTATACGTTAATGTAATCGATAGCATGCTAACAGGCTTGCAATGGTTTTTAAAATGCTCGTAATATAGTCTAAAGCTGATATGGACTCATACATTATCTAAGTCAAGGTTGTCATTAGCATTACACACAACATAGATTAAGATGATGGTCAGGGCACTGTGGTTGTTAGTCACAAACTGAACTAGGCTTAGTGGACAAGTGAAAAACAATTTCATGATAGTAAAAAGGTGAAGGTCAGGGATCATAGTTCATATTAGGGATAGCACAATTGTAAATCATTCATTTTAAACTGCTGTTTGGAATTTTAATTCTAACATGACGTTCAATCTGCTCATTGCAGTAGAGGGAAAGTCAGGGAATCACTAGAGACAGAGGGATTATTGGTCATGAAACCACTAATGTATGGATCAAACTTAGCACTAATCTATTAAGCAGATGTTCTGATGCAATGTCAAAGAGTCAGCCATCTCATTAGCCTTAATATACTATGACTGTGATTGTGATTGTGTGTTCAAACCAAAGCCATCTATTGTTGGAGATTCTGGACCAAAGTGGTTTACCTACTAAACTAATTTGAGTCAAAAAAAAGAAAAAAGACAGGAAATAGCCTGCACCATACCCGCCAGGTGTATTTTTAGGAAAACTCCAATGTTCTCTTTGATTCACTCCCTGCTACATGTGTCAGTAGCATAATGATAACAGAAAATACACCAATAATTATTATAGTAATAATTATTATCAAATGATTTTATATTTGGAGCTACATATACTGCTGTTGGGGGATGCTAGCTGCAGGAGTTGAGGACCATTAGTAACCAGTGTATTTATATTCATTCACATGCTGCTAATGATGTCACCACGAGAAATTTGTGCTTCATTGTCTTGCCCAAGGACTCTTTGGTCATGTAACAGTAGGAGCAGGGATCGAACCACTTACCTTTCAGATGAAATATGACACACTCCACCACTGAACCACACTCACCCTTGGATAAAATAATCAAAGAATGAAAGCTTTCAGACTTAAAGGAGAATATTGCTGTTTGTAAGAAATATTGTGAAGTGGTGGTAAGGCTGCGCTGGCCTCTCTTTTGTCTGACCTTGATATCTAGCGAGAGCCCTGTTACTCAGCACTAAAAGGTTTATAGCCTTCATTATGAGCAACAATGACATTATCAAAGCTTTATTTCATCATAAGCAGCCTGGGTTTTGGCTCTCTCTGTTTAACATTAATGATTAGACAGGTTTATATAATGGGATTAAAAATCTTAACCAGCTGCTTAAAGATGTAAAAGTATATATTTTACTTGAGGCCTTTCACCACAATTTGAGGCAGCAACTTGTGTCAAGATAAATGTCTTATCCAGGGTATATTGTTGATGAGTGAGAGGGGAATAATTACATGATGAACATCCTTTTTTATTAGAAAATGTTCAGTCAATACTTTATCCTCAGTCATGTTAAAGTTTTTGTACTCGGTGCAAAGGCTCCGATTAAATCCACGAGCACAACACTCAATAAATACTACCTTTTTCTTTGTAAAGATGATAGATTGTATTATCATTATTGTTCAACCTTATCCATATGTTCCACAATAAGCACACTGCTAAACAATGTATTCACCATTTTATTGGATGAATTTTTTTTTACAGTTGTTTTCATTCGTGCTGGGTCCTGGTTCCCACTCTGACAGGTCTGCACAACTCTCCCTGGAATCTCATGAATATATTAAGGACTATTAAACCATTTTTAAAAAGCTATTTTGCATGCATACGGTCTCATCATTACAATGCAAATGAGATTGCCGGGATGGTAAATAAGGTGTGAATGAGAAAAATGGAAAATGGATAGTTAAAAGCACTTGGATGAACATCTGTGTGGGCAGCCATATTAGTTTTGATGCCCGTTCCAGTCAGCATTTATTTGTGCCTTGCTGTTTTGACTCTTGGCTGCATATAGAAGCCCTTTTCAGTAGACACTGTAATCTTCTATAGTTATCCATGTGTTTATGCCCCTGACATATTCTGACCACTGTTGTCTTTTCTCTGCATTTGCTATTAGCTTTAAGGATCTGCTGCTAGCATCTTGGTACCAGGTATATAATCTAGTGGAGTCCATGTCTTCTCAGGTCAGGGCTGTTTTGACCCTGACCTAATGAGAGAGCAGGGGCAATACAATAACAGGTATGTGCTCATATTACTATGACCACTGATCAGTGTGTGGGTGGGTGTGGGAGGAGTTATTTCTGTTCTTCTAGTTTGCGAAAGCATAACATCCAATTAGACACTCAGTATGACAGTCTGCAGTTGATCATACAGTCAGCAGAAATATAAGACAGGTTTTTGACACAACATCTGAACTGAATGTCTCACACTTTTCAACAAAGATGAAGAGCTGTGAGCAATATTTTCATCCATCTGACTTTACAATCTCAATACACAATATACAGTGCAGTTAAAAAGACGTGTAGGTGGTGTTTTATGGATGCATATGCAAATAAATTTGATTTATAGGCCAATAAAACTCACAAATAAACATCATGCAAAATATGTCTGCAATAAACAGTAGAGGGGTTTGTATAAATTGAGTTATTTGAGCATCCTGGTGGCAAAGACATTTTAAAAGCAAAGCCGGTGACTGAAATATACCTGGAAAAATCCAGGCTGTGCTCAATACTGAGGAAACGTTCCCTGTATACATATTTTTTCCCAGTAAAACCATATGTTTTGATCTTGATCCATCGTGATGAAAATATCTTGAGATACATGCTTCACATCAGTATCAGCTCTCTTTGGTTGGTACAGAAAGAGTCCCCAGAGTAACCCACTAAGAGGAGAACATGCAAACTCCACACAGAGAGGCCCATCATGCCCAAACCAGGGTTCAAACTGGTGACCTTCTTGCTGTGAGGCAGCAGTGATAACCCCTGTGCCACTGTGCAGCCCGGACAAGATAGGTCGATAATTCTTTTCCATATTCAACATGTCCAAGAGCTGTGCTCCTTCTACTAATGGGTTTGCAGAAATCTAGTTTACAGGGGAAACAACACAAACATTACCATCAAGTCCATGGTTATTCACAGTGATGAATTCCCATTTTGAATGTGCATCAATATGGAATTGACATTAACATTTTTGAGAGATAAAGCCATGGAATTCCTGTTTATAAAATGTGTTTAAGATTTCTTTTCCTATGGTTTTCTTCACTTTTTAGAAATGTATTTAGTTAGTCTGCACATACCTTTGTGCATTTCCTTTAAGTTTGGGATATATGGGATGTACTGATGTTAAGCAGAAGTTTTATTAGCATGTAAAGATGTAGAGATATGCTCTTGCAGACTTGATGTGGTAGGCCTTAACAGGTCAAGTTTCTGTAGCCTTTAGGGTTATTTTCTGTAGCAACAGGCAGCATTTGAAATAGAAAAAAAAAGTTGGTCACTTACTTTGGGTCCTGAATGTAGCCTTAAGTTGTTGAGTGTGGCCAGCCTCATGTAACTCCACCTCATAAAAAAGACTATCCCTTTAAAATGCTGAACAATAATCCAAAATATTTTTTTGGCCAATTTCGATAATGAAGAGTTTTTGGTCCTTCCTATAAACTGAGATTTGGTATCTATGTACATAAAGTTCAAAGCTTGTTGTATTCATAGTTGTTGGTTGTAAAATTTTATAGACAATAAAGTTGCTTGTGTAGAACATACACTTCATAAAACAGCTTGCTTGATGCAGAGTTTAAAACTCAAGCTGAGGGCTGAATATTTGGTTGTGCAAGTTGGAATCCACTTTTCGAAAAGTTTGATTCCTAATATGTTGAAGCAG
This sequence comes from Thalassoma bifasciatum, assembly GCA_008086565.1. Classification (NCBI taxonomy): domain Eukaryota; kingdom Metazoa; phylum Chordata; class Actinopteri; order Labriformes; family Labridae; genus Thalassoma; species Thalassoma bifasciatum. Next base: position 849,263 of record RPOG01000105.1, read on the forward strand.
AAATGAATTGCAGTGAGAGAGAATTGCAGTGAATGTTTCCTGCTTACATGCCCAGTATGCCATTAATTATTTTTGAAACACCAAATAGGTGATCTTACCCTTTTTTTAATGAACATATTTTTTATCAAGAACACTGCTTTGTGTAGAGATTAGCCACTTCACTTCCCTTACCTCTGCCATCGATCTTACCCTTCATTAGTGGGTATTATGAGGTGTTTTCGGTCCTAGAGCTAATGTCCTCATCACTTAAGTATATTTGGCTGTGCTTTATGAGTCACAGATTTGTTTTGTTCATATTTTTTTTGCATAAGATAGTTAACATCCACTTGTGCAAAATAAATGAATTGCTCTTGATTGCTATTTAATTAAACCAAAGCTAAGCTCATTACGTTTAGCTGAGAGCTAAAATGATTGAAAACAATAACAAACACAAGAAATATATTAAACCAAGTGTGCTTTTTCTTTTCAGTATAATAAAACTGGAAAATAAAACACTAACTTACTCACAAATCTCCTTGAATGAGCTCAGGAGTGACAAAGAAGCTGTTTAGGACTTAGTTCAAAAATCACATACTGTAATAATGAAGATACGATAATGAGGTTCATGTAATTGTTGTTGTTGTGAAGTGGATGGATATTATTATGATCATTTTAATTCTCTAATCATTAATTCTTAAATCCTCTCAATCCCCTCAGTTATCATAGCTTCCATTTTCCACAAAGCTTGAACAGTTACATAGGTGACTATAATAGAGTTTGTGTCAGTTTTTTTTGTTTCCAGCACCCAACAGAACTGTAGATTTATTTGCTCCCCATGAAAAACTTTGTCATTGACATGCAGGCTCTCATTCCTGATAAAGTATCGTATAATTTAGTCCATTAAGTACATCTTAACCAAAGTTTTCCCAAACCACAAACTACCATACCAAAATCCACTTTGATATCTTATTAGCTTCCAAACTCATTAATCTGTAACTCATACTGGTGTGCCTGGATCTTGTATTTTTTCACAGTATTTTAAGCATTATGCACCTCTACCGCAGCCCATGGCCTGCTTTAATACAGTGACATAGTTCATTTTGAATCCTCACTAACTGCTTTTTTTTCAGCAGGACTCAGAGAGGCAGAGTTTATTTGGTTTGTTTCTTTGGATGGAAATGGACCAAGTATACAGCATTAAAATGATCAAAAACACTGCACAAATGATGCCTGTTTGCTCCAGAAATACCCTATTTTTCCCTGTAACCATGGTCGTCATCCATCATTCATTTTCTGTAAATGGGCTGATTATTATTGTATCAAGCAGCCTGTCCACAAAGCATGAGCAGATGGAGTAGTGATCAAATAATAAGCCTTGATGATGGGTATTTTTTTATGTCATCCAGATATTTGCTGACTTTATGCACAGCCTCTGAAAGACTGTCTGATTCCCTGATTGTGCCAGGCCTGTTAGCCTGTATTAACATATCCTGCTGTTGAAAAATACAAAATCAGACATCTATACAGAACCCACTGCAGGCTGTATTAGCCTTTGTCACCTTCTAGCTCTTCCCTCTCCCACACTCAGAAATGACTCCTCCATTTCTCCTCCAGGTCTGGCCCTCTTTAGCATCTCTTCACAACCAGTAGAGCAAAAGTCGTGCGCTACTTTGGCCCAACCAAAGAGACCGAATGATTCACTCTGTCTGTAAGATTGTTCTGCATACAAGATTCACACCATGACAAGTGAGTTTCCACCTACACACTTGCCTCCTCCCTAATGTCAGTCACACCTCACAAACGCAGAGCTGTCATTGTCCGTTCGCCAGATCAATATCCACCTCCTGGCATTTTGTACTCAGTCTGGAGCAGAAAGTTGTTTTTTTTTCTTTCAGTCATCAGGGAGGGAAACAACAAGCAGAGTTTTATTTTTGTTAACAGAAATAATGACTGGTCTTTTGCCTGTAGAGAGTTGATTGTCACAGGTTTTTGATACAGGTGCAGTCACAATAAAACAGCAAATTGTTAGCAATCATCAATTGTGTTTCATCTTTCAACAACACCGGAGGCGTACTGGCTCTCCTGGGAACACTCTAAATGAAGTGCTTGTTCAGTTATAGTTGCTCCCTAATGGGTTTACCTGCAACACAGCCTCCTCGCTCTAACTGTGGACTGAATTCAAGCGTGTCTCTGTGAGTAGAGGTAATTTGACACAACCTCCAAGCTTTTTCAGGAAGTCCAAAAGTACTCCAAAGATACACATTTCTTTATTATTGAATAGTTCACTTTGATAATTGATAACTCAGCTCCAATCCTTTGGGATTCTTGAGCAGTGTTGTAGTTGAAACATCAAATTGAGGCTGATCTTGAGCCGTCTGAGTCCAGAGGCTCGAACTACAAAGCTGGATTTTCTCTTGTCGAGATAATTTCTTGATATGAAATCAACAAGTACAAAAGCACCACCTTCTGACAAAATCAGCTCTTTTGTAAAATAACCTGTTCATTCTAAGAAGAATGGTGAATGGTAGAGGTAGTGTGTGGATTGTGATAGGAGCGCCTCTGAGAGAAGGGGTTTTTGAGAATAGATGCAATCCTTTTTGTGTCCCTGATGACCATCCTGTTCTAAAGATACAGATTTGCATTGATGAACTGTATTTGTTAACTGATGGAGCCATCTGTTAAAAATATGATGCATCGCAGTCAGGCCTATCTGAAATAATGAGGTTAATACTAGTCACACATGGCAAAACTGCAGAAACATGGATTTATGGTACGCACAACTACTCGTCACACCATCACAGTGAGGAATTATTATTCCAACACAACAGGCTCACACAAGGAGCTCAGCATCAACATAATTTAATGGGAAATATAAACCAAAGGTAGGTACTGAGGGAGACCTCTGCCCTAAATGTCTGTGCCATAATAAAGCCAAACTGAGTGATTAGGGTTCTGTCCGTTTATATTGTCCAATGAATTAATATTGTGTAATCTCATGATTCTGATCTCATTAATCAACGCATTAGTCAGCAGAGTCAGCAATTTTCTGTCAGCATTCCTTCCCAGCTTTTGCAGTGACAACAGTGTTGCTGTTGGCCTGGTTGAAGTGTTTGAATTAATTTTTGAGGAATGATTGTCTGCTCCCCCATAGAAAAGTAGTTGAGGTCTTAAGGTTTAAGTCTTTAAAATCAGGATCTGAATCAGGCATGAGTCAAATGCTAGGATCAGAGAACTACAACTCTTGTTTTGTGAGCGTCTTACTTCCATCAGATATTCAATTGCATGTGGAGAGTAGTTGTTTATTACTATCAACACACACAAATGTTGACACATTTCAAATCCTTTATCAAAAGAAAAAGAAAGGAAAAGACAGCCATTTACCCCCTTGTACGTTTTTGTAGCCCCATCTCCTCACTAAGGGTAACTTTTGAGCAGTAGGAACAGACACCTATAAGCTAAAGTTTGGTTCAAGGACCGATTGAAACTTCTTTTTCGTTTAGGTAAATGTTACAGGTAGGGGAGACAGTAAGATTAGCTTGATATGAAAACTGAAAGCACAAGAAAACTGTTCTTTTGTTTTTCTCCAAGGGAAACAAGCATTTTATTAAAAATATTCTCCGACAAGATTTATAAAGTCAGATAATAAATGAAGTTCTTGTTTGTTAAATTTATACAAAATGTGAAAGTCCCTGACCACAATGTGACTATGTATCACTTGATAACATGAAATTTCTTTTCCAGTGCTCCTGGTCTTCTCACTTTTGTTTTTGTTGTTCAGTTAGTATAAAACATATAAAACATGAAAAAAGACTCCAGCAAAGTTTTCATCTCAGCTTCAAAGCTTTTCAGCCTTGTTTAGTTTTCTGTCCTTTGATATTTTTCTTCAACAGTTTAAAAATCTCCATTTTCACAAGCTTGCTCTGTCTTGCAGGTAAAGAGTAAACACACGTGCAATCATATCTGAACCTGAAAAAGTATTGCATTCTGTTTTATTAGTGAGTATATGTGAGTGTTTCAAAAAAATGAGTGTAAAAATGTGAATCAAAAAACAATAAGCAGGTGGAGGCCTCAGTGTCCCTGTGGTTTTATATGGTCGGCTGCCTTCTCTAATACAAATGGGCCAGGCGGTCTCAGGTGTGCTGTATCTGCTCTGATGACCCTGGCCTTTGCTACACACCAACTGGCGGCCTCAACATAACCCAACCTGGGTAAACAGACACACACCTTGCAAACAGGACAACCCCGGGGTTTTGTTGCTTCATTTGAATAGCATTTCCCGTCTCACTGTTTTAAAAAGAGGTTGCAAAACAGAAGCTCATTACACGTGAAAAAAAGACATTATTTTCAGATGAAATTAGATTCTCAGCAAACAATTTGTCTGTAAAATGAGGAGACCAAAAGCAGTGTTTGTTGCCACAGGGAAATGCTTCTGGAGTCTCACTGAGCGTGTCAAACATGCTGAAGGGGTTAACAGCTCACCAATACGAATGGTCCAACAATGATCAGTGAAGCTTTAAAAGTCATCAATAATATTTCAAATCAGTCTCAAAGCCAGCTGCCCTCAAAATATCAACTTATTTGAATACTATGGCAGCATTTGTTGTAGTTTGTGCTCCATGATTCTCTAGATTCTCTTTTTTTAAAGTATACCCACTGAAAAGATAATACATAAAGATGATGAGATGTTATGCAAAGAAACAGTGAGTGAAGTGAAGGTGAAGAAAATTATTACAGCCGTTCAAGATGTGAGTCAATCTCATACTTATTCTCAGTTGGTGGCAAATACCTCACCTGAATGAAAATGTTTCTCTCTATTCAGAGAGAATGTCTGAGTAGGAAATTATTTTTGATTGAGACCACTAAAACGTCTCTAGAAGAAAGAGTCTGAATTGGACTGTTGCTCTGTCGTTGCAATGCCAGCTGTAGTTACTTCACATTCCCCTATAGAGGTTACCAGGTACATCCACTTGGGGGGGCGACCTTGGTGCAGATCAAGAAGATACTAGGGGGAGTCATATCCTATCTGACCTGGAAACACCTTGGGATCCCTGAGGAAGAGCTAGAGGACGTGACTGGTAAGACAGAGATCTGGGCTACGAGCCTGAAACTTGAACAAAGCAAGCACAGAAATATCAGATAACTGTGTACAACGGTGTCTATCTGCCTTCTTTGAATGCTTTTCATCCCCAAGTGGCCAAAAAAGCAGCTCTTAATCTTTAAGAAAAGAAAAAATAAGTAGAGAGGTAAAAATGAAATATAAGTAAAACAATTATCCAAGGGCAAATGTATTGTGGATTATTTTCACAAAGAATAGCTTGATTGGCTTTGATCTGTAGCATGACATGCAGTGCTTTGAAATTAGAGCTTTTTATCTCACAAAATAGTGAAGGTACAGCCTGTTTTATCTCCAGCCTAACGTGTGGCTGTGCCGCATTACACCTGCACATTTATCACATCTTCCAACAGAAGTCGTGGTACTGCATTGTGTTGATAAAACACTGGCTTGAGTCTAACCAGCTCCTTGAGGGATAATACCAGGCACTAGAGAGGGCAGAGGAAATATTTCATGCACCCATGAGTACACATGCACTTACTCTTTCATTTACTTATGCAAAACTTTCCTCTCTCCTCTTCCTCCTTCTGATTCTATGCCTCTCGGCCCTTTCTGTCCTTAACTACCCCTCTTTCAGTGCTACAAACACATTTATACTTTATTTCTGTCCTCTTTACTTACTTTCACCGTCACCGTTCCCTCGGCTTCTTTGTCTCTGCTCACATCTCTCATCTGTGTCCGTCTAATGCCTTGCCAATTAGAGCAGCACCATCAGCATACTGAGAGGGCTCAAGTGAGCCGGTGAGGGGTAAGCCAGGACAAGATAGATCCACGGAGACACAAGAAGACACAAGAAAGCAGGGGACATGTGGGGCTTTGTTGCTAATTCATTCACAGATGATGAATGAGACATTTGCTGCCTGCTAATGGGTTAGAGGTGGAGACAACAAGAAATGGATTCACTATAACACAGTTAAAGACAGATATTCCATGCACTCAAAGACATATGATCCTGGGATTGAGTTATCAGTAATTATCTGTGGTGAAAAAGTGATTTAGACCAATCTAGGTAAGAGTTAGGTGGTTTCAAAACAGAAATATCTTAATTTCTGAAACGCTCTTTGTCAAATGGATGGTCAAAAGATATTTACCCTGAGCACTTTATGTTTGTCTCTACTCCACCCATTGATACACACACACACACACACACACACACACACACACACACACACACACACAATGGCCATGCAGCATTCGTTTGAAGTGGACATGAGTCATCAGGAACTAAATAACCAACTCTTTTAACAGGCAAACTAGCTCTACTCTATGAGCCTGAGCCTCTCTGTGCATATCTGATATCCTCCGTGTTGGAAATTATGGAGCCAAAGCCATTGAGGTAGACAGACAAAAGCTTTTGCTTAAGCTAAACTCAATGCAATTAAACGTTGTGAAAGAGTGGAGCTGGCCAAGATCCTCTGGTGTGTTTTTTTAGGCAAGTGAGGCTACCTGAGGGGTAACCAGACGTCCACTTTTGCTTGGACATGTCCTCTTTTTTGGTTGTAAAATTATGTCCAGGAGGGTTGTGTAAAATTCCCCAAAATGTCCAGTTTTCTCAGCTTTTTCTATAGACCACTGATATTTATGATAAAGTCAATATTATAAAATAGAGTTCTAATTTTTGAGGTAAAAAGTCTACATTTTGAGACAAAAGTTCAAATTTTGAGATAAATGTCAAAATGAGGAGTAAAAAGTTAAAGTTTTGACGTTTCATCTCAAATTTTTGACTTAAGAAAAAGGAGATTTCAACAAAGCAAGTTTTTCAATTTTATTTTTTTTTACTGGTGGAAATGGGCTTCAATACATCATTTATGTTACCATCATAGAAAACTGTTCTTTACTAAAACAGAAAAGGAGTGTTTTTAATAAATGTATGCATTATTAAGCTACTTTGTCGTCCCTTAGTATCTCTGGGTATTTTTGCAGTTTCTCCAAGACGCCTGTTTTAGGGTTTTTAGAATACAGTCACCCCATATTAGAAGGAAAATCCTTCCAAATATTGAGAAATGTCCATTTAAACCTCAGTTTGATGCAAAAGTCAACATTGTTTTCATGTCTGAAAGTTGTAAAGTCTTAGTTGAGAAAGAGAGTTAGCTTAACTTATTATAAAGAATCTAAACAAGAGAGGAAATGTTACTTTTCTCTGACCAGTAGACACTGATTCCAACATTTTCTGTATTTTGATTTTTGTTTTTGTTTTAAAAAGTTGTGAGAAAAAAAAACAAGAAACTGCGGGGCTGGCTCCCATTCCAAACCAGTTTTACTTTGTTAAATGCAAAATTCTGCATTAAGTTAACTAACTGTAGAATGTAGCATTAATGTAATTAGATAATGATGACAATGCTGTTAATTTTCTCATTTAAATCAATCACAATGTCCTTTGATATTTCTGTACTGTACTGTATATCTCAATCATATAATTTCTACTGTGATCACTGCTGTGTGTTAATCCTGATAAAAAACGAAAGCTGTGGTTTGTGTTATTTACTTAGCAGACATCCAGCCCAAGCTACTCAATCTTAAGTTAAGTTTTTTTACTCTCCACTGCATGGCTGTGAAAGCCTCTCTTTAAATGCAGCAGACTAGAAGTGGTAAAGCGGAAGAGGCTGTGAGGAATGAGAAACCAACCTGTGGCCTGTGTCATGCTGTCTCTCCTCAGCAGATGGTAATGAAAAATATGCCCTGCATTATAATCACTGGTGACCCTTGTGCTGAGGCCTGATTGGCTCCTCTGTGGCTCTCTGGGTGTCCTCTGTGCAAGGTCCCGACCGGCCACTGGTACGGACCTGATGAGAATATTCATCGCTGTGTATGTTTAAGAGCTGGGAAGCTTACATTGATTCCTCTAAAATAACCTGTCTGCAATGCTAGACTCTAGGTAGGTGGCATAAATTGATAACTGGGATATTAAGAGTAATGCATCTGTATTATCTGCTCTAAAGTTTGTTTCAGTTTGTCAGTCTGTTGAGTTGTCTGTCTTCTTGTTGTTTGGTTGTTTGTTGAGTTGAAAAGTTGTGACCTCAATATCTTCAAAACAGATCTTTTTTTATACATACAATTTCTCCAGTACAATTTATACAGAAGAGGAAAGAGCTAATCAAACTAAAATCATGTTTTCACACAAGTAATTTTTTTTTTTTTTTAGGTAGTCAACCACTACTGGGATACTGATGACGCTGATGAGGCACCACAGCAGTCATACGTTGTCAACTGATAATTGTCTATAATAATTGATATCTGACACTTAACTTACAGTTGGTGGGGAATAATAACTCTGATACTGAGTGGTTAATCACTCATTGCAAAATACACTCCCTGGCCACTTTATCAGGTAGATGCACCTGTTCAACTGCTTGTTAACGCAATTATCTAATCAGCCAATCACATTGCAGCAGCACAGCGCATTGGAAAGCAGGTACAATCAAGACAACCTGCTGCAGTTTAAACAGTCCATAAAATGGGAAAAAAAATTATGTCTCTATAAATAAAAGTAAGAAGTCTGTCACTTGGTAGTTTCTGGTGTGTTCAGCAGCATTTATAAGTATATAAAAAATGGATTGGTGGATTAATTAAGCTTGTGTGTTTAGAATATGTGTCCACAGTCCAGTTGTGATTAACAGACTTCCATTTAACCAGCTTAAGCTTCAAGTCATATTACAATAAAGGGTTAAAAGCTACTGTTGAAGTAAATGTGTTTCAATCAAGATAACCATAAAAATGTTATGATCCCAGCTGAAAAAACAACACTATTCTGCTGAAGTGATTTGTGTAAACAGAGCCATATGGTTGTGCACACCTCCCTCCCCTGACAGCTTGTCAATTCCCATGTGAATCCACCTCTGCTTATCTCATAAGCTTATGTTGCGTTATTTTCTCAATGGTGGCGAAATTAAAGCTGGTTTGGTTTGATGACACCACCTGCGTGATGAGAAGGTCAAATACTCTGTGCCCATTTGGTTTATTATGTTTGCTTTGAATAGCCATCAATTAATTATTGGAGTCAAGTGTAATATTTCTGTGCTAATTTCTTAAAAGTCATACAGAAATTTAAGAGTGATCATTTTGCAGCTGGAAATACATAAATATATTTGGCTTCATCAGTCAGTTTATAATATTTACCACAGCATTGAATGTTTCATGCCTAATTTGGCTCATGATCATATTTTGAAGATGAAACTTATTTATCTCTTTTGCTAAATGTTTTCCTGAGCTGTATTATTCACATTTTCCATAGTTAAACGCAGCACGACTGTTGTGTGACCCCCTCAACCATTACTACATTTTTGTACCGCGATGAATACAAATGTGCTGTGTCTGGTACCCACTGAGAGCTGTGAAGCACAGGACAAATTGTTCATCTAAACTTAATTTGAATTCTGAATCTCTCTGAGCACACAAGATCATCCCAGGATCCTCTTTGTACTTCCACAACATTTTCAGGCTCGAAGAAAAAATAGAAAAACAAGTTTTGTGTTGATAAAAAAAAAACAATAAAATCAGCTTTTTCATCTGTCAAATCTTTGATGCTGTAAAAACAACAATATAAAATGCTTATGTTTAAAAGGCTCTTTTCTGGTGACAAACAAATGAGGAACACAGAGGGTTGTTTCTTTATCAAGCAGACAAATTTCAGAAAATATAAAGGAGCCAAAAACTGCAGTTCTGTGAATGCCTGCATGAGGCAGACGAAAAAGACAAACCAGTTCATTTTAGGCTCCCATGTTAAAATCCAACGTCAAATTTCCAGTCTTTGAGAATGAAGCTGATGTGGAAGTATAAAAGCTGTAGTGTCCCCATGAGGACAGAAGTGACAGAAACCACAAACTCACAAATTCAAAATACAATCTTTATGGCTAAAATAAACATTAACAACCTGATTAAAAAAAAAAAAAAAAAAAAAAAAAAAAAAAAAAAAAAAAAAAAAAAAAAAAAAAAAAAAAAAAAAAAAAAAAAAAAAAAAAAAAAAACATTTTAGCCTCAATAGTTTTCTACGACAGAGGGTTATGGACACACTTTAAAAAAATATGAAGCAAATTTATGAGATTCATCTCACAAATGTACAAGAATAAAGTCACAAATTTAAGAGGATAAAGTCGTTAACTTATCAGAAAAAGTCATAAATTTACTAGAATAAAGTCGCACATGCATGAGAATAAAATCATATTCTTATGAGAATGAAGTCACAAACTTAAGAGAATAAAGCCATACATAATATAGAATAACCTCATGCATATGCATCAACCACTCAGGCTGCTTGTCATTGCTCCTGTTTTTTTTCCAACTTTTTGGTACTTTATCCCTTAATTTTTGATCCTTACCCCTCTATTCTTTTTGATGGCTAGTTATTTAAGCTGTGCCTTCTTGATCCAGCCCTTGGGCAGAGTTTTTGGACTTTTTTACCCCATTGTTTCCAGCCTGGCATGCATACAACAGCGTTTTCAGTCCCTCAGCATTTTTATATAAACACAGTTTTTTTCACTTTTGCATTGTGAGGTGAAGTGTTGTGAAATGTTGTTGTGAAAATGGGGCTTAATCGCGACATATTTTATTCCGGAGACTAAAGTGTTTAGTGGAAGCATTGTTGATTATTAGCCCATCATGTCAGTTTTCCTGGAGGAATTCATGCAGAAGTGAGAGGAAAAATAACACTCAGGCACAGATCAGAAGAATCGTTTAACTTCTTTTCACGTGTCACAGAAAACTGTGACTCCTTCAAGCTTATAGCTGAGTCCTCCAGCAGTGAACAGAATGATTTTATATGTAATACAAAATCCCGGGCAGTTTGCAGTTTTTGTTACAAGTTTGCAAAAAGAAAACAGCTCGTATACACTCTAAAGGAGCTCATTATAACACAAAATGTCAGATAAGCATTATAATTTGTATTTTCCGCTTTATAGTTATGTAAATTATGTTTCAGATGTATTAAAAAAATAGGTTGGGTGTCAGTCAGGGGTTTACAATGCTTCACTCTCAATTTTCTGGACGCCTCAAATGCAAATGAGTTTATTTGATCCAGTTGCTGTTGTTCCGGAGACATTGTAGAGGCAAAGAGATTGGCTACTGATGTTGATAATTAAGTAAGAAGGGGGGATGCTCTCTTCTTTTCCTCAATTTGCAAGCAAATATAACAAATTTTCTCCCAGCCAGAAACTATCTGAGCTGGCAGACAGACAGACAAAGGAGTCATGTCTTGCGTTCAGAGTGAAAACAACCTTGCACAGGTTTCGATACGTGTCAGACTAAGATGGTAGCACTCAGCTGGCCTCCATTACAGCCTTTTACTAATCCAAATATGCAAAGCTGTGTCTAAAAATTGCCTTTGGTACATAATCCCGACATATATTTTATGGGATTGGGAGGAGGGCAGAAGAAAAAGACTGGATGCCAACACAGTGTCGGTAAGTCAGCTCTATTTAAACATGATGATGCACAAATCACAGAATTGTTTATCTCTCAGGTGTTGGTGCTTGTGGTATACGCCGCATGTATGGATTTCATCACAGCATGTTTTTTTCTGAATACATTTTCTAACAACCTCAAAAGACAGATAGTGAAATGTTTCAAATGAAATATAATTATGTATTTTTGCAACGATTTGAGGTCTAATCAAAGTAAATCCCTGAGCCGCAACAGAAAAGTTGTGTTCAATGAGTTGAAGATATTTTCCAGGACTTTTGCATTGATTTTCCACTTGAACTGTGACAGTGGTGCTGATTATTTTCTAACAGTGGTGTGTCTGATTGCACTAAACAACAGGCTATTACCTGCTCTCATCAATACTTTCGGATATCTTCAAGAAGGATACAGAAGCCTGGAGATCAACAGGTGTCACTCCTTTCTGCAAGAAATGTTAAGACCAACTAAACTATAAAGCACAAGCTGGAAAAGCATTTGATGTGGAACTGGCACCTGTTTCATTTTCTTCAGCAGTTTAGGTTCAACATGCTTTTATTTTTTGGTTCAGATTGGTATGCACCTTTTTGCCTCAGATACAACACATTATATCCACTTATCACAATTTCCCCTTTAGCGTGTGAAAATACAGAGGTAGAGCCACGGGCAATGTCAAATCAGCTCTACAAATATCAAGGCAAATTTTAGAGAAAACCACAAGCAAAAGAAAATGTCATTGTGTGCTGTTGGCGCTGTTACTTTTTGTATCTGACCATCTCTTGTCCATTCAACACATCCTGAATACCCTCAGAGAATCTGAAAGATTTTCAAGACTCAACCTTGATAAAATTGGGCTTTTACACATAAATGATGCTGCCAGCCAAACATTTTTTGCGCTCTTTATCAATCTTCGTGCATGCATTACAAAATCTCATCACACTGTCTGAAGCCAATTTCATCCCCCTCATGGGTTGTACCTGAGAAATTTCTCCAAAGTTCTTGTATTTATTTCTGCAAATTTTGCATTTTTTTTCACCTTATTTGAAACAATATAAAACCTTAGGTCCGAAAACTGTTCTTACAGAAGCCACATTTACAAAAGTCTGTATTTCAATTTATTGTTCAAATTATATTTCATTGTGAAGATCAAATAAAGGGAAGTTGAATTACGGTCCACAGGTAGATTTTGATGTTACTATTTATTTTTTTGTGCTGACCCTTTGTGTTTGTGCCTTCAAATAAAATTTAGTTTTCCATCCTCCCACCATCAAGCTGGCTCCCTGTTTTGACAGAGAAGTTACTCCGTCTTCAACTTCATATATATATATATATCATACAGATACTTTTCCCATAGAAAAGCAGCTTGTCAAAACTAATAAGGAGTAACACACAGCCTCTTAATCTTATGTTTCTGCTCACGAATACCAGTAAATAATAAGTAATTTTTTAATAAGAAAATGATCCTGTTTTATTTTTTCTGCTTCGTTATAAAACAGTTCATTTTAATATTTTTAAATGCAAGCAACTATTGCATTTTGGCAAGATACTATTTTGATCAAACAGTTTGCACATATCAACCATCACAAGAAAATGAAAATATTAAGGAAAATAGCAGTATACTGATAATTTAGGGCAACAATGGCAAACAACTCACGCTGTGTGGTGATCTTATTTGTTAATTAATGTATTATAGATGCTTGTAAAAGTTTGTGATATTGCCAAATAACCTTGTTTGGTTTCTGAAAACATTCTAGCTAGTATTGTTTGTTATTCATCTATAAAATAACACCAAACAATGCTCCTTTCTGCCTGAGTGTGCATTAGCAAAATAAGTGAGAGGAGCATACATACAGGGGAGGAACAGAAATGTAAGTATTGATCTCATCACACAAGTATTGATTAATAATGATAACAGCATTGATATTGGTGTTTTAAATTGATCTGCCCATCAATACTTAAGCCTGTTGTGTTGGTTACAGGATACATCAAGTACTAGAGTTCCTGCTCGGTTACTCATTGTATCTACCTCCTGCATTAGCAGCTATCCCCCTGCTCTTTTTTGCTCATTGATTTCTTTGCACAAACCCCGTTACCTGTCAGAATCCTGAGGTTTGACTATCTCTGAAACTATCGTCTCAATTTGGAAAACACTTTGGTCTGATTTCCACGTCTACTTTTGCTTCAATTGCAGCAAATCACCTGTTCCAATTCTCTTTTAGCGTTCAGTCAGTGGTCCAGAAAAAAAGTAATCTGGAAGGAAGTTGTTTTCACGTTAGTCTTAAGTTATAAGTGTGTTTTCTTTTCTAACACACAAGTTCTGCCAGTATTTACAGATAAGAAATGTCATACAAAGTCAGTGACTCGCTTTCCATTTATTCCACTGAAAAATGCTCCTGATGAAATGATTAAACCAAATCAGGAGTTAGTAGAGCATTATCCAAACCCTAGACTGCTGTATTTGATTTGTAAGGTTGGTCAAGAGATCAAACTAAGAGTGACTTGGAAACCAATATCTCTGAGGAACAGCTGACTAAAATGCTTAAAAGTATTCACTCAGTATCTTTCTGTTAGATCTGTGTGGTTCAGTTAAAGACTGTGAGCTGCATTCACATGTCAAAGGTCAAACTTTCTAGAATCTTTCTCGATATTAGCCCGACCCGTGACAGATGTCAGCTAGCTGCTGCCAGAATTAATCACGCAATTTGGTCACCTCTACACATCCTAGTCTGTAATGTATGATGCAAACTCAAAGATCACAGGTTAAACTATTGAACCATGTCCTTTTCCATTTGTAACATTTTAATTACATGCATCAATAGCGGCTTATATACTGCAGAGAAAAATTTGGATGTGATGGAGTGATGAATGGTAATCCAAGGGACTTCATTAATTCATTTATTCATTCAACCTTTATTTAATCTCAAAAAAATCCTTTAGGGTGTTCCCTCATTTTCAGTGATGTCGAGAGTACAACCAAGAAATTTGATACAGAGAATATCAACAAAGTAAGACAGTTCAGCACAGCAGAGCCTGATTTTATGTCTTGTTTCATTTCTTGGATCAGTTTCAGTATTAAACCTCAACAACTGCTTAAACCACACCTTAACAAATGGTTCCTCTCGCCTGAACATCACCACGAATGCTGCCTGTTGTTAAACCAGTTGTTCACACAGCTGTATGAGAGAGTAAACATTTGCTCATGAAAAATTAAAGCACACAGCCTCACAGTGTGTCATGATTCACTTTTGGTTTTGATATACGAGCTCACATCAGCACCTGAGAAGGTGATTTTGTGAAAGTGCTGAGGTAATCGTGCTATGATGACAGCTATCAGTTATCAGCTGTGGTAAGATGATACTGAACGATAAAGATAATACAAAAGTGTGTGTGTGAATATAAATGTCAGCTCTGTTGCAAATGCCATCTATAAAAAAAAAGAAAATAAATAAAAAATAAAACAGGAGAAAATCTGTGAAATGCAGGAGAAAGAAAATGCAATGCTGCCAGTGGAACGGGAAAAGGTCACTGTAAAGGGTTTTTTTGTCTTCTGAAACAAGTAAAAATATCCAGTAAATCAATGTCAGTGTAAAGACAGCTGTCCTTAGGAAAGTGCACCCAGAATATTGTAACAGTGGCAAGAGCTATTTTTCACAATGTAGGAAGATGAGCTTAAACTTTGTATCTAAGGATGCACCATCTTGATAAAAAGGCTGCAAACTCTGAAGAGAGACAGTTTCATTAGCTCTGTGCAAAACTTAGGTCGAATAATACCTCTTAGACCTCTTAGTATATTTTAGACGACTTTATGTGCAAAAGCCACACCATCAACAAGATGCAGTTTGATATCAATTCATTGATTTCATTGGAACAAAAATGAGGAATTTGTTGTTCATCTGATTTTGCTGCTCTGAACAAGCTTATGATGCAATGGCTACATAAGAAGTTACAGAGAAAAACAAAAGAGTGGGAGGAATTTGTGAGAACAAGAGGAATAAAAGAAGATTTTAAAATTATAATAGTGTAAAGCGATTTTTTTTTTTTTATTTAACCTTTATTTAACCAGGAAAGTCCCATTGAGATTAAGAACCTCTTTTTCAAGGGAGTCCTGGCCAAGAGGCAGCAAAAATTTACAGTACAACATAATTTAAAATGACATACATATTAGATAAAACATTTACAGGTTAAGGAGGCTGTCTCAAGTGCTCTCAGTCTGGATTTAAAGTCATTCAGTGAGATGAGTTCTGTTATTTTCCAGTCCTGTTGCAACTGGTTCCATGTGGAAGGGGCAGAGAAGACAAAAGCCCTTTTTCCGAGCTCAGAGGCATGGTTGAGGTGTGATCTTGCTCCCAAAACTCCTCCACATCACAGCACATAGTGTGACCAAAACATACAGGTCTGGCTGATTATCAGGGTTGACTTTTAGCATCAAATTGATGACTTGTATCAGTGTTTTATTCAATTGATTAATCAATTTGATAGTTAAGAAGTGAACAACAGCCCACACATCATACCCCCCAGGGCTCTTTTTACTCATCACTCTGTCTCTGCACTTTCCTGCCCACTCGATGATTTCATTGGTTAAAGTTAGGTCACAGAACTGTGAGATGTTACTGTGAGTTACTGTCAACTTAGGCATTAAAGCGTGTCTTTAAGACACTTAGAACTTGGCAATAAAATCCAAGCAATGAGTTACAATATCCTGTTTTATAATAACAAAACTCTTATCAATCAAATAGTTAAACAGAAGCTCAGTACAGGGCTTTATTATAGATATCTGAATATCTGAATAACTGAAAAACAAGCTGAGAAAAACACAAAAATTTTGGAGAATTTTCTGAATTCCCCCCGGACATAATTCTATGATCAGAAAGCAGAACATGTTGAAGAAACGCATATGGTCAACCTACGATTGTTTATTTTAAAATGAGACGTGACATTGACCCCAAATTTTGAAAAGCTTATAACTGATGACTTTAAAAGAACATTTGGTCCATCTTGAAGTTGTGCTTTGATTTATTATTTATTTATTTATTTAATAAAATTCATTGACGATAACTTAAATTTAAGTAGCAAGAACTAACATTTTTTTGTTTGTTTCTTTTTTCCACTTTATTTAGACTTTCAAGACACCCATACCTTTATTAAGACTGTTAATTTTTAATTTTTTTCTGGTTGATTTTGGACATGGGACCAAACAGCCTTGAGTTTAGAGTTCCTCTTTCTGATTTGTGCATTGAACGAATGAAAGAGAACATTACTATTCCCATATATCATTTGGCTCAGGAAGAGTATGTGTGCATTAGCGAGTGCAAGTGCCGCCACGATATGAACAGACCCTTTACAATATGTTGTGCAGAACACCTTGCAGAGAGCACAGCAGACAACAGTTCATTATTGCATGATTACCATATGCTTGTGAGACTGTGAGTTCAAACCTGGTTCAGATCCAGCTGGTGATTCATGTCCCATCCCATCCCAATGCCCCTCAATCCACTGTGCTCTGTGTACAGTACACTGCATAATAAACCGGCCGTCTGCCATTAAAGAGAGGCTGATAGCCTGTTCAGCTTCCAAATTGTTTAGGATGAATGATGATGAAGAAAATGTTTCCTCTTCGCCGGTCATTTTTTGGAGCACATTCAAAGCTTGCGATGGACTCCTGCCAGGTTGTAGCAGGTGATGTCAAACCAAGTAACTCCTTTCTGCTTGAAAAGCAAAACAGGAGGCCATCTGTGCTTGTGCAGCTCTAAAGGGGAACTGAACACAGGCTTACAAATCTCACTTTGCAGAGATGTATGTGTGTTATAATTTGCATGTGTGTGAGTACATTACATGCATTTGCTAACCAGCAGAGATTTGCGGATAAAAACCAGCAGGGATTAACAGCGTGTCAGTGTCATATGACTCAGAATTCCCTGCATCATGAATGTAAGGATGAGTTTAAAAATATATCAGACTGTTAATTATTCAGGCACATACACACGCAATACATGCATACAACACACAAAGAAACAAACACACTCAGAGGCTACTTGAGAAATAATGCGCCAAGTAACCGAGAAGACATTAGATATTGCAGATCACATGTTGGCAAAACAGCATCTACGTTACAATTAAGTGCAGCAGAACCTTCAGCACATGTTAAGACAGTTTATTAGGAGTGGAGCATTAATTAGGGAGAAAGGCTACACCACCCATGGTGTGTGTAAATAAGGCAATTATTTGCCTTCACATTGCTAAACTCACTCTGGTGTATTCTGTAAAGATTATGGCAAGAAATGTGCGTGAAAGCTTTTGAATATGTTTATTAAGATAATTATAACATGGTTTTTTGACATCAAAAAGATGAACAACTTTCCACATTATTTGTTTTATTCTTCAGCCCACTTCTGTAATTTAATAGAAAAAAAAACATTTAAAGCAAAGCAACATCTTCTCTGCTCTTGTGAGTCATACAAATGTACGAACCAAATATATCAAATATTGATTCATTACAGGATGCTGCCTGAAATTCACAGTGGTAAATTACACTCAGCGGGGAGTTTGTCACACTGGGCGTTAGAGCGGCTCGTGCTTGGCATGCAGTCGTGCGTGTGCACTGCCACCCAGTGGATTTAAGCAAACCTACACGCTCCGGATGAGTCATTCTTTGCAGACTGAGTGCCTTCCTCGGCCCCTTGCTGCAGAGGGACCCAGCCTGGGTAATAAATTAGTCTCTTTTAACATTCACAACTGATGGAAAGGCATTCTCAAGGTCTGTGAGGATGTGGCTTGAAAGGACTGAGTAGACGGTGAGCAAAGGGGGGAGGAGGAGGGAGTGACAGAGGGAGAGAAGCAGGGATTTGGTGTGTGACTCTAAAGCAGAAGGAAGACTTCATAAGCAAACAGAGAATGACAGAGAGCAACAACCAGGGCAAAAATCACAGTAGATGTCACTGAGAATAAGAGAGAAAGATATATGCAGGCTATTACTTTCAACTTGGAAAAATTCACCACACAAAAATCTTGCAATGTTATTCCAAGACCCAAAGAAAAAAAAAAAAACTCACCAGCAGAAGTTTATTTTCAGTGGCTCACATGATTACTGGGTTCAGAGGGTTTGCAATTAGACAGAAGCCAGAGCACTTTTTATATAAAACCTGGCACTGAGCATATTCTCCAAGGACAAGCTGGCAGTAAAAGTTTCAACATTTTTATTTCCTCTTTAACCTTGATGGGTAACATATGTTTGAAAGAGGTCATTGATAGCAGGGATCTTTATGTTTCATGGACTTTAAACTTCAATTTCAGATTTGAGGCTGTATTATTCAGTATTCTGCACAATGTTTATCACACTCTGGGAGAGAAAAGTTGATTAACACCAAATTACTCAAGTGCATCCAGGAGCAGCAGGTGGCTAGCTGCTAATAAGTCTAGTTTGGGTAGAGGCTTCTGCCTAAATGGGAGCTTTTTCCGCGTCTGTGGTGGCAGATACTTGCTCATGACAGATTAATGTTTGGTCCCTGTGAATGGTGTAATGATAGAATGTAATCCAGATATGCACTTTATGTAAAATGTTATGAGATGTTGTTTGATGTTGCTTGGTGCTTTCACAATATCATCAATATCATGTAGTATCTTGCTGTTTCATACAGTAACATCTGTACAGTCCTGCATAGGTACTTTATAGTATCATGTTGTGCTCTAGGGTGTTGTATTCTTAGGAATGGTTACCAAAGTAGGTACTTTTATAAGTACCAAGTACCGTCAGTGGTACCAAGTACCCATTTATGTAAAATCAATCAGTACCATGTTTCAATACCTAAATGCATCTTTGTAATTATGAAACCAATCATATCATAACGCATAGTACGATATCTTGTTGTATCATGTTATGTCATATCATATTGCATCATGTTGTGTTGTATCATATTGCATTGCATTATTTTGTATCATATTGTATCATACCATGCCCCGTTGTGTTTCGTCATGATTTACCCAAAGAAACAGAAGGTGAAATCAGGTGCTGAATAGCTACATTTTACATTGAGCAACACAAAAGAATAAAGTGTTTTTCTTATAAAGTAACATCATAGTTATAAGAAGACGTGCTATACTGCCAGATTTTTTCAGGAGGGCGCAAAGCTTAAATTATAAAGGTTATACAAAAAAAGACAGAGTGCAAACCTTGAAGCCAGTGTTGAAAGGAAATGTCACAGGTGTGTATTCATTCATTGAACTCCTCTCTTCCATAACCGGCAGCGAAATTGCCATAAGACCTCTAAATGACTGTAGACTTTAGTCAATTTCCAGAGCCAGAGCTCCATGAAGTTGAGTAATCCTGTAGTCCAGTCCACCATGGAAGGAATTAAGACAGGCCCTCTATTCATCCGAGGATAAAAAGTCCCCCTTTGCACTTCTTGTGTTAATCTTTTAATGTGTGTCTTTTGTTAAGATATGTTGTTTGTGCCCTTCATTTAAAAATACAAGAGTAATTATGCATACAAGGCACTTTTCTTCTCAGTTCTTGTTCAATCACAACATAAGATGCAATATTCCATTATATAATTACTATTTGACAGGTAATTTTAGTTAAATGAAGCCTTAATACGTTACAGAAACCTTCATGGGATTATTAAAAAACTGCCATTATGGATGATAAATATATTTTAATAGCAGTCATCAATTATGGTGAGTTCTTGAATGGGCTTATTGGTGCTGGGATTTATTTCACATCACATCTTAACATGGAGAGAAAATAAACACATATCACACACACTAAGCAACGTAAATAGGCCATACATTAAAATTCTCAACCTGTCCGACATTTCCAGTGTCTCTCACAGGAAATTACATCATTACACCATTTTTAACTAAGCAGCCCCAGGGCACTGAGCTACTTGATCCATCTTCATCCGTCTCCCTCTCTCAGATGACATCCTCATCATAAACTCTGGCAGTCTGTGCAAAACAAACGCACACTGTGAAAGCCGAGGAAACACATTGAGAAGGAGCGGTGACATTGACAAAGTGAGAGGGCGGCCACGGTGCAGTGTAACAGCACGCTGCCTCTTACAAAAACACCTGCTCCATACTGTCAGCAACTTAACCTCCTATCACCTAAATCCCCACTGGAGGATTACATGTGACAGATGTAGGACAGGAGGGGGTCGGGGGTGAGAGTGACAGGGTGAGGTACAGGGAGGGGTGACAGAAGTGACTTCATCAGAAAGTTTTTACAAAACGAGTGAAAATAGAAAAAAAAGACACAAGAAAGGAAGAGGGAGATGGAGCCATTTAAGTCCATCCATCCATTGGGAACTTACATCGACTGGTAAATTGAAAGCTTTGCCTTCAGGTTCAGCTCCTTTTTCACCTCAATGCTTCAGTACTTTCTCCACATTGCTGCTGATGCTGCATGAGGCTGCTGATCAATCTTACATTTCACCCTCGCAGGAACAACACCTAAAGTTGCTTGAGCTTCTTTGCTTAGGTCAGTAGATCTCTTCAAGTTCGATGCAACCCAACATTTTCCAGAGAGCGGACAATGGTCTAAGACTTTGATACTCGATGGTGGAGCACAGAGTTCAGTTAAAACACGGCTGACTGTCTTCCAAGGCTGGGGACAGAGCTCTTATTTTTTTAAAGGAGTGTCAACACCGTATGATCCAAGTTTTAACAGAATCTAGTGGCTAAAATTCACCAAATAGCTGTTTGCTGGATGTATTAGCCTCAATGACCTTTCTACCAGCCCTGCACATGTAAAACAACATGTCAACTATTCAAAGACTGTAAAAAAGCTGCTAAATGCTTGATATTTAACCTTTTTTTTCCTCTGACAACAATATACTTGGAAATCGCTTCTTCATGTGAAATTTCCTCACGTTGAAAAAAGTTTCTCAATCTTGTTGTAATATTTAGAGAAGTGGGATTTGAATACACAAATGTGTGGCAACCAAAGATAGTTCAGCCCTGATCAAAGTGGGCAGTTCACTGAAATCCTCCATAGGGGGCCAGTTTGTGAACAGAAATAAACAAGAGCAAGATTTCACCCCAACAGAAGGGAGTTAATTTCTTGTCAGCTCTGTTGTGTGTGTGTGTGTGTGTGTGTGTGTGTGTGTGTGTGTGTTTTTTTTATTTTTTTTACAGTGTATAAAGGATGATAAATGTGCTTTTTCACAGTTGAAAGGCAACTAATGGAGCAGGCAGACTTGTTAGACAAGCAGCGCTTTAACAAGGACATGAGAGACACAAAAGGACACCAGAGTGTTCCTGAATCAACTGATACTTCACCAGACGACAGATCCAACATGTAAATTGTGAAAGGTGTCACACTGTGTTTGTTATTTGCATGAGTTGTATTCTCAGTACAGAGGATCTTCAATCAGTCCATCAAGCTTGTCTTTGTGCTGGCAAAGTATTGCTGCAGACACTTTATTGGATCTATAGAGCAATAAATATATCAAACATAGATGAAAGAAGG
This sequence comes from Thalassoma bifasciatum, assembly GCA_008086565.1. Lineage (NCBI taxonomy): Eukaryota > Metazoa > Chordata > Actinopteri > Labriformes > Labridae > Thalassoma > Thalassoma bifasciatum. The sequence goes on from RPOG01000105.1 coordinate 871,207, forward strand.
TTAGAGTAGCGACTGTTTTTGGTACTTATTCGAATATTAATTGACTGGAGATGCCATTGTAGTTTGATGTGATTTAGGTTGTTGGTTTAATTGGTGGTTTAATTCAGTTAAACTTAGAAGTCCAGGTCTTTTTATCACTTGCTTTGCATGCATTTGTATGGAACTTTTACATGTTTTAAAATGTTAAGTTCTTTGTTTAGCACTGTTAGTTGAAGTGTGTGACTGGGCCTTCATTAATACATGGATTTATTCTTTTACTTGAGGAATTATGGCCTTTGTGGCTGGCCTTTTTATCAACTAGAGCCCTTAATAAGTGCTCTGAAGTTTTACTATGTAAAGTATTTGAAGATGAAACTACGGCTTTAATTGAAATTGATTTGTTAACAGGTTCCTCATTATTGTATCTAGCTACAGACAGAAATATTTGGTAGAAATTTGGGTAAAAAACATGAAAAATTAAAAAAAAAAAAAAAAAAAAAAAAAAAAAAAAAAAAAAAAAAAAACATTTCTTAAGTGAACTGGCAGAAAAAAAGAAAAAATTATATAATTCAATTTTATCACCACAGCAATTTATTTATTTATTTTGAGCGTGTATGAGACTCTTAAATCAATTCAACCTTCTTCTTCTTTTGGAGAAGAGATATTTTGAAAGTATATAAGTCAATGACATGACACCTACTTTTTCTGTCTGAACCTTTTCCAAATGAGCTATTTCAAAATTTCTTAAAACTGATTTAAATATATCAATTACCCTATTTGGTATAATTTTAACATGTTTTTCATTCACTGACAAAATTGCTAAGCATTTGCAATATGTTTCCATCACAAATGTACAAATGAATGTTGTCAGAACCTGTTCATTATATGGAACTACATGGGTACCTGCTCTACCAGCTAAGTAAAACCAGTGCCCCAGTCAAAGCAAGTCCCAAAGCTGCTGCTCGGTGAGATTTCACCAACAATCCAGCAACCCTTTGTATCAACAGCTACAGGCTTTCAGAGCTCCTGTGAGTAGCTTTGATTTTGTTTCATGCCCCCTGTGGACAGAATGGTTCTTTTTTGATGAACATAAATAAATAACACTATGTTCCAAAAAGTTTTATATCACTGTGTTAAATCTGTCAAACCCACCACTAGCTTTAAAAATGTTTATAAAAAGATGTTTATGCAGCGTGCTTTAAAGCACCTCATCTGACATGTACAAGGTGACAGCAGTGACAAGCATAGAAGATAACTTCATATACACTTTGTCATCTGTTGATGCTGATGTTGCTCACTAGAATTTACTGGTCTGACAGAAACATAGGTACTATTTCAGTCTGTTTCATGACCAGTGAAAAATTCCCTACAGGAGTTGTGATGCCGATAAAGCTTTGGAGAAGCTTTGTTAGGTTTAAGTCGAGTTGCACAGCATTCAGATTTGTACATGCATCATTTCATGTTGCAAATGAGTTTGTGTGATTTTGGTGGAGACTCTGCAACTGACAAAAAAAAATTACATTAAGGGATCATAACAGAAAGTATTGAGGAAAAATAAAAGTGAACAAAAGTTTGCATATGAATAACACATCAAAACATTGGTTTGTCTTCATTCATCTCACAAGGCCAAACAGTGACTTCATTACCAAACATCTTCATTAAATACCATTCAAATTGATGTTTAAAGATGCCGTGATTTGACAAACCAATACCATTAAATGCATTTGAAAATCAGAAAAGGAAAACATATAAGTTCTTGTAAAGGTGCAAGAGAGTGGTACCAGGTTTCTATAAATAGGCCACAGTCTCAGGTGCTGCCACACCTGAGACTGTGTGTTAGCATTTCGCCTGACACTGTCTTCCTCAGCTCCTTTTAAGTACTTATGGGCTTAACCACTCAGTTCTTTCACAGCAAGTTATGACTGTTTAATCCCATCAACAACAGGGATTGCTGTCGAACTATCATTAAATTTGACAAATGACAGAGGGAGCAAGTGGGATTCAGCTCCGGGAGGCAAAATGCTGATTCAAAACTTCTGAACAGCTCACTTCCTTTAAGCTGTGAGACTTTTCCTGACCAGATTTATCCTCCATACTCTGAACCAACTTTTCCTCCCAGCAGAGCAACACCAGGAGCCTCACTAAGGTTTTCTATGAGTTTCCGTCCTGCCTCAGTTAGAAAGACAGCTCCATCATGGAGCTATGGTGGTGAGCGTGGCTGATTTTGGGCAGCCCTCATCCCTTTTTTCTTTGGCCTGGATACTTTTTTTCAGTCTGATGATTGAGTTCTTACCAGCTGAGTTTCACTGCAGTGAGCAGATAACACAACCCACTGTCTTAATTTATTTTACTTCCTGACACTGTCCACAAATGATTTATTACCTCCAGTCAGAGGCTCTTGATTGGGCCATTGCAGTTAAATGAGGCATCATTAGCATATAAGTTATACGAGGACACTGTGCTTGAGGTCAATTCCCCCGTTCCTCGGCAGGTGATTAGTGGTGTTTGAGGAAGAGGTCTCCGGGGTTTGACTCTGAGGGTATGTCTCTCTCTCTCTCTCTCTCTCTCTCTCTCTCTCTCTCTCTCTCTCTCTCGCTCTGTCTAATGAAATGTCGCTCATGATATGTGATCTACTGTGATTTAATCTGATATTCAAAAGGCGCATTAAGTCAAGGTAATACGTATGGTGCTGAATGACAGGAGTAATTATTCTTTGTCCAATTAATTTGAATGTTGTCAGGCCTCTATTTCAAAGGTAGACAAAACATTTTGGGGGAAAGTGTGCAAAAACCTAGCAAAAAAAGGTTACATTCATATCTAATAGGGAACAGTCAGTGGTGACTCCCAATTCACAAAGTTTTGTATTTAAAGCTGAGTTTTTCGTACAATAACTTTTACAGAGGAAATATTTTTCAAGTATAACAAGGAATAATGTATCTAAAACTATGCTAGTTCAGCACAGGATTTTTCATTTTCTTTTGACTTGAAGTCTTTAAGTGATTAAGCTTTATTACTGCACAATTTCCTTTAGAAACATAGATTGTTTAAAAGCCATAGGATGATATCTTGCACGTAACTTGCCACGGCTTGTATAATTCACATTTCAACAACTGGCCCTGCTTAATGCCATCACAGGTATTATAACTTCACAGAAAGGTCCAAATCCAATTAAACAGGACTGTCATAATGGATTACAGTGGTTCACAGTAGAAATATATTGCCTCCAAAATTAGAGATAGTTCAATTGTAAGGTCCCTGAATGTAAGGAACACTGTTATAATGGAAAAATACAAGTGGTTAAAAAAACAACAACTCACGAATACTCACAACTGTATTGTCAAAATCATTCTCATTGACTCAACTTATGGTGGAAAGCAGGCATGATTATAAATAACTCAGCAGCAATAACACAACATGCCAAAGATTTGTACATTACATGGTGGCAAAAGTGGACTCTACACTTTTTGGAACAGAGGATGTGAGTGGTGGCTGATCACCTTACTACTGTTGCAAACAGTATTACCTAAAATTTTGCTTTAAACGTAACATATATATAAACATACTGTACAAAACCTATGTCCGTGGGACTTTTCTGCATCTGCTAACATTACAAGCCTGGTAATGTTGATGTTTTTGTTTTGTATTTCTTTAGCTATGTATTTATTTAGTTTTTTTATTTGGTTCTTATTTTCTCTGTATCTGTTTTACCTCAATAAAAAATCACAAAAAAATTTAAAAAAAATCGAAGTGTTAAAAAATAAAGAAAAAGGGCTTTACATTTACAGCTTTATACACAACTTACTTTAATTTTATCATGTGCTGACAATACAAACTGGAATAAGTGATAAGAATACTGCTTTTTTGGTTTTGACCATTTATTTCATACATAAGACTTAGGCAACTGATGGACACATATTCCCTGACAATAATTTTTGTTAACGGTTGTAGTTGTTCATCTTACGAATGTGAACACATTTTATAAAATACTTGAATATCTTAACTACCCAATACTTTTCCAAGGTGTCATCCCTTCAAACATAACTTTTGAAAAATAGGTATGTTGATTCCCAAAGACTTGAAAATTTACATATCAGCTTTCGTAACAAATGCAGGTTAAAGTGCAAGGGGGATTTATATGGAAAAAATAACAGCGATAGAATTTTTTTTTTTGTTAGTGGCTGATGGTCCTTCGCGGCCACCGTAGTGTTGTTCCTCTGAACAGGAAGCAGAAGTCGCGTTCTGATCTTTCTTCATCCGAGCTGCGAACCGCACAGTTTTAACTGCAACAACAACAATGGCAGAATACTCCCATGTGAAATCGACCAAGTTAGTTTTGAAGGGTCTGAAAACAGGGTAGGTGTTTGTTTTACTCGGGGCCACAAACTGAAACAATCTTCATTATTACTCATAGTCATTCATTGACTGTTTACTCTCTGCTCACGGTAAAGCGTTATTGTATCGTAGGTTAATAATCTGTTAGTTACACGCTGCTCCATGTCTTTACAACGAGAAGCAGGAAAAGGGTTTTAACGTGCTAAAATCCAAACTATCTTATTTACAAGGTCTCAGCTTAAATAATCACCTGGGTTCAAAATGCAAAGAGGAGCGGGCTCTGGTAATAAATAATACCAACAATAACAACATCAATGCAAACTAAAGCCACGTGTTTGACATTTTTCTGACCCATGTTTAGTCTTTATTCTTTATTTATTAGGATCCTCATTAGCTGCCACCAATGCAGCAGCTACTTTTCCTGGGGTCCACATAAAACAAACAACACAAAAAATACACACAACAACACTCAAAATACAAGTACAATCAATTATAAATAGGATCAAAGCACACAAAGTGTGCTTAAAATACAAGTATAAAAAGCAATTATCACCTCATCATATACATAAAAGTTATGCATGAAAAAATGTCAGTATTTATAACACATACCTAGTAATAATTTATCACGTTCTTGAAGTAGTGTTATAATACTTCTTTAAAAGTCTTTTAAAACAAGATCAACTGAGGGCCTGAGTAATAGTGACTGGCAGCATGTTCCATATTGTTATAGCTCCATACATAACTGATCTATAAACCACATTAGGCCAAGGTTTTTGTTTCTTTATCTGACCACAGACAGCCTGCCTGGTCCTGAAACTGTGTTGATCCCTAATGAATATTATTTATGAGTACACAAAGATTGGTTGCATGTTGTGACAAATAAAACCAGGTTACATGCCAACCTTTTCTCTACTCTGAGCCATGAGACCCTGGCATCCATATTTTCTGTGCTCAGTCTCACACATGAGGACGATGTTTACTCAGAGAAGCTCTTTTTTATATAAGTGAATAAAATCCTGGTGCTCTAACAACATAAACAATCTAGAGCATCATACAAGAAAGCAGGCTATACAAATTATTAAGGACCATGGAAGATGTAAAAGAAAAAAAGGTCCGTCAGGGTAGACTGTAATACCCTCTGTAAAACATCCATAAAAATGGAAGCAAAGTTTTTCAATTTTGAGACAACTGTGTATTATAAGGTGTGGGTAATAGTTTACAATTTCATCCATCAAACTGTGTACCATTCAATAAGTTGATATTCTGAGTATATGTGTCAACAATGAAGGTCTTGTATTCATTTTGAAACTTTTTTTTTCCAGTAAAAAGAGGAAGCATAAGGATAAGAAGAGATCAGCTGCAGATGATGAGGAAAAACCTGATGTTGTTGGTATGGTTTTTTTTTCTGAAGTTGAGTTTATAATCAGTGACTGTTCTTTTTGCACCTAACAGTTATGGGTTAGTTTTCTTGTAAAGGCTGTTTTATGGGATGAGAAGTTAAAATGAGTTCAATAGCTTTAATAAATTGAAATACTCATTTTTGTGATTTGACATTAAAAAATACGTTTTCTTAAGACTATAACCAATAACCAATAACTTGTGAAAAATTTAAAGGAAAAGAAAACTGACAGTGCCAGAGATTACTGGGATGTTTATGTCTAGCTTTATTCTAAAAATCTGAACACCTCTGAAACTGATGGCTATTTCTATCTTTCCGTGGCCTACATTGTATCACTGTAATGGTCAAAAAGCAAATGATGAAACAAATGATCACCCTTTGATATCTAATAGCTTAAAAAATAACATACTAAAAGTAAATGTGTCAGTAAATTGACAAACAAAACTTCAGAAAGTTCCCCCTGAGCAGAAACTGACCTTCAATGTCTTCATAGTTGTTTTTACAGCTTTTGACATGTCTTTTTTACTCACTAGCCGGCTGGTGGGCCATCAGCAGCTTTGGAGAGATCAGTGGAACAGTTGCCATAGAGATGCAGAACAACTCGTACATTCATGCCCTGGATAGCGGCCTCTTCACACTTGGAGCACCACACCCAGGTAAGAGGACACATGAGAGAACTTGACCACGTCATTAAAGTGGAGTTTGATCATTCTGACAGCTGCTGTGACTCAAAGTAACACCAAGGATTTAATTGTTTCTTCAGGTTTTTGTTTCATTACACATTTTCCATTTGTTGTTTTCGAAATTATTTCCCTCAAACCTAACAACAGAGCTCTCTGGAGTTAAGTTGAATGACCTGGTCAAACTTTAAAACTGTTAGTTTCAAGAATATTTCTTTGTTGTGGTTGTGTTTTATGTGTGATAGCCCCAGGTAAATTTCTAGGCCACAGACGGAGTTATCTCCAAATTTTTGTTTCAAGGTTTTGATATTTGGGGAAACTGGGTATCATTTCCTCTCTCTTAACCAAATTAAATTATGAAATGATGTAATGTTCAAGTCTTGTCACAGCTCTTCAGAATTGTTTTTATTTTCAAGGGGGTTTTAGGTCAGTTCAAAAAAAAAGGGACCAAAAAGCAGAAAAAGGCTAAACAGGAGAGTGATTGAGCACGGGCTGGAGGCTAAACCACAAGCTAAGCTGATTGTGATATATTGTACTGCAGTGATCTGTTCAAACCTGAGAATCAATCAGTAAAATTAAGAGTGAGATATTACATTTGCTCTGCTTGGTACATGAGCACTGGCAGGACAAAACCAGGATTCACCAATGTTACATGATACGGTTACAGAGCACTGGGCTGTGAGAAGGGCTAAATGTAGCCGGCTACTAAACTACAGTAAAACTTACAAAGTTTGGTTATTTCAAACAATAGTGCTATGTAACTGTGGATAAATGCATTACTATGTCACTTTGTATCTGGTAAAAAGGAAGATGCAATCTCCATTCATCTTTCAAAACAAAAATACACAAGTCATGTCATCACTACAGTTTGCACAAGTCATCTGGCTGAAGGAGTCACTGTAATCCACTTCATATGAACTTTCCTCACAGTCACTTTAGGTTTGAAGCTAAAACTTTTAGAGATTTCATGATTAGTTGATGCATTGAGGAGTTACTGAGTGTGAGAAAAAGAATCAGCTTCTCTTTTGGAAGATCAATGAAAACTTTTTTCTCTGATTCAAACAAAGACTAATGCTCTATTCTAAGTATTAACTTGAGATGTAAAATAGAGCAAATACTTGAGTGGAAAAAATCTGCTGTTGCTTGAGTGTTCACTTGAAGTTTGCTGTAAATCTCAAGCAATCTCTGTTAAAGCCCAGGTTCCAATGCCCAGTTTTATAGCAAATTGAAAAATACAAATAAGGAAACGATGAAATGAAAACGATGTTTCCCAAGTTTGGGATTTTCTTTGTACAAATTTAAATTAAACAGGAACACCATTAATGTTTCTGAGCTTAAATTTGATTACCATCTCTGCCATTTAGATACCTTTGCCATATTCTAATAAATGCTGACATTGCTATGACTTTTTAGACCCCATACATCGATAAAGAAAAAGAAATGTGCCCACAATGGTATGTAATAGTGGGGGGAAAGAAGGGGAGCATTATTGAAATGAAGAACCACCACCATGTAGGCTCTACATTGTTCTGCATCTCATTTTGTCTGGATTTTTTTCCAAGATGCATGTTCTCATCTACCTACTTATTCCAGTGTTGAGCAAACTTGGGGAACTTAAAGCTCAATTTTATAGTTATGTGTGCTCTAGACTTTAGGCGTTGTGAGGGTATGGTTGAAGGGGGCGTGTTTGTCTTCAGTCCACAGAGCAGTAAGTATTTTTAAATCGTAAATTCAGACACCAGACTGAAAAGGCTGAGCAGGGGTTGAGTTGAGGGTAAGGACAGAGAGCCAACTCTTGAGCTCTCCCTCACTTCTGCCCTCAGGCACTTCAGAGGGAATGGTGCGCATTGAAACAGTCTGCCCGGCAGGAGACACTACCAACGGTTAATTCAGCCCACGTTTTGTGAGAACCAGCGGAAACAGCTCTGAGATTGAAACTTCCCAATTCCCTTAGTGGGTCTTCATCCTCTGCATGCACATAAGCTCATTTCTGGGAGATGAAAGAGGACGTTAGCTTGCATTTTAGAAATAGAGATTACAGATTTACTCCCCTCTACTGGATTTTCTGCACTCAGTGGATGATGCTGCGTTTAAGAAAAGTGCAGAAAATGTTTACATTCACCTGCAGGTCAGAGAGAGCGCACTGTTGTCACCGTCTGACATACTCCAATGATAATAAGCCTTTTGAAAAAGCAGCTTGTGACACTTCTTATCGCTGGTTTATTAATGATTACTCCACGGTTTCTCTCGGGCTCTGCCCTTCTTTGAACCGAACACTGCATGATGCGCTACAAACTGTGCAAAACTTGATTTATTGTGAAGGGCTGAAAGTGACCCAATCACAGGCAGATAGGTATTATGAAAACATGAGGTACTCAGGTGACCTTTTTTAAAAACAAAGCATTAAAATGCAACACAACAGTGCCCTTCATATCTTATTCAAATTATTCCAAACATTGAAAATGTCTCAGTGCTCCTCAACTAGACCCACATAAGCACAGAGCTATGACGCAAGAGGTTTTGCATGATTAATAAGAAGAATGCATAAGTAAAACATGAAGCAGATTTCAGCCTTAAACGCATGAGAGGAAAATATTCTCATTTTGATAATGGCACAAGATTGTTACACTGTTAATGTATTAAATATTACATGAATATTTCTGTGTGGTAAAAGTTTTCTTTGTTAAAATCTTAAAGTCAAGATGTACATATAACCTTGCAAATGAGCCATTTTAGAAAAAAATACAAAGAGCTTCAAATATCTAAAAGAGAAACACTGTTTTGTATTTTTCAGCTGATGAAGGACCGCACCCCCCAGAACAGTTCACTGCCGTCAAGCTGTCTGACTCAAGGTGAGCAAATAAGGCAGACTGCACACTGTGTTTGTGTCAATAGATAATCTCTGATAGCATTAAAAGTGGATCTCTGTAGGGACTCTCTAAATATCTGCAGCAGCGTCCAACTCAGTGCTGATTGTTTTTAAAGCTTCACTGTAACAGGGAGACAACTTTCTGAAGGAGTGCAGGAATGAAACATTTAAGCTTTTTACTTTTTGTTTGATTAACCATGCCACGGAACTGCCACTGCAAACTGACTTGATTATTTGGTGCTATTGCAGGTTAGCCTTAAAGTCTGGATATGGCAAATACCTGGGCATCAACTCCGAGGGTTTGGTGGTGGGACGCTCTGATGCCATCGGTGCTCGAGAACAATGGGAAGTCGTCTTCCAGGATGTGAGTGGATTTATTCTTTAGTTATTCTGACCTTTGTCCATTTCTAGATTTAATCCCAATGAACCAGCAGGTGAAACTGCATAAATAGACAAAGGCTTCTAGAGATGTTTTGTTAACCATCCTTAAAAAGTTGAACAATTAACTAATTAATCAATGTATTGATCTACCATGTTCTCAAGTGAATTGATGTCAGAAGTTTCCTCATTCCAACTTCATGTCATTATATCATTCCAAATTCTGAAATGTACCTTTACGATGCTTCCATTTTTGGTATATGTTGTTAAACTCAGCAAGGGATGAAACTGTATGGTTAATTTTCTTTATCGTCCCATCAGTTATTTTTCAATGAAATTATTCTGTTTTTTGTTTATGGAACATCAGTAAATTGCACGTAGTCTTTTGTAAATTCTTCATATTTGAAGAATCCAAACCCTTCTTACATTTATGGAGTCAGAGATTATTTTCTGTATAGGACAGGACAGTGGATATAAATCAAAACTGGAAAAAAAGAGTGGGTAATAACACATGGCTAAGGGCCACAAGTTAGATTTGAATGCTGCTTTGAGAACTATACATTCTGTACATGTGATTTTAAACTGTGCTAAAACCAGACAATGTATAAAATTGAGATAAATAAAGAAGTTCAGGTGGTAGTTTAAAGATCATCTCTTTAATGAGAAATGCACACATCTGAATATTTGTCTGTAAACAAATCTTGCTACATCTATCCAAATGGACTCCTTTTCTATTTTTTGGAGTGTAACATGGTGTTAAAACAGACGCTGATGTTTACCCACCGTCCGCTGCCTTTCACGGCTCGCCTCGTGGCTGATTGGAGTTCAGCCCATGAGAGATAATGCTTCACTTAAGTCTTGAACGACTAATTCATTATGCAGAATGCATCTACCTTATCGCTTTAGCACACTTCTCGCCTTGATGCTTTGTTGAACCTTTAAACAACCTGCCCAGCACAACCTTGAGACTCTTTAACATCAAATATCGGGCAACCCTTCATGCCTGTCACAACAACCAATCCCACTGCAATTCTATCTAATCTACTGCCTCCTCTGCTGTGTCTCTTTCTGTTCCGCCTCAGGGCAAAATGGCTCTCCTGGCAGCAAATAGCTGTTTCATCTCCTACAGTGACAGTGGGGACATCGCGGCCAAGAGCAAGACAGCAGGAGATGGCGAGATGGTGAAGGTGATGTGTAAATTGTGTTCTCTTCCGCAAGGTTGCGTGTTAATGCTTTTATTTTTATGCAGGCGATCTCTGTGGGGACCTGAGATGGGAGGGGAAGAACTGTTTGACCTCACTTCGGGGGGTTCAACTTATTGATATTTAATGCAAACCTTCTCTCTGCTAATGTATTTTTATCCCTCAATGATGAACAGATCAGGTCAAGTGCAGAGCGGGAGGTCAAGCGTAAAGACGACATTGCAGAAGAAGACAGAGGCAACGTGAAGTCCTGCGAGGTCAATTATGTGTACGTAACCTCTACTGTCCATAGAACTTTTGTGCTGACCTGGTAAAACATTGTTGGCTTGTCCTGGTATCCAACTCACAAATGATAAAGCTTTTATCCTCTGTTTGGTGCTGCAGACATGACTGTTCTGATGTGTGATGCAAGAGCCTGACATATTGTTATAACACACAAAAGCTCTAAAATAGGTTTGGTTGTTGTAGCTGTCCCTTCATCCACTTCATATACTGCCCTCCAGTACATACCTATTTAAATCCAGTCTGTTAGACTGGAGTCTTTGTTGCCCTGTAAGGTAAATACAATGATACGAACTGAAAATGACAACAGCAAAGACACAAATATGAGGAGTTTTGATATGATGAAATTGGCAACAAAATGCTCTGCTGTAAGTATTAGGCTTATGTGTGTCTTTTTTTAATATTGCCGGAAAAATGTACCTGTTTGGGTATCTTCAGTGAGGCAACATCCTTTTTGCTTTTACTGGTCACAACAGCCAGACATTTTTATGAGCTCACAAGCATAATTAAGGTCGACAACCATTGCAACAGTAGTAAACTTCACCACCACCACACCTCTCCACAGCCTCACAAATTACCAGTGTGTTATAAGCTCCTCTCTGACATAGGGTCAATAGCAATTAAAAGTTTTACACACACACATTCGCACACACACACACACACACACACACACACACACACACACACACACACACACAAAATACACTGGAGGCTGAACGCTCTCTTGACAACATGTACACACAGTCTGCGCCTCTGACATAATATAGTCACATGTATACAGGTACACTCTGAGTTATTGTCCTTATTGCTCTGGAGATGCTTTGGTTATTATATCACCTGTGAAAGTAACTTAGGTCACATGGTACCAGTTTTCTTTTATATAACCAAGTAAGTGTGTAATAAAAATTCATGCAGTGATGCATTTTTACAGCACTTTACACAGGGCATTTTGGGCACCATCCATCCTCCCATCATTTAGTCAATTACAGGGTCACAGACACAGACGAACAACCAGGCACACACTTACACCAACAGACAACTTCAAATCACCAACTACCTCAAAGTACCTCAACTACCTCACATAAATATAGATGATTTGCAACTCTGCATGTTGTAAGAGGCAAATGCTAACCACTGTATCACTGTGTAGCCCTTATTTATGGACCAGATAATCCAATATGAGGGATTTATTTGCAGATGGAATATTTTGTTTCTCTATTTCAGATATTTGGCGTGATTTTAAAGTGCTGTTTGTCTTTTGAACTGTTGTCAAATGTGTCAGTCCTCATCTTCAACAGCTTGACATTGTGCAGTCAAAGCAGTACACCTGTCAGCCTTCTTTACAACGGGTACCAAAGCACGTTTTCATGATTGAAGAGGACAACGATCCCATTTTCTTTGAAGTTGACAGCAAAATCACATCCCTGAATGTGGAAAAAGCCCTTTAGTCCTGGCTCTCAAAGATGCCATTGAAGGTCTGCTGTTCAGGGTAGAACACCACATTTCAGCATCAAATGTTTGGTCTTATATATACGCCCCATCTGTGGCCCATTAGGATCCAGGCAATATGTCAGAAGCTGTTCTTTGGCATGCTTTTGCTCGAGCTCCCACTCTATTACTTGTTTTAGATGAACGCAGAGGAAACAGACTCATCATGTTGACATTCTGATAATGGCTGCCCTTGAGCCCCTGTCTTGATGCAGGGTTAAGTGTCTGAAATGCCTTTCAAGATAGAGTGCAGCCACGTAATTGTAAAATACAAGCAGAGGAAAGAGAAACTGAATATCAGACATGTCAGCTGAAAGATTCAAACGGTGATGTTGTGATGGAAATCTAAATGTATCAATCAAGGTGTTTTTCAGACTCGTTAGCGAATTTTACAGCCCCCCTGGTTCAGGAAATCAGCTTTGATTTGTGTGTGTGTGTGTGTGTGTGTGTGTGTGTGTGTGTGTGTGTGAATCAAGCAGTGAGTTGTTGTAATCATCCTCATTCACATTTCCTTGTGTGTTACAGTAAAAAGTTCCAGAGTTTTCAGGATCGGCGGCTCAGGGTGAATGAGGAAGAAACCTCCTCGCTGAAGAAAGCCAGAACAGATGGAAAGTTCCATGAAGCTTTGCTCGACAGGTCTGAACTTAAGCTCAATAAATAGGTTTTCCTATATTTTTCATTTCATTTCGAGTTTCATCAATCCTTCTTAAGTCATTCACCAACAAACAAAAAATGTACCCTAAATTTGTCATTTAGCAGAGCACTAACAGTTTTGGACACACAAATGTTTATGCTGAAAGTAACATGTGACTTTCTTTCTGTTACAGGAGAAGCAAAATGAAAGCTGACAGATACTGCAAGTGAAGTTTTTCACACATTTGTAACTGTCTTGATTTTATAGAGCTCGCCATTTGATTTTTTTTTTTTTTTTTTCAGTTATCTCAATTTTTTGTATTCTAAATAAAATGATCTGGTCAAAGCTATTTTGTTTGGTTTATTTCCATCAGGTGGATTATTCTTCTGATAAATTTGTATAGTTTAGGTGTGTGAATAAATGGCACTTTTACTGAGCTGTATAGCCACTGCTAGTTTAACATTTTGGTTGTAGAGACTTTCCTCTGTTTTGTTTTTTGACTCTCTTTGACTCCCTTTACTTACCCTTAATTGAAGCTCAGAATGTTTGATCTATTTCCTCAGTATGTAGTGTAACATTTGTCATGATCAAAGATAGTTATTACACAAATGCCTGTCACTCTAAGTATATCAGCGGCTTAGCTAAACACCCATAGAAAACTGCCAATTATTTCATTCTAAAACCATAGGCATTAAGAAAATGCTCTAGAAACCTTGAAGACTGTTCCTCGTTCTTCAAAGTTTGTTTGTGTACAGCTCCAATGGCAAAGGCGAGGTTAATAAAGATAACCTCAAACCATTAAAGTTCAATATCTTCAAAATCTCTTTATTTTTTTCAACCCACACTATTGTGCATGGAGCAAAAATAGAGAATTTCCTAGGATTGTGGAAAAATTTTGGTCAACAATAAAAAATCAATTGGAAAAAAGGGTCAGAAGGAAAAGGAAAAAATAGGATACTGATTACATTTGGTCACAGGTGTCAAGAAGGGTCAAAAGGGTTTTGGGGTCTGATCAAGTCTGAATTTTTTAATATTAATGTTGACTTCAATTTTTGTTTGCCAAGCACAATTTCATTGCATTTTTTTTTTTAATCTCAGGTGGTTAATCACTAAGACCAGGGGCAGTTTGTAGTCTCTATTATATATTTTGAATGAAAATGACCAGGTTAAGCTTAAAGCAGCTTAATTTGCACAATTTGAAAATCAAAAAGGACGTGTGATTTATGTAAATTTCGGAACAAAGCTCAAGACACTCATCAATTGTTTGACAGTTTGACTCACATCTGAAACAGATTTCCAGTTATTCATTGACTCACTTGTTAAACACATAAAAAAAGGAGTCACTGAAAGACATAAATTGTACAAGTCACGATGGTCATGTTATTTATTTTCTCTTCCGTGTGGAATGAGCCACTGGTTCATGAGTTTGGAGGGGTGTTCAGTGTTTAAGTGCTAATAACTGTGTCCAGGGTTATTATTCCTGTATTTAATCAAAGATACTGTTTCATTGGAGCAAATATTATTCACACTAAAATGTTAATCTTTTTCTTTTTTTGTCCATTATATGGGTTTGGTTTCGTGTTCGGATCTTCCGGGCTCCCCTCTCTTCCTGGACGGTAACATCACCGTCACGAGATAAACAGACGAAGCTGCTTCCGCAACAAACTTCATGCTTGGTCCTTTCTGCTCGACGACCCTTAGTTTGAGAGAAATTTTCTAAAAATGGGTCACCTTGCTCTTTACATTTTGGCGGCATTGTTTTCTGTGGCGTCCACACAATTTATACCACCGGTAAGTTACATTTTGCACCGCGCGAATGCTGTTTCAAACAAAATATTAGCCGTGTTTATGTTTTCCATCTGAAATAATTAAAAAAAGAAAACCTCCTAAGCGACTTTATTACTTCATTCACAGTACACTGAAGACTGCCGGGCGGAAATGTATCCACCTAGAGGTCCTACGTAAGTAATCAAGAAATGTTTGAGTTATTTAAGTGCTGTAAGCAGGCTGGCAATGACAGTCATCGGCGTATTTTGTAACGCCAGTGTTGTATTACTGAAGTGTGTTACCTTCAATTGCGACTCGGAGACATGAAATTAACTTAACAACCTGCGGCTCGTACCCAATGTACAGGTGCTAAATGAAATGCCGGATTGATGTAATGTCGCGAACGCTTCTCTGAAGAAAACAAAAACATTTTTCTCAGACAAAAGTCATAAACCTATATTTGAATGATATTTGAGTGTTTATCAATTTTTCTTAACTAAACATAATGACATGTTGAAATACTTTTGATGTGTCTTAGTCATCCAGCTTTCCTTGATTTGGTCCAATTGGTTGGTCCTATTTACAGGATAAGTAACAGTTCACCAGCTCAACTAAAATTGAACAAGCAAACAACTACAACTACTGATATTTACGAAGTAAAGCTTCTCAAATATGACAACATTAATGCAACTTTTTTTCACAGCCTTTTCCAACTTTACATAGTGAATCCAAGGACTTTCAGACTGCAACCCATGATAAAAAAAAAAAAAAAAAACAGTTTAAAGATTTCAACAAGCCCCCATTAGAAAGTATTTTTCAGTCATTAATCTACAATGAAACAGACTCATATTGAAAAACTCAGTAGTTTCTATATTATACCCATAGAGCTCTGAGACAGATCTTATCTGTAACATGAAAACTAGGGCATGAAGTTTTAGGGTGTGAGTGTGAACTGAGCCATTATAATCTGCAGAGAAAAACGCCTGTAAAGGTGTTACCCATAAAAGGTTACTTATAAACTTAAGGATGGTGATGCATTTTTGTTCAGCTTTCAAATTTATTAAATGTATGTAATTCTCTTTGAGGATTTGTGTTGTTGGGGTTTTTTTTTTTGTTTTTTTTCCACAACTCAAACCAGAAATCAGTAATGTTTTTTACTTCCCTCAGTAAGTGGAAATGTGAGATGTAGTTTGTAAGGACATTTTCCTCTTCATTTTATGTCACCAAACTATTCACCAGTTCAACATTTTGTCCATTTTCTGTTGCACAATGCCCAAGCTGACATTTCCAACAGTGCCTGAAAGCAGCACACCTCCATAAACATGCTGACATAATGATACTAAAAGCAAACTTTGGCTGCTTTTCACACCTGACCATTGTTTTTATTACTTTCAAATTACAAGTTAGCCACCAAGTCAATATATACTTTAAATCACCTTAAAAATACCTTTAGATTGCCTGTTTTTTCTTTTTTTTGATTACAGTACACCTTGTACAAAAGATTTTTTAGGCATAGAATAGAGCGTTGCAGTTTTTGCAACTCTTTGGAGCTGTAACAGCAAACTTCTGTGAGTGTTTTCATGAAGCATAACCAAGAATTTTTGAACTAACCAAAGAATAGGTGAATAGTACATTTTCTACCCTAGATCAAAATATCATGTCCAATTCCTGGGATTGAGAGTTGCACAGTTTCCTTTAGATTGTTATGCTTCCAGAGTTTAACAGCCTCTCCTCTCTGACCAGGTACAAAGGAGGAGTCAGTTGGTACACGGTGGACCTCGACTTGCCTCCCAGGAAGAGATGGACAAATCTGATCACTGACAAGAAAACAGAAGTAAGAATAATGTCAAGTACCTCACACTAGTTGTAAAGAGGAAAAATGTTCTTTTAACATTAATATTTCCCTTTTCAGCTGGTCACAATGATCCAGGCCATCAAGGACTTGGCTGATGCATTTGTGCCCAGTGGTAGGCTGATAGAGCTGGTTGACATCACACTGGTGAGCATCATTTCTCTCTCTTTGAAATGGAGTACTTTTAACAGACTAAAAAACCATTACACCCGCAGCTTGTTTTTGTTTTGTTTTGTTTCCCTGCAGCCTTTAATGGCAGGTACACTCCCTGCCCCTTTTGGTGATGAAATTAAAGGAATCGCAGAAGTTTCAGGGGTTCCTCTCGGTAAGAAAAAGAAAACTATGAAAACTGATTCATAATTGCCAGCTGAACTCTGTCCCCCCTCATTTTTAATCCTTTTTACTTCTCCATTGTAATCCAGGTGAAGTTGTATTGTTCAACATCTTCTATGAGGTGTTCACAGTGTGCACATCAATTGTTGCAGAAGACAGTAAGGGTAAGTGATAGTCCAAAACGTTATAAATTGAGTTCCTCAATAATAATCTTTTAAGTATGGGTGCCTTCTGCTCCCTTCTTAAAGGTAACCTCTTTCATGGAAGAAACCTGGACTTCGGATTATTCATGGGGTAAGAGCCATCCCCAAAATCTCATTTTTAAAAGTTTTTTTCTTGTGACTTAGATCCTGTAAACTAGAATCTCATGAGATGCACATTCCCTCTTCACAGCTGGGATATGAAAAACAAGTCATGGATCATTAGCGAGAAACTGAAGCCTCTGGTGGTCAATCTCGACTTCAAGAGGAACAACCAGACAGTCTTCAAGTCAACAAACTTTGCAGGATATGTCGGCATGCTGACTGGCATCAAGCCTGTGAGTCATTCAGGCTTATGCAACTGAAGTTTTAGTCAGCATGAAAGATTATTTAGCATGGCTGTTGACTTGTGTTGAACCCAAAATTTAGAGTTGTATGGAAGAATAAAAAAACTTTTCTTTTTCTGTTTCAGCACATTTTCACTCTGACTATGAATGAACGCTTCAGTCTAGATGGAGGATATATTGGTGAGTACTCAGTCCTGAAGAGACAGAACCAAGTCCCTGTACTTGTTTTCACCTCAGTGTGTTTGCTTTTAGGAATCCTGGAGTGGATATTTGGGAACAGAGACGGGATGTGGATGAGCTTTCTCACTCGCTCTGTCCTTGAAAATGCACACAGGTAATTCCCATTTTGAAGTTATTGTTAGGAGTGTTTGTCCAGTTGTGTAGCTCCAGTTTCTGCAAGCAACCCTTTGTAGTATCTGTGTTCTCATGCAGAAAACACAGATTATATAATAGTATGAAAAGAGATGAAGGTTGGCAAGTGCAGAAAGAATATTTGTTTGATCCTGAGGATTTAAGTGATTCAGTTTTCTGACAAACACAAGTCATTTTCCATATGACATCTCTAAAATACAACTTTGCAATTTCAAGTTCATTTGTGAATCATGATTCACCAGTTAGGCGATTAAAAATGCTAAACAACAGATTGAAAACTATCTTGAGACAGGAAATGAGAGAAGCAAAATGATGACTCAAAAAGAAGGATTCCAGTAGAAGATCGTAAAAATCAGCTTGGTTTGACTCACTTTAACCTCTTTGATTTGGTAAAAGGCAGTTTCAAATAGTGGAGATTAAAAGAACAGAGCTGAAGCCAACTTGCATTTTCTTGGATTGTTGCCTCTCAGCATAATGTGACAGTATCTGTGTCCAAACAGTGATTCTTGTTGTGTTGTCACCAGCTACGAGGAAGCCAAAACCAAGCTGGCTCAGACCAAGCTGCTGGCTCCAGCCTACTTCATTCTGGGAGGGAACAGCACAGGCCAGGGCTGCATCATCACCCGGTCCAGAGAGCTCAGTCTGGATGTCTTGGAGTAAATATTCAAACTGATTCAACAGAAAGTTTACCTTCTTTTGTTACAGATATACCTGTGACAGTATTACTATAGCTATGATAGACTGCCATCACTTGCAGGTAGAAAGTTGAATACATCTTTTTATCCTGGGGGTGTTTAGATTATAAGTTGAGCTTGAATTAAGAAAACAAAGCTTTATTTAAATCTGCAGCTCATTTTAGAGACACTAAGCTTCTCAATACAAGAAAATATGGCTAAAATACATTTTTCCAGCTATTTTCAAGATCTCCCTTATCTAGCTTATTTTCAGAGTAGCTTTTTGTGTCATGTCAAAATTAGATGTATTTTTCAACATTTTGAGAAAATACATGTAATTTTTTATTTGTATCAAGAAAATGCACTTGTTACTAGTGACAAAACACTAATTTTAATGTAATTCTGGATTCATTGAGGCAAGATATTTTTACTTGTTTTGGAAAGTCTTGAGAAGCCAAAGTTTTTTGTTCTGCTTCGCAATTTTGCTTAGTTTAAGTGAAAAACCCACAATTTTTGTGCGTTGTTTCTTGTTTTTGAAGGCTGGCTTTTTGCAATGAGCCTTTCTGTTCCCTTTCAAACCAGGAATTTGTCAAAGTTTTGGTTTCATGTCACCTGATACAACTCTGTCATACACGTCAGCTGTCTCACATGACCCCGCCTCATCTTTCTTAATTTTATTAACATTGTTTTAGAATCGACTTAAAACTGGGTCGGTGGTACGTCCTCGAGACAAACTACGATCACTGGGAGGATCCCTTGTTCCTGGATGACCGCAGGACTCCAGGCATGAAGTGCATGAACCAGACCACACAGACAGTGAGTACTGACGACACTTTGTCTTGTATGGGAGGATGTGCGTGTCTCTAAGGAGAAGTTCAAGTTTATTTATGTCATGTGGTCCTAGGGCTGAAGTTCAAATCTGACACTTTCAGTTCCCGTTTTATCCAAGTGGTAAAAACACCTGATTCTTTTTTCCAGAACATTTCACTGAAGACCATGTATGACGTGCTCTCAACCAAACCAGTGCTGAACAAAGTGAGTCTTTATCAATTGTATCTTATCATAAGTTGCATTAGTACAAAGTTTTAATCCATCAACACTGTGTGTTACAGTTGACTACATACACAACACTGATGCAAGTGTCTGAGGGAACACTGGAGTCCTACATCCGTGACTGTCCAAACCCCTGCATGCCCTGGTAACACCTCAATCACTGAACCCAGATCAGTTTGTAAACGCTTACCTGCACAGAGGCGCTGTGTTGGAGGTGAGGTGGGCTGATGTTGGAGCAAAACTTAAGGGTTCTTTGTTCATGTTTGCACTGCTACCAATCTCCCAAACCAAAGTGCATCTCCACAGTAATGTCAAATGTGTTTAATTTGTCTAATACTTTGCAAAACAATCCATGCCTAGAACAAGCTTTGATAGAAACAGTCACAAATGTTTGTGTACTCGCAGAGTTTTGTATGTTGTCCTTCTGTGGGGTCTACTGTAACAACAATAGCATTACTTCAGGATGAATCTGCCATTGAATCCAGGAGATAATTGTTCATAATACAACTAATGGCGCATTTAGTGCCAAAATGTTGCATAGCCACCCCATGCCCACCATTTTGTGCCTCCAAACTGTGTGACCTTGCTTTAATGTTTCTTCAAAGCTGTTTTCAACATCCAGACCACCATGAAGTTGTAGATACCATGTGACTACTTCCTTTACCATTTCACACTAAAACTGACCAATGTACCTCTTTGCTGACACTTTCCTTTTTTAAATTTGTTAATAGATGTTTAATAAAAAAAGATCCATGAATTTAATGGTCTGTTTGTGTCATTTTTCACATGAGAGCAGGACTTATTTGATTGAGTTCTTCTAAGATTCTGTTTATGCTTCAACTTGTGATACTTTCACGGTTAGCAGATAAATCTGTTCACCTATATAATGTACAAAAAACTGTGAAAACTTTCACCTGTGAATTTAAGTCTGTGAAGTGTCTAATGGTCTGAAATTTTTTAAGAAGCAAAGGATGACAGCAAAGTATCTTAATGTCATAAAAGTATGTGATGAATTAAACGTGTGACTATTTACTGTTTAGCCATACAAAGAGCCATAAGGGTTTGAGAGTCCAGAGATGATTTCTTAGAAATTCGTGTTAAAAATCATATGGAAATCATACTGAAAAGGGCTGAACTCAAATTTCAGAAACCAGCTCCTGAACATTTTTAATAGTGGTAAGTGAAACATGACCAAATTTAAAAGCTATTGCAGATTGAGTCTCATCGAAATAGTTTAACAGTGTTCTGACACATATGTAATAATCTGAACTACAGCACCCACTTAATTAGAGAAAATGTGACATCAGAAGCGTTCCTCAGGTCCAAACTGTTTCATGTTGCACAATATGAGAATGCTGACACAAAATTTCTTCACACATCAGAAAGGTTCAGTATTTTATTATTTAAAACTTATAACTGTAGTCAACATTTTAATTACAGTGAAATTGATGAAGAAAAACAGAACAAAATAGTATATAAAGATGTGTCTGAGGGGATAAAAGCTAAGCCTGAGCTCTGAAATAAAGAATCAAGATAGGAAACAATTAAGCTTAAGTCCTACTGTAATCTTTCTATAACAGTAATCAAGTGCAGAAGAGACAGGCTGTACAGCAATAAGGCCAGGCAAAGACAAATAGAATACTTTAAAAAGTCAAAACTCAGTCAGAGTGATCCCAGAACCAAGAACGAGGCAAAGGCAGATCTGAGGGGGAGTTTCAGTACTATAGAGATTATAACAGAGTCTTAACTGTTAAGAATCAGCAGCATAGAGACAAACCCTCCCCAGATTACCCATAATCACATTTAACATTCAAGAATAAAAGAAATTAAGTGTTTATTATGTGTAGGTGTTTTATCTGTTGTGTAGCAGGCCTATCTTGGCCTATCTAGTGACACATCATGAGGCTTTGCTCTTTTAAAGTAACAGAGAATGAACAATCATACACACAGAACTGACTCAGGGAGATGGGATAGTGTTGGAAAACACTGTAGATTTCAGTACCAATCTTTATACACCCTGAGAACCGGCATTTTCTGAAAAAGACAAAGAAAAACTCATGAAACTCTTGAAGATTGGACAGTCTGAGCGAACATAGCAGCTTATTCCTCTGTGGATGTAAACATGCAAACAGGAGACCGTTTTTTCTGCTTTCAAGAGAAATTTGGCAAGAACTTAATTCTAACTGACAAGCATTTTAATCCATACCTGGTTCCTTCAGGGCCTGCGGGTTTCCCACCAGCCCAGTCAGCGATTCAGTGTTTCCGTTGAGGATCTCTACAGACAGGTTGTTATTCTGCTGCTCCTCCACTATTCTCTTTTGTAACTCCTCCTGATGTTAGAGCACACAGTGAATCATTAGAAAGACAAGTCCTTTTAAATCCTTGATTTTCATCATTTGAAGTCACATCTAATGTGATACACACCTCACACATGACTGTAAGCTGCAGTGGCAGGTCATCCACCTTCACAAAGTCTTCTTCGTCAGATTTCTGACTAGTGTTTCCTGAGCCAACCTCCTGTGTGAACCGTAAAAGGCAGAATAAACCTTTTCACTCCCATTCCAGAGACATTAACACAAATTTGGTGAAATGCACATCCTTGACCCTAAACTTACATCTACATTGATCATGACGGGTGAGTCCGTATCTGGGCTGCTCGTGCTGTTGGACTCCTTGGGGACGTCCTGAGCATAGCAGACTGCAGAGCATCCTTCTGAGTCAGCAGCTGCTCTGACTTGACCCTCCTCCTCTGGACTCTGGCACTCAGCCATGTCGCAGTCCTCTGCTGTGGAGTTCAACATCTCGCCTGACCTATGGATTTCTGAGAAGCAAAGAAAAAAGCTATTTTGAAAACAACAGACAAAACTTTGTAAAAACGGCACATCCAACAGACTAATAGCCAGTTTTAAATCTTTTAATGAATGAAAACTATGCAGAGAAAGCTCTTACCACCGTTTTCAGAACTCCTCTGCTCAGTTTTTGACTCTTGTGTTTCACTGGATGTTGCCCCCTGAAGCACGGCATGAATACAGATGTGGCATCAAGATAAACATGCGCAATTATCCAAGTATTGGTGGCTAATCTGAAACAAAACATCAATGCCTGACTGTGACTCTGACCTCTTGCTCCAAATGTCCATTAGCAGTTGCCTGCAAAGACGTTTGGACGTCAACAGGTCCAGCTTCAAACTCCTCCATTTCCTCCTCCTCATTCTCATCTTCTCCACTGCCGTAGTTTGTCAACGCCTGAGTCTCTGCTTTTGAAAGGCCTAGGGATGGAAAAAAAAGTCAGAGGAAAGGAGGGACTCACTCGATACAGGGGCAAAATTTACGCCTTTAACTTACTAATTGACAGAGGAATTCCCTGCCCGTCCCCGTCATCCTCCTCTTCCTCTTCTACCTCAGAAGCTTCACTGCCCCTGCTGTTCTTCCCCTCCATCTGTTCTTTTAGAGTAGAATCACCTTCTTGCTCTGCCTCCTCCTGGTCCTAAAATAAAAGAGAGAGAGAGAGACATCATTGTGGCCTGGATTACAGCAGTGCTAATTGGTATTGACGATTACATTATCAGTACTTCAATGACTGACCTTGTCTTCATCAGTGTAGGCTGGGGAAACTGATTTATCTCCTCCAGCGTCTGTGTTTTCCTAATTAGAGGAATACATTAACGCCCAGAGTGAAATTAATCTTATTCAAACCACTTCCTGTGAAACGGCCTTGCAGATACCTTAAATATTTTACCAAGAAGTTAAAGTCAGAATTGCAAACTCACCTTCAGACTTTGATTTGCCTTGCTTAGCTGCTCAGCCCTCTTTTTATTCTTGTGTTTGGCTGCCAAGGCCATGCTGCTGCTGCTGCTGCTATCCAAATCCTGCATGAGTCTGAAGAAGGCCAGTTCATTGAAGAGGATCTCTGAGATCTCCACCAGGAGGTCCTCCCCGCAGTCCTTCAGAGTGCGGCCCACAAATTTACTGAGAGAGTCCTGCAGGAAGAGAAAAGAGTGAAGCATCTGAAGGGCTGTCGTTTTTTTATTTGATCTGCTTTAACTTGGCTGGAACCAGGTGTTGACTGCAGTCTCACCTGGAGAATGCCTCCCAGCTGTCTGTGGAAAAAACGAACAAACTCTTTGCTTTCATCGTTTTGTTGGGTGAGAGTGAGGACCATCCGGCGCACAGATGTCAGCAGCTGGAGGGAACACACCTCGTCCATGTTCTCCTGATCAAAGACAACAAGAATACCAAAGGGATCCTTCTTATAGATAGCTGTTCACATTCATGATGCAGAGCACAGGACTATAAATCACAAGTGAGCCTCAAACTTCAGCAAACTTGATTTTAGGAAGAGTTTCTGCCAGCACTGAAAGACTAAAGTGTATACAGTTTCCTCCATATGATCTATATATTTAAGAAAAGGCAAGAAGTTTGACTGAAAAGTTGTTTTATATGCACTAAAACTCCCGCAGTAGGTAATGTGTTAGCTGAGCATTAACAGCAATCCAATTCTAATTCAAGAATATGTGAAAAATACCGCTTGAACAAACAGTCACAACAATATTTTTTGTTCACAGAGGGTCACCAAAATCAGTACAAGCCTAAAATTTCCTTTCAGAAGCTGAAAGCTAAAAACAATCTACACAACACTTCCTTGAGTTGGTTGCCTTACCTTTAGGAAAGGAATGACTTCAGTCATGATGGCTTTGATCTGACGGTCCAACTGTTGGGTGTCAATCTGGGGACAGCGCACATCACCAGTTGCGTCTCCTGCTCACAGACACATCAACATCATCAGGCTATGTAAACTCTGTCAAAATCACAGAGCATGAATGTTTTCTGTTCAGACTATTTCAATAGGTACCTGCCACTTGGTCAGCGAGGTTGGCAGAAGGGTGTTCAGCATTAGAGACATCAGAGCTACCTGCACCTGCAGTGCCAGCATTGCAGGGGTTAAATTCAGCCTTAAGCTTCATGCGCTCATACTCCCTAATTCTGGCCAGAGCCTTGTCTAAATGAATCACTGTGTTGCCTATCAGAGCAGCAGAGAAAGAAGAGCAAAAGGGGAAAAAGAAAAGAGAAATGGAATCCAAATTAAGGATGCGGGACATTGGATTTCTGGCCAATATTTCACAACTCATTTAGCAATTACTAATACCGATACTTTTTTCCTCACACCTAATTGCAGATGATCAACTCTCATCTGTATTAGAATTAGCAAACAGTAATATGGTCCATTCTCTTATCACATTTATTTTATCTGAGTATCTGCAGGTTACAGCAAGTCAAACTTTTGACTTTTCAAGACCTCTTTAATACCACCTTGAATGAAATTGGGGGCAATGGTCAGGGGAATCCTAGTATATTACAACACAAACATAACGTGTATCACTAAATGACTGGCTAGCATGCAATTTATATCAGCAGCTAGTAAGGAAGCAGAGTTTCTACATCTCCTTCTCAATAAGTCCCACAAGCAAAAGAGGTAAAATATATGACATAAACTGGTCCTGGCCTGACAAAGACTTTTGTATAATTGATATGGGATCAGCACATAACATTTTTAACGAACTGAAGACTTTCTAAGGATGGGCGGACACAGTGTAAATATAATTGTTTTGTGCAAAATAATAAAAAGACTCATATTCCTAATGATCTCCCTGACTCAAACATAATAATACCCACAACAAGAGAAAATTTGGCCAATTTCACAACAGTGAGGAAATATAGCCTCTTGCGGGGGGCATGGTGCCCATGTTGGGCATTAATCAAGTAAGCAGCAGCCTATCATATTATATTGGCAGATATCATCTAGTTGGCCAATGACCGATGGTTCATTTTTAAGCCAATATCAGCTAATACGGACGACATGCTGATAATACTGTGCATCCCTAATGTAAACAGTTAAAAAAATCAGTGAAGCAAGAGGGAGAGGAATGTGAGGCATATTAATGTATTTTTTTTAATAAGTTTACACTACAGGATCAGGAGTAAGTGTGCCAGACATTTCTTCTGTATTGAGAAACCCCAAATTCAAGAGTCCACTCATCCCTTATACTCTAATACCTAATATCAGCCACAGCACTGATCCTGAGGTGTAAACTGTCTGGTTAATCACAACAACAACAAAAGAGGGGGTCAGTTTTCTCTGATTCAGTTGAAAGCCAATAAGCAAAGCACTCCGTGTGAAAACAAAGAGTGGAAAGAGTTTAAAAAGCTTTAGCCCTGTGTTTTCTCAAAACCAAATGCTTTGTGCAAGCATCATGTTACCCAGGTCGTCGTTGGCAAACGGTTCCAAGTTGGAGGATGTTGACATGGTGCTCTCATTGTCCACAGATTCTGCATCGTCCCTCTTCTTCACTGAGTCCTGTGTTAGCCTCAGGTTTTTTTCCACCATCTCCTGGAAAAGGTGAAGGGTTCCCTATTAGCCACCCACAGCAAAAACAATTCAAGCAAGAGTGTATTCCACATACAGCATATGATGGTGGCTTTTCCTAACAAGAAAAATTAGACATTTCATCCATCATTCTACAACAAAGGGATTATTTAGACAGACAAAAGGCCCAGCTGCCAATTAGCATAACTCCAGAGACTTTGGCCTAGAACAAAGAACACATGTCTGATCCAGCAAAGAGTCGTGCAGAGAAGAGGGTCATTTTTTCTTTAACTGACAGGCCTCTGAAGTCTCACTGTCAAGTTTAATTCAAAGACAATGAAGATGGGGGCAGGGAAAATTAAAATCAGAGGATAAAGAGAGATGAAAGGGGACAAGACAGGGAAGGATGAAAGCAGACAAGGCTTGGAAAGACTAATGAATGATGTATTGAAATGAGAGAAGGAACCTAGTTTAGAGCGATTTAAAAAGGGTACGGAAAGGATGATGGTGAACGTTAAGTGAAGAGTTCAGAAATGGTGATGACATATGAAAATGCTAAAGTGAGAAGAAATAATATCTGTTCTTCGTACTGCATCACTGGTTGCCAGACTCTCGCTGGGTGTGAGCTCAGATTGAGAGCCTGCAGCCCATGACACGGGGCCGAGGTGGGGCAACTGGTCCTCAGCTGCACTTTTTTCTGTCAGGTGCCGGGTCACAATGTCCTGTACACACAGAGAGGGACAATCACAAACATGCTTTCAAACTAGTAAACTGACTGAAAACACAGGTAGAAATGCAACCTGTTTTAGAGAAAGCATTGTCTTTTAACTGGAATTCATTCTGGATTCAAGAAGCTGTGAGTTGTCATTTGCATGTGAACTTACTTGTAGGGAATACAGTGCCCTCTGCCGTAGGTAATCTGTATTGAGCAGCTGCAGCTCGTGAAAGAGCTCAATAAGGAAATGAGGACGGGATTCATTTTGCGAAATCAGAGTAGCCACCTCAGAGTAAATGGTCTCCCTCAGTGCCTCAAACAGTGAGAAGTCGCTGCTTGCATCTACAGAAAAAAGTAACAGCACTGTGTTAAAGGAGAGTCTTGATTAATGCTGTAAGTTTGCCCTCAAAGTCAAAAGCTTTGGTAGGATCAGGTAAGAAAAAAGCATGCTTGAGATGTCTAGGAGACCTAAGCCAAATGTTGCCTGGATTGGCACAGTGAGTTTACCTGGTGCTTCTGTGCATGCAATTCTGTTAGAGAGGAAGGGTGTTCTCCAAGCATAGGCTGTGAGTAAGATATATTAAAGTGACAACAAAGGAAATTAAAAACCAAACGTGTTTATGACAATGTGCAAAAAATACATAAAAATGAACATACGTAAATTACGTGTAACAGATATTTTTAGCGTGCAAACAAAACAAAACATGAGGACGCAAAAGAGGTGAATGGGGAGCAAAACTGTTCCTGAGAGTAGCACCCCTACCAGAAGAGAGGTCATTTCTTTTACTCCCGAGCTTAGTCTTGCTGTCAAGTTTTTCTTGAGTCAGCTTGTCCAGCAGACGTTTGTTCTGATCCTTCTGACGAGACAGCAGCACCCTCTCCTGGGTAAAATCTGCAGTACTGCTTACACTGTCACTTTCATGACCTGAGAAAAACACAAAGACCTTCCTCATTAAGTCTGTTCATTTGTTGAAAAATTACATAAACATGAGAATCAGCCTCATTTTCCCCACCTTCACTGTTCTTGTTCTGCCCTTTGCTCCTCCTGCGGCGGTTTTTAGAATTGGGTGTTTTGCTCCGGGAGGCCAAGTTTGCTTTCGCAGTGGCTTTGTGCCCAGTCTTAAAGGTTTTTGTGATGGTGGTGGGGTCAACAGGGTCGGGTATGCTGCTAAAGCTTTCCTGTGATGCTCTGTCAAAATCCTGATGATGGCTGTGACAACTGGCATAGGTGGGGGAGAATGAGGGGGAGTTTTGGGAATCCATCTTACACTGGTGGTTGTGGACGTTGTTGTTTGTGTAGGAGGTTTTGAGCCAGCCAACAGCTCTGAAGGTGTTAGGAGAAAAAAAAAGAATAAATTAACTAAAATAATGATAAGATTATTTATCAATGTCTCCTCTATGCAAATATGATGAACATACCCCCTCTCTGTAGTGGTGTTGAGAGGAGAATGCTGCACTGGAGGAGGAAAACTCATGTACTCTGTTTTGATTGAGGTGTTTGGGTCCAGTTGCTGCTTCTGATGATCAAGGTTTGCCTGAGCTGTTGCCCCTGGAGGGGAATCACCCATTGGAGCAGGAAAGAGTGGATATACGTTAAAGCCTGCTGAGTACAAAAAGAAAAAAGATGACAATTTAGGGATCAATACCAACAAAACAAAGTTTTTGCCTCTTGTTCTGCAATATCGAGTTGTTTTAACTTGGAGTTATAACATTGAGTTAAAGCACTGTTTAGTAAGTCTCAAAAAATGAAAGCAGGGCCATTTCTTTAAAAGTTCTTTGCATAATTAAATACTCTTATTTTCAAAGTTAAATCCAATTTTTCTAAAAATGCAACAACCTATTGCATTAAGCTCTGGAGCAAACAAACAAGCATATCTCACTGGGAGGGAATGGAGATAAGGCAGCAGTTGACATGTTGTTGTTTGAAGGTTGTAGGTTGGATAGGGAATTAAAGAAACCAGGAGAGGCAGAAGGAGCAGAGTGGGGCTCCTGGGCTGAGCAGTGCTTCTGTGTCTGCCAACCTGCTGCTGAAGAGGACGTCTGCTGCTGCTGCTGCTGCTGTTGCTGACGAAGCAGGTCATTTAAGACCTGCTTTAGTCTGAAAGAAAAGTCAGAGAATGAAGGTGGAAAAGATTAAGTACTTCCCAAAATAGTTGTGTCCCACACATTTTCTAAACAGATTTTTTGTATACCTTTGTACGTTGTTTTGCTGCCAAGTCAGCTGGGTGTAACATTGGTTGAGCTGGTGCATGACCAGGTGGACCTGCGGTGATGACAGATTGTTGGGTAACACACTGTACTGCCCCGTCAGCAAGGTTTGTAGCATGTAAGAGAGTGACTGTGGAAGAAAAAGAAGAAGAGATGATTGCTTGCAATTGCTTTAATTTCTCCAAAAAGACAAAGCTGCAATAAGTGGAGAAAATTAACAAAGCTTTGATTTGTGGCGTCATACTGTGTGCTGTGCCAGCTTGTGTTAACTACTTAGGTCAGTGTCTGTGGGTGTTTCTTTCTTTCTGAATATGCTGAGTGCACTAACCTGCTGGTCCTGCAGGAGTGTCTGGCACATGCTGCTACTGAAGTCAAGCTGTCTCTGCAGCTGGCTGACCTGCTCCTGCCAGTGTAATGAGCCCTCTGCAAAGGAGAGCTCGGACGCCCAGCGCAGGTTCTCTTGTCGACGTGTCGCTCCATGCTGGTTCGCAGATTGGCTCAAACTTATGCACTGCTGCTGCTTTGCATTGGTCTTGTTGTGAAAGGATGCATTTCCACTTGCTTCACCTGAAAAGGCTGGTGGAGGCTTCAGGTTGCTGAAAAATTCAAAAGATCTTGTTATAAATGACAGATTATCACAGTCAGAGCTGTATGCTTCCTTCTACATCCTCTCTGACTGACCTCCCTTGGTTCTTCCGGTTACTGTAGGAGCACTGGTTCCTGCCAGATGCATAGATGTGGATGTCTTCATCAGAGCTGCTCTCAACAGATTCCTCTTGCTCCTCTTCCTCCTCTGCACAAATCTCTGAGCGATACTCAGCCTCATCCTCATCCTCGTCATCATCAAGATGGCAAGGGGTGGAGCCCCAGGTAGCCATTGTCCTGTTGACACACAAACAAAATGGTACAAAATCTGAAAGTATTTTAGGTTTAACTTTAACTCCCATTTTACATCTTGTTCCAAATAATTATGAAGCCAGCTAACCTTTGTACAGGACAATCATTCAGGCATCCAGAGCAGCTTTTTTCCTACCTTTCATCTCTGCTAACAGGCTGTGAAGGTGACACAAAGATTTCTTGATCTTCAATCCTCCTGGGTGAGTCATTAAGACCAGTTCGCCTCTGGTGTTCAGCCATTAGAGACTCTAAGTGCTTTCTACGCTGTCGCAGTTCTTCACGCAACATCTGGTGGTGACGCATCTCTGACCAAAGCCTCTAACATAACAGAAACAAAGAATAGCCATGAGATGTACCATTCTTCAAGTTAAGATCTTTGTTTGGTGCTTCATTTGTGTGTGTTAATGGAGTCTGTTACCTCATTGTCAGGAACAGAAGAAGTGGCAGCTTCTTGAGCAGTGGGTTTGAGCACAGCTGAGTTGGCTTTGGCTCCAGAAGAAATATGGACAGGGGCTGGGGTGGAAACGGCAACTGGTACCTTCCTCAGCAATCCCTGTTGACTCGCTGTGCTTGACATGGACGACTAGAAGAGACACCACAAGCAGTTGTATTGAAAACAGTCTATTAGCTGTACCAAACTAACACCATCACAGTCTACTGAAATGTGAAATACCTGGAGGTCAGGGCAAGCCCACTGCAGGTCCTGGATCTTGCCCTGGATTTCTCTGAGCCTCTGTTGTTCCTCATGGAGCTGCTTCAGCTCCTGCTTCTGCTGACGCAGCTTTTCCTCATACAGCTTCTCCCTGTGTCCAGAGGAGTTTGAGTCAATCAATATCCAGGAAAAACGCAAAGCGAACATTGACATTACTGTCAAAGTAATGTTTTAGAAAAGCAGCACAGTTTGTTAGACAATCAGACAGTCCCCTCTGACTTTGTCTTAAATGTACCTGGCCTTGCTGGTAAGCGTGAGTTCTCTGGGATTCTGTTTGGAACTGGCACCCAGTGACCCCGCCACAGCAGCTCTGGTATTATTGGGCTGCTGGTGCAAAACTTCATCCTCATTAGTTGTTGTGACATCTGTGTCATCACTCTGAATAAGGACAAAAATGCACCATTTACATAGTGTTCACTTACAGAATGGGTTTGAGTCCCTGTATGACAATTTATGTTGTTCAAAAACCCACTGTTAATACTGTTGGAGACAGAAAATTGATCATTTGCCAACCGTCAGAGACCCATTAGTGTCTAGGCGTATTCTTATTCATGAAACCTGATGGATGCCAGGCTTCACAAAAGGAACATTTCTTCCTGACATAGTTTTGTAATGTACAAATATGTGCTCTACCATGCTGTCATTTTATCTGCCATTCATGCAAAGTATGAATGAGCTCAGAATATCGATTCATACATTCTCTCTTCTCCCTCACCTGAACCATAGCCACCAGCTCCTGTAGCTGCCGCAATTTCTGCTTCGCTGTCTGACGATGAGCCTTCTGGGAGTATCCACCATCGTTCCCCAGACTGCTTCTTCTGCTGGAGCCTGATGCCTCGCTGTCTGGTGCCCTAACCTGTGCACGTCCACCATTATCAAGGCAGTCTTCATCCTCATCTTCATCCTTCACCTGATTATAGGGGGTATCCCTATTGTACTGGCACTCTAAATGAAAGAAAAGTTTACATTTGTATCCATTAAAATAAGCTGAACAAAAGACAAGTTATATTTATTCTATTAAGTCCAGTTAAACATAGTAAAAGTGTTAAAGAATATTAATCGTGAACATTAAAAAGAAGACCCCTTACAATCTTAATATTCTTGTCTAACGTAGAACACGTTCAGCTCATTAAGGAGTTACAGAACTGAGCAGTTGTACAATAAAGCCACATTCAAAACAAGTTAATTTATTCCAAACCAAATGGTGGAAATGCTCAGGCTTGGAAGCAAATTGATACGTAGCTTTTAAATAATTACCATTTTTGATAGTGTTGGGATTAAAAGCATTTTAATTAAAATAATGGTAATGAGTTAAATAAGTTAAGTATGGTGGAGAACATCTCTGCAGTTTTGATAATCTAATTCAGTAATTACACTGAGCTGACACAGGTAGCTTTTATAAAATTTATGGATTTTCTACATGAGCCAAAAGTACAGAATTATTGTCATATATGTAACATCTCAGCTACTGAATCATTGGGACAGCAATCCAGGAAATTGATGGATTAATACACTATGAGCACCCTCTAAGTGGATAAGCATCAGCTGTAAAACCAGTCTGTGTCTGCATACGTGTACCTATGGCTGAAGGAATGTTGAGACTGCGGAGGTTGGCTGCTGACCGGTTGTTGATCTCACACTCTGTGTTCAGTCTGCCATCTCTGTTGTTAGTAGCACTGGTCCTTGCACTTCGTCCGTTCGTCAGGCTGTTCAGGTCTGTCCAGTTCCCACTGCGCTGTGGGTTTCTGCAAGGATAAAGTGTGGTGACTGTTATGGGAACATCACAGCATGAGTGAGTGGTTGAATTACATACACCATGATTGATTGCTATGGATTGTTGTTCTGCAACTTGAGCTGAAAAAATAACTCCTCCTACTTGCCATCTCACTTTTCCTTCATTGTCATTTTAATATAAACTCAGTCAATCAAGAAAAAGGAATAGTTTCTAAATATTTGGGATACAAAACCTCTAAATGTTGTCAGTCTTGCTTAAAAGCTTAAAATAGATTGGCAGAGAAGTTGCTAATCATTTTAAATTGATCTATGTATATGTTTCAGACATCCATACCTGATATTAGTTACAGGCTGGCGGTTTTCCTGCTCTGAGTCAAACATGGCTTCAAAAATAGAGCCGTCTTCTGTCTCATCTTCCTCGTCCTCCTCATCATCTTCCTCCTCTTTTACATTCTCATTGACCGCATCCACCATCATATCAGACGTCTGCTCGTAGTACTGAACCAGCTCCCTCAGCTCATTCAGGCGCTTGTGGACCTCCTTTAGCTTCCTGTAATAAGAGGTAAAATGCAAAAGCATTATTTTTGAAGTTTATAAGTAATCCATCTTCACAATCATCACCTATACTTGACTTCAGGGTACAAAGCACCTGCAAAAGTAACACTCTTATGGTAAAGAGCTCTTCAACAGGAAGGTTTTGTGGCACCAAGAAGACATTACACCATCGGCTCTCTGAACAACACCCTGCTCTGATATCCGATCTGCCTATTCCACCTCCCTAAGCCTTGTGTGTTTTTGTTAGTACCTGAGCTTGTCGGTGGAATTGGAGCTGTCCTGGCGTTGTGGGATGGTCGGATGAAAGGCTGTGGAAGCTGATGCCCCATTAGAGCAGAGAGCAGATGGACAATCTGATGATCCTTCCACACTCAAACTGCACTGTGCCGACAAACCACGACCTAAGAGGAAATCCCAAGTTAACCAAAGCAAAACTACACTAGATGTCTGCAAGAAAAATCTTTATATGTACTCTTACATGAGTTATTGTTCAGAGTCTGGTCTCTGAGGGAGTGCAGCTCCTGCAGGATCTTGTCCATGGTTTGTTTTTTGTCTTGAAGTTCTTGGAGCTTTGTGAGTTTGGCACTAGCAGCTGTTGCCCCTGTGTCCAGGCCAGAGTGGGGACCAGAGGCAGAGTGGAGAAGAGGCCTATGTTGGGGTGGACCAAGAGCCTGAGGAGTCCTGGACCAGCAAACTTCTCTGGAGAGGGAAAGGCTCTGTGCCTGACGGCGGTTGTCTGGCACTGCTTTCGTCTGGAAGAATGAGATCATGAATAAGTTGAACCTTCAAGACACATCTGGGATTAACATACCAGTGTTACAGAGTGCTGTCTCTTTAAAACATGCAAAATAGAAATATAGACATCTACATATTGACAAAACTGCAGTTCACTAGTTCACCCACATTTTGATGTAGATTCATTATTTTCCACACTGCTGTGTAGAATCTATTGTACCTGGGAATCACGAAGCTGGTTATGAAACCGCTGTATCAACTCATTCAGCTCTTCATTCAATTCAGATGTGATGCTCAGGCCAGAAACACTGCCGGTGGTTTCTGTTACAACTGTTGAATAACAAGAACGGCAAATGGCAGAGGGGTTAAATAAAGTGACTGACACATTGATACACCATCCACGTACTGAGTTTGTGCTTCCTAGCTTTTATCAAAAACTTAATGAAAGATTTCAAGAAAAATAAATGTTCTGAAAATCAGTTTTTCTGTTTGGATAAAAGGCAATACGACTCCTGGAGTGTATGATGCCACTTAATTTGAATCAAAACCTCAATGGATGAGGTTCATTATGACCTATTTGTACTGCAAAAAGACCCGCTAATCTAGGGTGTGGAAACATTTCTGGAATACCTCAGGGCATTGACTTCATAGCATTGTACACTCACCAGTGTCTTCAATCACAGCCAGTGCCTGTTCTGCACTGTCCTGCATGGCCATCAATGCTTCTTGTCTTCCCTGCAGAGCCCTGAGCTGCTCCTGCTGCTCCAACATCTTCTTTAGCAGCTCGTGCTGCTTACGCAGATTCTCCAACTCTTCCTTCTGGTCAGCTATCACTGTTTCTGGCCTCCCACCCTGCAAAATGTACACACACAGTATTTTAAACACTAAACAGCAAGAGTGGTGAAAGCTACTCAGCAGAATAGGTAATAAACTTCAAGAATAAGCTTGTTGGGCACTCACACGGCAAGTCTGATTAAACCATGTCAACAAAAGCTGAGGGTACAAATTGCTTTGATTACACATGTCTGAATGAAAATACCAGATACAAATATATGTATAAAAACTATCTTTGGTTTTGACTGAGAATGCTGGCAGAGTTGAAAGAGGCACATCTTTGGAAAAAGAGCACAAACCGTTGCATTTGAGGCATCAGAAGATTGAACCTCAACGTTAAGAGAAATGCTCTCTGCCAGTGAACCTGAACCCACTGCAGAGTCTAGGGTCCCCACATCATCCTCCTCATTCTCTAGTGTCTATGAAGGTAGAGGAAAGAATGGCCAGTGAAAAAACAGCTGAATAAGAAACAAAACAGTACACAGTTTTTGGCTGAGTAATCATGATGCTAAAATATACACCCAGAGGTCCCTATGTGGGAATGCATATAAGGAGAAGCATTTAAATGTGTGGAAACTTTTGGAGCTGAAACTCAGCACTGTACCTAAAAATCTGTGAGGTGTTAAACAACAATAGCTATGATACATTTCATCTTGATCGCCCAGTCACTGCAATATTGTACTAGTGCTCAAAAATAGATTTCTTTCAGCCACGGATGTTAGTGTCTTACAAATTACCAGTTTGCTAGCATCGCACTACACAAGACTTGTATGTTTTGATGCGTTCTGCCATATAGACAAACAGCTTCCACCCGCAAATTAAATGACTTGCTTACATCGTAATCTACTGTCTGACAGCGTGACATAGGAAATACAACAACACAGAACTACAAGAAATACAGACAATACAAATGAAAGACTAACCAGCATTTTCTGCAGAAACCGTAAATAGGACTTTTCCTGCTCTCTGAGGTGGTCGATGAGATGGGAGAGTCGCTCCACATTTGCCGGCACATCGTTCTTTTCCACCAGGTCATCGCGCATGGAGCTGGCCTTACTGATGTACTCCCGAATCTGTACCAGTTTGCTCACCACCTGAGACCAAACAAAGTGAGGAGGGTGCTGGTGTCAGTAAATGAAAAGAATAAAGAGAGACGAGAGGAAAGGTGAGCAAGCATCTGTTCAGGCAGCACAGCCTTGATGAAATAAGGGCAGAAAAGGGGGTTGGGCAAAACTCACTGGGCTCCAAGGGTGGCATATTTATAAATTGCCCTGAATACAGCCCAGTTTCAGCTGCACTGATGCTCCCTTACTTCAACCTAGTTTTAGGTTTACAGAGCCGACTGG
Source organism: Thalassoma bifasciatum (assembly GCA_008086565.1). NCBI lineage: Eukaryota > Metazoa > Chordata > Actinopteri > Labriformes > Labridae > Thalassoma > Thalassoma bifasciatum. The sequence continues at coordinate 907,147 of RPOG01000105.1, forward strand.
AGAGCAGCAATACATTGACAGGCTGGTATGCATAGCAAAATGATCTCAATTAAGTGTGTCTAATAATGATGAAAAACATAACATAATCTTCACATTTTCTAGTAATGACCCACCAAAGTTGAAACTCGGAGCAATGGGTCTTGATGATTATAAGATGTTTTTACTTTGAAGTGTGTCAATAAGATTCAATCTTCTCCCTTTGAAAGATTTCACTCATTCAGTAAAGTATCACAGCATTTAATTAGATCTTCCTATTTATGAGAGTAGGCTCTTATCGTTCCACTTATGCCTGAGGCTACAAATGGGATTCTGGTAAAAATCTAAGTTGAGCACAAGCTGACCAAAACCATAGAGACAACGAAACAAAATGTTACCTGGCTACTGTCTATTCTGGGCTCTCCTCTCCCATATTCTCTATGTGCTAACAGCCCTCTCTCAGTGCCAACACGACTGGGCCTTGGAGTATCCTTGGTAGGGACCAAAGGGGTTAATGTGTCCCTGAGTCCTGGGCTCTGCTTCTTGGTTTCCTTGGTGATGGCCGGTGTGGCTGGAGCAGAAGAGGAGGGTGGGAGCTGCTCCTTGCTTTTGTTAGTGTTAACATGTAGAGGTAAGAAGTTGTAGGGCTTCCTGTTCTCTCCAGCTAACTGGCGCTGGTTGTTGGCAGCGGTGACACGACCCTGGGAGTCACTGCCAATGCTCCTCTACAGAGGTAAAAAAAAAATACATGTCAGACAAAACAAGATTCAAGACCCAGGGCAATTTTTCCAGATGTGTGATGAAAATATGCAATAACTTTCGAAGTGCCTATTTTTCCTAAGTGCACAACTTTGAGACTGTGGATTGTAGAGAGATTGGTATATTATCTCAGAATAAGACTGACAACGTATTCATGTGTCGGTGTGATAATTATCAGACTTTCATCCCATGTCCCTTAGATTCTTCAAAGGGCACAAACTGACAGAACAAGAGGCGACAGGATTAACACATACCAGCTTATGTTTTGTGTACACTTTGAACGTCCGGCTGGACTAAAGCACACAACCTGCGTAATGACCTGTTCCTAACATGTTGCTTCAAAGGAAAATACACATATAATCTGTTGAGTGTGGCTCACATCAATCTGATAAAACTGTTTAACTAAAATAAGTCCCTTGTGTGGATATCAGCTTTCCCAGGTCTATAGAATAGATGCAGTGCAACAAATCTTAAATGCACCCACATATTTTGAAATGTGTGCTTAATAATCTCACCTCATCCAAGTCAGTAAAATTGATTCTCTGACGCAGCTTGTCCAGCTCAGCCTGGTCCGGGACAGACATCTGAGTGGTGTATTTGATGTGTGGAAAGGAATGAGGGGTGCGTGCTCTCCTACGGCCAGCCCCAGGGGTGGACTCTGGTGAAATATCATTCGTCAGGCGGCTCTCCACCACCGCAGCTGAAAGCTTCTTCTTGTTCTTATCTGAAGACCTGTTTGCTTTCTTTTGCTGAACACCCCAGTCCTTATAAACAGTGAAAACATTGACATTTGCTCTGTGAGTCACAAGACGTGTTATTCTTAGGGGAACATATGCAATATTCTGATACTAGGTATAGCACAATGCTAATATTGCAATTGCAGAGTGAGATACTTTTTTAGAACTGGCCCGTACCATGTTGTTTAGCCTGTCATCAAGACTTCCATTGGTAACAGTCCAGTTATGCAGATCCTCTGCACTGTCATCAAAAGGAGTGCCTCCAGTTGCCATGTCACCCACTTAGATCCTGTTAGAATACACAACAAAAAGCACAGTGGTCACTACACATTGGGACACGGACAAAGAAATGTACTAAAACAAAATAGGTTAAGTGTACATGTGAAAGTGAATGAAACTGCTTGATGGAATTGACGCCCAAAAACACAGTGGTCACGAAGAACTGCAAACCAGCAGTGAACAGAGTAACTATTATGCACATTACAGAGGGGCATAGAAAAATAAACATTATCGTTGACATACATTAATGTCACATTAAGTTTAGCCTGCCTCTTGAACAACAGCACCATTAGTTTGTTACTAAAGCAACTTAAAGTGGCTGTGGAACAAACGGCTATGTAAATAAAACCCAGTGTTTATTAGGCTTCAACGGTTTGCTATGGAATGAAAAGAACAAATGCGTCACTTCTTACTCACAGATAACGTTAACTCCCCGATCACGACAAGCTTTAAACCGTATATGCCCTAACTTTGGGTGGACCTGCCGCTTAATGTGACCTGTCTTGGTCGTTATCACTCGCTGCCGTTGAGGTTTTGTGTCCGTGGCCCGCTCGGACTCCCGGGTAAAAACAATGAGACATTCCCTCCACCACGCAGCCAGTTAGCCCTAGCTTTCTTCTACAGCTCGGGGCAGGGACACCCGTCGGTGTTAGCTAAACAACCTGGCAATGCAGGAATTACTTCTAGAGTTCTCAAAGGTGTGAAAGCAAATGTAAAGTGTTTGAATGTTCTCAGTAAACTTTACTGGCCTAACGTTTGTGACCTAGTTCCGTCCCACAATCGCCATGGCAACACGCAAGAACCTCGACGGACACCAGCTAACCCTTTCGTTTACATTATGTTGAGTTTCCAACCACCGAGCAACTCATCTCTGTTAAAGTCGACGTGAAAGATCACCTGAAGACTCGCGAAAATTATAAAGCTTGTTGGGGTAGCTCGCTAATGCCATCTACCTCGATGACAGCTGCACAAAGTGGAGCTAACTTCGAATATCTTGACGAAAGTTAAAGCAAACGAGCATCGCGGCTCGAGATCGCGGTAGCAAAGCGACACTTCGAGCTGCAAATAAGTGTTGTCAAATTGACACTGTTTTCTAAAACCAATATCAGCAAACCAAACATGCAGCACATAGATACACTGTCTGATAGCAGTGTTATTTTGAACTGCACTTGCTAAGTTAGCTTATAGCCAAAGACAATGTGCGTTTGTGCTGGTTACCTTTCAGAATAGAGATGTTGTTGCCTGTTTTCTTCATATACGTTGGCTATTATTTTACATAAAAATAATCCTGGCATCCGATAAAATCCATTCGATAAATAGTAACGTCTTGTCGTTCCCACAGCGCAGCAACTATTGAATTCAGGATAGTGATCCTGGCCTGTTTTAAACTCCCCCGTGCAGCAGGTGGCAGTGTACAACACTTCATCATCTCTCAGAGAACAGGAAGTGCATGTGGAGGAAACAGAAATATTGTCGTGCGATGTTCGTTTGACGAGTAGTGCAATTGTGGACCTTAACCTGATGATTATAAGGTTTGACTGGATTAAATCGCCATTTTTTCCCCAACAAAACTTGCTTTCTGGTGATAACCAACGATATTTCGAGGGGTAATCTGGTCCTAAACCGAGTGAGTGGACTCTTTGGTTAGCCACCGAGTTGTCAAAGCTAGTGTGAGCTAGTTAGCGAAGCAAAGCTCATATTTTTTTCAGTTGAGGCTCATCACAGTGCAGTGAATATCAGACTTTTTATACGACATTTGTATAAGAAACAACTGCTGTAATCGTCTGCTGTAACGATGGGATCTTCTAAGAAACATAAGGAGAAGAGCCGCGACAAGGACACCGAAGAGCGCCGCCGTGAGCACAAGAAACACCGCCACAAGGACCGGGAGAGAGATGGTTCAGACCGGGATGGCACCCGGGATAAAGAGAAACGAAAACGCTCCAGATCCAGGGAGAGAAGCGGACGAGAGGGCCGCAGCAAAGGTGAGCGGAGCAGCGGGGAGCCACGAGTAAAGAAAGAGAAAATCGACTTGGGATATGAAGAAAGTAACACAGAAGTGGCAGCTCAGTCTGCGAGCGGAGATGCATCTCTCAGCATTGACGAGACAAACAAACTCAGAGCCAAACTTGGTCTGAAGCCGCTCGAGATGAGCGACAACAAAAAGGAGCTGGGGACCAAAGAGGAACCACTGGTGGCTGAGACCATAAACCCTGTTCTCATCGCACACCAGAAAGAGATGAGGGAGAAGCTTGCAGCAATGAAAGAAAAACGCATCCTGAACCAAAAACTGGGAAAAGTCAAAACCTTGGCTGAAGAAGACTGGCTGGATGATACAGCTGCATGGGTTGAGAGGAGCAGAAAAATGGCAAAGGAAAAAGAAATGGCAGAGAAAAGGGCCAAGCTCCTGGAGGAGATGGATGAGGAGTTTGGTGTCAGCAGTCTGGTGGAAGAAGAGTTTGCACAGAGCAGAGGGGAGGCCTACACATCACGAGATCTAAAGGGACTCAAAGTGCAGCACAAAGTGGAATCCTTCAGTGAGGGCCAGACTGTCATTCTGACTCTGGAAGACAAAGGTGTACTTGAAGAGGAGGAAGACGTACTTGTTAATGTTGGAATGGTGGACAAAGAAAAGGCAGAGAAGAACGTGGAGTTAAAAAAGAAAAAGCCAGATTACAAGCCATACGAAGAAGAGGAGAGCGTGGATGACATGGTGACATTTAAGTCTCATTCCGTGCTTTCAAAGTATGATGAAGAAATTGATGGTGAGAAGAAAAAGAGCTTCCGATTGAATGTAGGTGGCTTTGCTGATGGGGAGCGAGAGCGGGAGCTTCAGGCCATGAGAGAGGCTTTGAGGAATCAGGCTCAGTCCTTGGAAATGCCAGCTCTGACCATTGCCTCTGAGTATTACACACCTCAAGAAATGGTGGGCTTCAAAAAGACAAAGCGCCGTGTGAAGAAAATCCGGAAGAAGCAGTCAGTTGCTGATGAGCTCCGCCTTGATGACACCCGCAGCTCTGATTTTGGATCTAGGACTCGGGGTCGAGGTCGCAAACGGGACGATGAAGATGGTGACGAAGTAAAGGAGAGGGAGGGGGAGGAGCTGGACGGAGTGACACAAAATATCCCCCTACTGTCTGATGACATCAGGACAGCTGAGATGGACATAAGTGATGAGGATGAGGGTGAATTTACCTCAGTAGAGCCAGCTGTACTTGAGGAAGATGAGGCAGAGCAGGAGCTTCAGAAACAACTGGAGAAGCAGAGAAAGCTTAAGCAGAAGCAGCTTCTGAAAGATTCTGGGGAGAAGGTGGCAGAGCAGATTAAAGCGCTCGCTAAAGGCAACAATGAAAATGATCCTGAGAAGAAAAACAACATTGTCTTTAATGCCACCTCAGAGTTTTGCAGAGCTCTGGGTGATATTCCAACTTATGGTCTGTCAGGCAACAGAGAGGACCAAGAAGACATGATGGACTTTGAACAGGAAGAGGAGAAGGATGACGCTGGGGGTTCAGACTCTGAACTGGATGAGAATGTTGGCTGGAGCACAGTTAACTTGGATGAAGAGCAGAAACAACCAGATTTCTCCACAGCCTCTGCCACCATTCTTGATGAAGAGCCCATCGTCAACTCTGGCCTCGCTGCTGCTTTGCTTCTGTGCAAAAACAAAGGTCTGTTGGACACTCAAATGCAGAAGGTCGCTCGTGTCAGAGCACCTAAGGGTGCTTTACCTAATGACAACTACTGTATTGAGGACAAGATGGGCTTTGATGACAAGTACAGCCGCAGGGAAGAATACAGAGGCTTCACTCAAGACTTCAAGGAGAAGGATGGGTACAAGCCAGATGTCAAGATCGAGTACGTGGATGAGTCTGGGAGGAAACTCACTCCTAAAGAAGCTTTCAGACAGCTTTCACATCGATTCCATGGAAAAGGATCTGGAAAGATGAAGACAGAGAGGCGAATGAAAAAGCTGGAAGAAGAGGCACTGCTGAAGAAGATGAGCAGCAGTGATACTCCTTTGGGAACTGTGGCTTTGCTCCAAGAAAAGCAGAAATCTCAGAAAACACCATATATTGTGCTCAGTGGGGGTGGGAAAAGTATGAATGCAAACACCATCACCAAATAATTTTGGGGTCTAGAGAATCATTTAAATCTAACACAAACAGAAACATGCACAGGAACATTCACCCCATCACACACACACACACACACACAAAGTACACGAGTTGTTTTAAGTACTCCTTTAATTTTGTGTCTGATTAGAACAAGCTTCATTATTGTAGTTAAGAATTGTCCAATAAAATGACTGCCAAGGAGAGGTGTGCTTTTATTTTTGTTGTTTTGCTGAAATGAAATGTGAATGGTAAATTATGTGGTTACTGTTGTGAAGAGGACTTAACATGATAAATGTCATGTGAAAAGTAATGTGTAAGGTTAACTTCAAATTGCATTGTCAATCCATAATGAGTGCATTTTTGGTAGCGATGGAATTGTCTATTACAAAATAAAAAACTAATGAAAGTGATATGGATGAGTAAGGGAATTGAAAGTCAATTTTATTTCAGTGGCCAATGAAAATGCCTAAATGATTTATAGAATTCTTTGAGAAGTTATTTTTTTTTAAAACAAACAGGAGAGCTGACCAAAATTTCTTCTCTGACAAGTTACGTCAATTTTTGAGCTTCAGATACTGATATCTGAAATTTATTTAACATTTTTACAGTGTGTGAATGAGAGGAAAATATTAATCCAAGATTCTGACAACACATTCCACAATTGTTGAAATAGGACACTTCTGCGTTGTACTACAAAAACTGAAATCTAAGTTATTGTCTTATGTTCTACAGTTAGTGTCTTTTTAGTCATGGTATGAGCCTTATTTACTACTACTCCTACTAATTTAATAGATCTGTACAGAAAAGTGTAGGAAGTTTCTCTTATCAAAACATCATTCTTATTTCAAGAACTCCTGACAAGAAAAGTGTTCTTACCCCAGTGGTAGATATTTTTTTTTTTGCTTTTTAAAAGCAATTAAGACATTTCTCTCCTTTAAAATCTTGAAGTAAGACATATTTCTGGACTTGTCAGTTGAATGTGGCACATCTTAAGACTGAAAAGACTATTCTGAATAAAAATGAGAGATAAAAAGTTGCTTAGATTTCAGTTTTTGCTGTTTGGGTGCAATCTGATATCCCTTGCCCAAGTGACCCAGTGGGGGCTTGTGACAAAATGCATAACAGGTGAGTGATTACTTAAATGGTGTCAATTCCATCATTGGAAAAATCTTTAAATAGATTGTAATTATAGACCACATAAATAATAAAGAACTAAAGTATCTGTTGGTACCTCCAAAAAATAAAACTGGGTGATTTTTTTCTTTAACAATCAAATTACAGTAGAGGATTAGGGTCACTGGGAATAAAATTTTATGGTCCGATTTTTTAAGGTTTTTAAAGTTACTATTTATCACGCACCATAAACCGAACTGACACTGACTGGAGAAAAAAACACTACAAAACAATTTAAGTAATCTGGGGGGGCATAATTCTTTCTTTTTTCTCAGAATTCTGACTTCAATCTCAGAATTCTGACTTTTCAAGAAATAAGCCATATTAATAGATTATTATTATTTCTCATCGGCCCTAACCCGCTACTGTACAAAACTGGCCCTTTATAAATACATATTTCTTCAAAAATAAAAGTAGGACATATCACATCAAAACAATGTGTTGTGTTTTATTTTATTTTCTGGGGCAAGTACTTTTTTAATTGGGGGAAAATTACCCTTTTATAACTTAACGTCATCAAAACCTCGCGTTTGCGGCACTACATCTTTATGAGAGTCCAGGGATCACACGGAGGCATTTCCTGTTGCACAACCTGTAGCGGAGGAGTCCATAGACATTATATAGAGATAGACGCCTCATTGACTGGCGCTGTCTATTGGAGCGGACGTATCAGCGTGGCCGCCATCTTGGGTGGGTCTCCCGTTCGCTTCCAGTCCATTTATTTCTACGCAAGGAAGGTGTGTGCCCGACTAAAAAATGTCATAACTCCCTGAAATTTCATCCAATTTTCAAACGGTTTGGTTTGTTACAAACGGCAGAGATGTGGTTATGATACGGTACGCTGTTACACATTAAAAGTACATGCTGAAATACTTCGTACTGTGCTCCATAACAAAAACGTACATAGTGTGACATATAAATAAATGTATGAATACATTTACTTTCCATTTTACTTAAGAAAATAAGTATGATTATTCATTTGGATTTTTTTCTCTCTGTCATACTCACGTGCAAACAAAATCACACACACACACACACACACACACACACACACACACACACACACACAATCATGAACCTCACAATCATAAGTATTCATGAATTTTATGTACATATTAGTAAAAATTGTTTTATTTACCTTATGTACACAACAACAACTACAACATTTATTTGATGACCCTTATGTACACAACCATAACAAGTATTTCCTGAAACATATATCAGAATCAGGATCGCCTCTATGTATCTTCAAGAAGGATTCAATGATTTTATCTTCGGTTTTAACTGTGCTCCTTTTGCACAAAACAAGTGGGAATAAACATTAAATACCAAATTATTATTATTATTATTATTTTTAAAAACAGCTTTTCAGTAACTACAAATTAGAAAAAAATATATACAATCAATATACACACCTATCCGTGACAAAAACAAGTATTTTGTTACACTTTCATGACACAACTGTTCATAGTCTTTGGGTTGATTAAAAAAAGGCCTAAAAAGTATGTTTTAAAATTCAAAACCAGAGATGATTAGAGAGAGATGCCAGTTCCCACATTAGCATTTCGTTGCAAGCTAAATACAATGACATAATATTATAAATCGTCAAAAGACCAAAATTATTGTTCAGTCTTACTTGTGAAAATAATCCCACGCTATCTGCGATCAACATTTTGCCAGTTACTACAATCGTAAGCAGCACAAAAGACGGGGATCGTTTTTAATTCGCGTTGTCACCGGTTGATTCTCGTGTTAAGTTGAAGCGAGGAGACCCACCCAATATGGCGGCGAGCTGGAACGCGCTCCAGCACGTAATGAGGCGTCTATCTCTATATATGTCTATGGAGGAGTCGCTCTTTAATTCATCCATGAAAGTCTCAGCCAAGCTAACACCAGCGAGCGAACTCTGCCTCATCCCACACGGTATGCGCACTATTCGCGTTTAAAGCTGTTCACTGCAGAGGTAAGCTCAACCAACACACGAGAATGTCCTCATGTAGGGAAAAATGTCAGAAAAAAGAAACTGTGAGATAGTTACGGAGTTGCGGATGACTGTTAGCTCAGTCTACGACGTGTCAGCTGGTCTGCCAGCTTCCTGTTGTTGAGCTAGCTATAAGCTTAGTGACTGACACTTTTAAGTAGCTTTTATGTTTGGAGTTGGCCCTCCTTGTCCCTGGAAGCTCCTCATAGTGCACAGGCAGAGTATGTGTGTCATTCTGGCACATAATGGGGGTTTGAACGGCCGATGTGCAGTTAATTGATGTATTACCACAGTTACCTGTTCAGTGACATTTAATGACATCGTTACATTCTGTTGCTCGGCGACTAATATAATGTTAAGGTCCATGTTTCCTCTACAACGTTAAAAACCTAACAACTTTTTTGTGTGATATATATAAGCTATGCGTAGAGCCTATGACCAACCCTCGGTTCTCGTTTAGAGGTTTCAAATTTTTTATCGACACCAGCTAACATGTTTGGCTGTGTCATTATCATAAAAACACAGAAAAAAAAAGTCACCATCTGACACACATTCACGCAAGTACAGTCTATGTTGGGACTTTTCATAAATAATAGTATTGTGCTGTTGTTGGCATTTCAGAGTCACTTAGTGAATTGTAGCCCGAGATATTGACGTTGAGACACCTCAACCCACACGGATGCCTTGGTAATTGCCGACGTAATAGTCCATTAATGACCAATATGACAAACAGAAGACGTAGCTTAGCTATAGTATGGGCTACACGGTCAGAAACTGAGCACTGTAAAATGTGAAGTCCAAGAAAGCGTTGATGTCTTAATTTTATTTGGAAAAAAAATAAAATAAATAACAATAATTATTATTATTAGTAATCATAATAATAATAATAATAATAATAGCAGAATGTCTACTGAGACTTAATAAGACCAACATTTACCTGACAAAAATGAATAAATGGAAATTCTCCTTCAGGGATTCATGTCACTGGTCTAGAAAAATGTCTTAATTCAGGTTATTAAAGACAAAAAGAATGCCTGAATTTCCTGAAACAAGTAAAAACAAGATCTGCCAACAAGATATGAAAAATTTGCTTTTCAAGTTTCTTGAAATTAGATTAATGTCTTTAAAGAAGAAACTTTTTTCTTATTTCAAGCAATTCAGACATGATTTTTCTGTAAATGTCTTGTATTAAGAGTTTTTACTGGACTTGTCAGGTGAATTTGGCTTATTCCAAGTCTAAGAAACTTTTTTAAAATAAAAAATAAGACATAACCACTTGCGTAGATTTTGATATTTTTAAGTGCGTGCTCATTCCTGGTCATAAATACTTCCCCATGTTCTGTAGTCTGTACACCTATATGACATTATCTTAACTCCACCAAGTGGTCATTAAAAAAAAGAAAACGGACAAAAACAGCATGCACATGCTGCAAAAAATCTTTTGTTTAAATGATATAGTAATCCATCGATACCCTGGTATGTGAACATCAGCATTTCTAGGCTGAAAGTGTCAAACATCAGACAAGTGTGTAAAAATGTAAATAGAAGGCACTGAATGTTTAATATTTGAGCATAAAAATATCAACAAGAAAATTGACTATTTTTGATTTTATTCAGGCTTTTTCCTCACCCAGTGGCACCATAGGCTGACATGATGACGGAGCCAAAGCCCCCAACTCCCACCCCTGGTGACAACTACAAGGGTTGGCTTTTCAAGTGGACTAACTACATTAAAGGTTACCAGAGACGCTGGTTTGTCCTAAGCAATGGGCTGTTGTCTTATTACAGGTAAAGTTTTATAAATGTAACTCTACTTGTCTTATGTATGCAGTGTTTTCTGTTGGTCTTTGGAGAGTTAGGGTTGTACTGATAAATTCCTTTAACTTAATTAATCAGTTATGTGAATAATTTGTTGCAATTAAAAGAATAGGCATGCAAGTTGGGCTAAACATTCTTTTAGTATAAAATAATTGTTCGATCTTTCAGTGAAATTAGTTTTGAGAAATTGTGGTATAACATTGTAAGCAGTAAGCAGTATGTGACCTCTTAAGATGACTTTTTTCATCAAACACCAATCGAAGCCCAAAAGAAATCTGTTCAAAAGCAGAGCACCAACTCTCTAAATAAAACAATTTGCTATAAATGTTTGACACCTATATCAGAAATTAAAACACTATCATGCATTCATAGATTAGAAAGCAGGCAATTTATGTTTTTGAATCCATTCATCAGTCAATCAAAGTCAATCACAACTGTATAACTGACCTTATTCTGTCGTCTTCCAGGTCTCAGGCAGAGATGGGTCACACATGTCGAGGCACTATCAATTTGGCAACGGCCAATATTGCTGTAGAGGACTCGTGCAATTTTGTCATTTCAAATGGAGGAGCCCAAACCTATCACTTAAAGGCCAACTCAGAGATTGAGCGCCAGCGATGGATCACTGCATTGGAGCTCGCAAAGGCAAAGGCTGTCCATATGCAGGCTGAATCAGGTGTGAGAGCAAATGCAAATATACAAGAAAAATTATAGAAATGCAAAAAAAAAAAGAGATAATATTTATATTGTAGCAGAATATGCATCTTTTTTCCTCCACATGTGGAGCGTTTTCTTACAAACAACTTGTTTTTGTCGTATTATCAGATGATTCAGGTGATGATTGTCCAGCAGTCCCCCCAACCTCAGGACAGGGTGGTGGCCGTAACTCAGAAGTCCAGTCAACACTCCGCACACTCAACAGCAAAGTGGAGGACCTCTCAACCTGTAATGATCTCATTGTAAAGCATGGGTCTGCCCTCCAAAGGTATCAAATATCAACTACTGTCTTTCATTGATTCAGAAATCCCCCAAAACAAGGATTCTTTGGTCTTTTTTATTCACTGGCTCTTGTCTCTCTGTTTGTTAATCAATTATTGTGTCTTGTGTGCACAGATCTTTGTCAGAACTGGAGACGATTCGTGTTGGAGGGGACTTTGGGGAAAAGATAAGACAAGTGACGGAAAGAGCCACACTGTTCAGAATCACATCCAATGCCATGATTAATGTAAGACACCCAAGGGTAAATTTGCTAAAGAAGGCACCCATTTTTGGCAGATCCCTTACTGAGTAACCATTCGTTGCTTTTGCCCTCCTCCTTCTCAAGGCATGTCGAGATTTCCTCTCCCTGGCCCAGAGCCACAGCAAGCGCTGGCAGAAGGCCTTACAGGTTGAACGAGACCAGAGGATACGGTTAGAGGAGACTCTTGAGCAGCTGGCCAAACAGCACAACCACTTGGAGAGAGCGTTTAGAGGAGCCACTGTTCTTCCCTCATCTTTCAGTAATTCTAATTTGGGCAGCAAAGGTGAGGCTGTCATACCAACCTGAACTTCTGTTTTTGAACTTTAATGTTTTTGACTGCTAGCTGCTTAATTATGCTTCATAGATCTGACAAAACATCTGTCTGCACTCCAGGTGGTTCAGGAAAGGGTGACGCCAGTGATGAGGATGATGATAATGAATTCTTTGATGCTATGGAAGATCCAGCAGAGTTTATCACTGTCCCTGCTGACCCCAAGTACCACAGGTTATCACTTTTCTGAATTTTCAGATGCCAGCGATTCCATTTTTCAATTAAAACCATATCTTTTCTTCTTGGTGTTACCATTTCTGGTTTATTGTGTTTTCTTTGATACTATGTTTTTTTTTGTCTGACTGTCTTGCAGGAGATCTGGCAGCAATGTTAGTGGGTTCAGCAGCGAAACTGGAATAGACGATCAGTCAGTAAATGTGTGTAAACCTCATTTTTTGTTGCAAGTTTGATACGTTTCGACTTGCCTTCTCTCCATCATGCAAAGGATGCCTGACCCTTGAGGCTTTTTTCTTTCTCTTCCAGTTTGATGAGCTATCTTTGGCATCCAATTCAGAGTCTCCTCAGCCCCTGGAGCTAGAGCCAGTTAGACAAAGACGGACTCGTATCCCAGACAAGCCCAACTATTACCTCAATCTGTGGAGCATCATGAAGAACTGCATTGGAAAGGAGCTCTCGAAGATACCAATGCCTGTAAGAAACTTTAACCTCCTGTGGCCGAAGATGCATTTCTGTATGAAAATGATAAAAATAACTTAGGCCTCTTTTTCTCTCTGTAGGTAAATTTCAATGAGCCCCTTTCAATGCTGCAACGTCTGTCTGAAGACCTGGAGTACTATGAACTGCTGGATAAGGCTGCCAAATGTCAGAGCTCTCTTGAGCAGATGTGCTATGTTGCTGCTTTCACTGTCTCCTCCTACTCCACAACTGTCCACCGCACAGGAAAACCTTTCAACCCTCTGTTGGGGGAAACATTTGAGCTTGATCGGCTGAAAGAGTGCGGCTACCGCTCGCTCTGTGAACAGGCATGTTTGGATCAACTCTGGATATTTTATAAATTAAACCAACTACTGAGAGGCACCAGTCGTAGCTACAAAACTGTACTGTTTTGTGTAATGATTTCTCTCCATTGCCTCTTTTCTAGGTGAGCCACCACCCACCTGCTGCTGCTCACCATGCCTTCTCTGAAAAAGGCTGGAACCTGAGACAAGAAATAACTTTGGCTAGCAAGTTCAGAGGAAAATACCTCTCTATCATGCCTTTGGGTGAGTGTTCAGTTAAGAAAGCTACATACCTGTTGGGTGGACAAGTTTGTAACTATCACACTTTGCTCAAACAGGATTTCCTCTCTGTCTGCAGGTTCTATCCAGTGCATATTTGAAAAGAGCAACAATCACTACTCTTGGAAGAAAGTGACAACAACAATACACAACATAATTGTTGGTAAACTATGGATTGACCAGGTAAATCAAAAGAACCCGGTTTTACAACTTCTCATTACTCATAATCATACAATGGATGTTTAGTGAGGCCTTTTAAGTTATCACTACTTAAGTTTTCCAAAAATGCTAAGTATCCTTTTTGTTTCCATCCAGTCAGGTGAGATAGACGTGGTGAACCACAGAACAGGAGATCGCTGTCACCTAAAGTTTACTCCATACAGTTACTTCTCCAGAGATGTGCCGAGAAAGGTTGGTTATCATGTGTTTTTCTTTTTATTACTAATATTCCTAAAAAAACTACGCCTCCTAGCAGTTAATTAGCACCTGTATGTAGTGTAGATGGTTCTTCTTTTCAGGGACAACAAGTCACACAATATTTCCTCCAAAGGAGAGAAAATAAAACTGTTTAAGAATTCAAGTGAAATTAACTCTTTCCTTCAGCATTCCTTGTGAGAGGCCACTGATAAATATTTAAAAATGAACCCCTTTTCTTGCACTGAATGAGAGCTGTGTTTGCCTCTTAGGTAACTGGAGTTGTCACAGACAAGGATGGGAAGGCCCATTACGTGCTTTCAGGAACCTGGGATGAGAAGATGGAGTTTTCCAGGGTAATGCAGAGCAGTAAAGGCGAGAATGGCACTGAAGGCAAACAGAGGACTGTGTATCAGACTCTCAAAGCCAAAGAAATCTGGACAAAAAATCCTTTACCGTGAGTTCTGTTGTTAACAAGACTTAATACGCCTGAAAATGTAATCTGAAACAAACTTGTCCGTCGAAGTATTTCTGTGGTTTTATGTCTTTGACTTCTTTTTTATGGTTCTAACTTCAAAGAGAGGGAGCAGAAAATATGTACTACTTCTCCTCATTGGCCTTGACACTGAATGAACCGGAAGAGGGAGTGGCACCAACAGACAGCCGCAGACGTCCTGACCAGCGGTTAATGGAGGACGGCCGTTGGGATGAAGCCAATGCAGAGAAACAGAGGCTAGAGGAGAAACAGCGCAGCTCACGACGAGAGAGGGAAAGAGAAGCGGTCAAAGCAGCCAGCTCCCCTGAGGAAGGTAAAAATCAGGAAGGAAGTCAGAGCTGTCTGAGACTGAATCTGTCCTTTTTGTATTTCTATCTTATCTTTCCTGTTCATTCATCTTTTGTCTACTTTCTTGGAAAACACTGTCTGCTTGTCTGTCTCATCCCTAAGCTGTCATTGAGGATTCAATCAATGATTCACCAGTGAAAAGCAAGTACTCCTCTTATCAACCCTTTCTAATCTCTCACTGCAAATTATACTACTACCAGAAGCAAGATCACCATAGAATATGTTTGTGTGGTAGAGGAGGATTTTAACTGTCTCCATCATCCACATCCTTCATCCACCTTTCACAACACTTTCCCCCATTTCTGTTCCATTTAGCTGATGCAGTGGAGACTGCCACAGAAGCTAATGAGGTTTCAGAAGAAAGCAAGTATCATTTAGAGATCTACAAAATGTGCATATTTAACGGTACTGTGTGCAGCATTTCAACAAAGGAGCTGGTGAAATTTAAGCCCTTATAATAAATAAATAGATGTGCTTCTCAATAATTTTAACCCCACAGTCACCCAATCAGTGCTGAAATTAGCATCTTTCTCTTTCCATGTTTCACAGAGCTACATATGGTATACAGATCTATTAAATGAAGCCCAAGAATCTAAATATCATTTGTCTAAAGAATAACACAATATTTTTAATCAGCTTGAATGACAGAAGCACTGAGAGGATTTTTAAGTTTGTACATGCCTCTGCATTGCCTGTTTTCTTGTGTTGCTTAACAGCAGGCTGCAGAAAATAGGGAAGAAAAATATTGAAATGAGTAAGCAGAAATCATTTTGTGATGCTGCAAGAGCTTTAACTGAACAAAAACAGCATCCTGTCACCGTGTGTTTACTGTGTCAATATTTGCCTGTCCTGCTATCTCTGCAGGGCTCGTTTTGCATGAAATGCTACACACAGCACTTCTAAAATGAGCATGAACAATGTATTTTTTTGTGAATTATGAGTGGATTCACATCTTTTTCTTCCATGCTGTTAAGCTGACACAGAGGACTCTCCCTCTAACACACCTGTTGCATGCAAGTAGTTCCTTACATTTCATTCACTACTCTTCCTTTTGTCAGCCATCCTCATTTCCTGTCTTAACCCTCAAAGATTCATTCTTCACTGTATTATTTTCAGCCCCATATGGACCATCTACTCCCCCTTACTCAAGCAAGTATTCTGATCATGACGTAGCACTTTTTACTTAATTTAAATCAGATTAAAATCCCTTTTATTTACCTTCCATAATTTCCCTCTTTACACCCTTTTCCCTGTTTTTCATAGTGGAAGGCAAAGAAGGGCCTTATGGAGCTCAAGTCAAAAGCAAGTAACATAAGTGTGCTCTGTGTTGCCTCTGTTTTAGTTAGATTTCTTTTGTGGAAAGGAAACCTCATAGAAGACAGTAAGACTGTAGAAGAACTTAGAGCTATAATAGTTCATTTGTCCGTCATCCATCAGTATTGTGGGCAGTTTCAGCACAAGTCTGACAGGATAATCAATCTGTGTAGTTTTTGCTTAAAATAGGATTAATCTCCAGGTAGTTAGACTTGAAACATTCATAATCTCTCTCAGCCATATAAGAGCATATCTGCTTCATCTGGGGCTGATATGATTAAGCGATTAGAGGCTTAAGGGTCTTTCCCTCAGGTATCTCCAAGGCTTCTTTCCACCCCTGAAACTTTTCTTTGTTTCTTTCTAGGCGTCCACCAAGACAACTACCAAGCACTGTGGTTTGAGAAGCTGGACGACCCCACATCAGGAGAGACCTTGCATGTCTACAAGGGTGGTTATTGGGAGGCAAAGGACCAAGGAAACTGGGACATTTGCCCGGACATCTTCTGATCCCAGCTCTGTCAGTGAGTGGTAACAGAACGACAGGAAGGACAGAGGTGACACACTCTTCAGCTAAAGTGGAGCATCAAGCCAGACAATATTCCATCTTTATTGTTCTCAGCTTCAACAAATCTTCCTTCTAAACTTCACTTTCCAGCAGCAAGTTGCTCAGGATTAAGGGCATCTGGACTTCACCCTTAATGTAGATACAATGCACAGTGTAGCACTGTTGTGACGTTGCAGCTCTTCAGACTTTCGTCTCACTGCCTCTCAAACATTCGTGTTTATCTTAATGTGTGCATCTTTGTCTCTGTTCTCAATTTGTTCCATTTTTGAACTAACTTTTGATTTTGAGATGACAACTGAATATTTGGTCTACCACAATGCATTAACATCAAATGCATTTTCACATACTTTGTAATCACGTGCTGTTTTTTGTGTGCTTTTTGGGTTCTTATTCCTGCTCCCTCAGCATAGCACTACTGTTAGTCAAAGTGAAGAACCAACAACATTGTGAAAAGCTCAAGTAATTAATATTTGCTATTCCAGTATCATACCAAATGATATGCATTTAAGCTCCAATCCCCGCAAGGTGTCTCTTTTTACAGATAGTAAAGATGGCCTTCAAAAATGCATATTGAAAACAAGTTACTGAAGAGATAATATTTGACTATGTTTCAGTCGAGTGATTATTTAAGCCATGGTATAAAACGGTAGAAAACCGGCAAATGCTCTTGTGCAATAAGTCATGCAACATTGAGCAGTGCCTGCAAAACTGTGCGAGCAGGAGAATTATACTTTCTTGATTGTGATGACACACACCAAATATTTATGAGTCATTTCTTTCTGAACTTTAATACCGATGTGCTTAATTGAATTGTGGCACCAAACCAATGCGTTAGTACTAATGGAAGTATGAAGTACCGACAAAACTTTTTTCAATAATGTAGGAAAAATACTGAAGTCTGTTTTTATTATTACTTTTTTTCAGATCCCCTCTTTGGAAATTCATTTAAAGCAGTCCACTTCTGAACTACATCTACATTGAACTTGGAAGTATTTTTTGTTTTATTGGTGACCAGGAGACAAACTATAGGGTAGTTCTATGTTGACACATTCAAGCTAAAGCTGAGTGTTCAGGTGTTGCTGAAATAGAGTAGCCTCTGAGGTTGAGAGCTTTTCAAAACAAAAAAATGCTCAAATCTTTTAGTTGATGATTAAACATTTCAAGGAGCCCACTTTAATTACCCAAACTTTTCAGGCTTGCATTTCCATACCTTAAATTTCTATTAATTAAAATACATGGATTGACATTTCAGTTCATATTTGAATGCAACAAGAAATTTCAGCTCAGATTTTTTCAAGGAACAGCAGCGCTGTCCTACTGGCTAAATGTTTGTACAACGAGGAGAGAGATGTTATTCAGGAAAGCATTTTTGCCCCCCTGTTTTCCTTAAAACTTCTTGATTGTAGCTTGAACCCTTATTCAAGTTTTATACAGCAATAAGAGTGCCTCAGTGTGTATAAGTGTGGCACAAATTAATTATAAGGCCAGTGTGAAGAGAGAGTGCTGAAACGGCAAAAACTCACTGTTGTCACTGTGTTCTTCTTTAATGTTATTTGTCATACATGAGTGGAAGGACTGTGTGTTTGATGAAAATGTAAAAATTCATTTGACATTCAAGTGTACTTAAAAAGAGAACACTTAAAATGAAGATCACAAAACGTAGTGTTGGAAATATTTTCTGTGTGAATATAAATCTATAGATATATAATTGAATGAAAATAGTAATTTAATGGTAATATTAACCTGTTGAATTCATAGAGAATCTAACGGCAGCAATGCACTTTCAATTATTTTCCTGTTTATTCTGTGCTGAATGCATTATCATTGTGTGAGTCTTCCTCTGAGAGCAGAAGTAGATTTATTTGAAAGAATTGTAGTTATTTTTGGTCCTTACCATTCCTTACTGTGAGTTATTGTTGTTTCATGAATCATTTCAAGAGA